>SNQJ01S0005545.1:6685-62961 GCA_010110895.2 Picea sitchensis | reverse complement strand
GTCTAATTCCACATGATAGTGTCTCTTTCATCTCTCCATGGATCCTATGATAGTTGGGTTGCTCTTTTTTCATCAGGAACTCTATTCTCTCCTCGAGACATCCCTTTTTTCTCCACCTTCTCTCCCTAATTCTAATTCTCTTTTTTTTTTGCATGAATGAATGAGAGGGAAAGGACGAATCATAATCCAACTCTCCTACTTCCTTAATGATAGGGATCAAGAGCCCTAGTTTAAATCTCCTTGATTGCATGAATATAGGAATTAGTTTCTTCAATATAGGAGGTAGGTATTTAAGGATATGAAATAATTACTTAAAGTAATTAATCATTTCATTGGGCTCATAATTGTAATATCATAAAGATTAGGATAGAATGTTAATATGGAAATCACATGAAAGAAGTTGTAGATAGGATATAGTAGTAACCATGAGACATAGGTCAATTCCCCCTTTAGACCCCCTTGCATTTCCCCTTTGCTGAGCTGATAGCACCATATATGTTTCCTCCCTCCATTTAGCCTTGGAACCTTTCATTATATTCACAGTAATCATGTTTAGATGTCTTTAAAATCGTCATGGTAAGTGTACCTCATGCCATGAATGATGAAACAAAACGTAGTAATGAAAAACATAATTACAATATAAGCCAGATCAAGAGTTCAAAGGGTTGAGACCGAGGTATTACATATACCCATACTACACAATCCATTAATATGACATACGCAATTTCATCAAACAAATTGTCAGGTTCCTATCATCTTTCACTAGTTTGGCCCCTTATGATGGCCTTCTGCAAAATCTTGGTTCATTATCTAATGCCATTGAAAATTGGGTGTAGATGGATTGGGAACTCCCATTTGATATTTAGCTATGTTATTACTAAAATATCCAAGGGGATAGGGTGGTTGTATTTCCATGGGTAGGTTTTGTATGTAACTCTAATGTGTTGGCTAAGGTTGTGATCTAAAAAATTACCTTTGGTTAAGGTTGTGATTTATACAAATGCCTCAACTTTTATAAATAATGGGCGTGGAGCTCCCACCCAAAGTGGTTGGATCCAATAGTGAGGAATAATGAGTTCTCACCATTGACCAAGGTCCAATTACCATGAGGGTTATTTTGACCCTTTAAGTTTTCCATTGGGGAACCCAAAGGTTGTGGCTGCATAACACTATCCATGCACACATAAGTGGATCAAAGGTCGCCTCCCTAAGGCCAACCATTTTTAATGCCTTGAAAATGTTGCCCAAATGTAGCCCAACAAGAAAACTCAATGTGTGAATGGTAAGAAATGGAATGCTAACATGTCATCGTTGAGGCACTAAACTGGAGTAGAGAATGCAATGTTTCCATAATATGAAGAATTCAATGAGCATGTAGAAAAAGTAGAAAACATATTCATGGTGGACCAGGGAGAAATAATGGATAAGGTAGAGCTCATGGAACACACCAATAAAGTTCTAGCTGAAAAGTTCATGATTTTTTTTTATGAATTAGTCACTTGGATGATGGAAATGCAATCATAGTATCATGGTCAAATCACCACACTTACCAATGAACTAAATGAGCATTGTGGCATCTTAGACCTGAAATAAAGTATAGAAAAATAAGCAGCAAGTTAGGAGGAGTAAGGCATTGACCATACCTCTGGAGACACCCAAGAAAAACATGCTCACCAATGTGATGAAGCAATGGAGCTATAAGAATGTGAAGTTGGGCTTGCAGACAAGGAATAATAAACTTGGTAGCATATACAAGTTTATAATTATTCTAAAATGTATGCTTTTTGTATAAAATTAGGAGGCATGCTTGTGTTAATATATATCTACATATATTTGAAAGTAATAAATAGGAAGATAGACAATAACTATTATAGAATTTTGAAAAGCATGAAATATACTGGGACTCTACTCTCTCTGATTATAAAATACTTATTTTGTATTTTTGCCCACAAGTAAGGATGAGGCATTTTCATATTCAATATTACAACCTCACTATTTCTGCTTAAAAAAATGAATATGTACCTCCCAATCCATCATTGGAATGTGTATGGAATTTCAAATAGAAATGTAGGTGCATAGTAAGCATAAAGCACTAGGGGGGTTACTTGGTAAGAAAATTCTCATTGAATTATAACAACTACTTTGTTTCTGAATTTCTCACATACCCCTCTTATTTATATAGTCCATGTGTAGTGTATCTAGGGGGGTAATATGGGGTACCTAGGGAGGTACCCAATAGGAAGAATAATGTGGTTATATATTGTTATGCATGGTGGTCATTTCTAGTAAATAAGGCCCATATAATATGAAAATCCTTGAGGTAAGACAACACCTTACAATTGATCCTTTTATGAAAGGAATCCATTCGTGTTCACTTGCCTCTTCGAGGGGGAAACCTCCTAATGAGCTAAGTTCCAAATACAATAATATTCACAATGATTCATTACATTGCTAACACTTTTTTATATAATACTATCTACCTCCTAAGAACATTCTAGAGAAGGATGTTTCCAATAGGTGGAACCTTCTAGTAAGCCTTCTCACATTTATTGTGTTCATACTATTACATGGGCCTTATTTACTAGAAATGGCCTCCATACATAAAAATATATAACCACATTATTATTCCCATTGGGTACCTCTCTGGGTACTCCATATTACCCCCCTAGATACACTACATTCTATGTTTTTGAATAATAGAGGTTTGGTGCAAGGTAGTGTGATGAATGTCATCAAGTTTGTTGATTTGGTTTAGGTGGTGCTTTTGAGCTTTTGACATGTCCAATCCTACCTGAAATGTAGTTATGAGTGTATTTACTACAAACTCAATGGGAAGTATTACATTCTTACCATATACAGGCTCATAAGGGGTGAAGCTCGCAATGTTTCACTAAGTGGTGCGGTAAGCCCATAGAGCTTCTGGAAGCCTGTTGGTCCAATTCTTGTGATGAATCTGCATAGTCTTGATTATATGGGTTCCAAAACTTTGTTGGTGACTTGCACTTTCCCATTGGCTTGTAGATGGTACAATGTATATGTCTTGTGTTGAATCTGGTGCTACTTTGTGGTGGCCTAAATGAGTTTGGAAGTAAATTGAGTTCATTTATCTGTAACAATTTCTTGTGGTGTACCAAAATAGACAAAGATATCCTCATAGACAAAATCAATTATTGCTTGTTTTGTGGCCCTTGGAAGTGCTTCGACTTCAACACATTTAGTGAAATAGTCAACACAAACTAATATATGAGATTTTTTCATGGGTGGAGGGTTAATGGGACCCACAAAATCTAGATCCCATATCTCAAAAGGCTCCACCATGAATTGAGACTGTAGTGGCATTTCATCGAACTGAATATATTCTCCCATTCTTTGGAAACTATCACAACTTCTCACGTACTTCTTGGCATCTCAAAAAATGCTAGGCCAATAATAGCCTAGATGCAACACCTTATGCATAATCCTTTTACCAGCAAAGTGCCCTCCACAAGGTTCATCATAACAATATTTTAGGATGTCATAAATCTCATCCTCTCAAACACAATGTTGGATAATAAGATTTGGCCCTATGTAAAAGATGTAACCTTGAACCCAACAGTACATTGCATTTTGTTTGACAATCTTTTGTCTTTCCTTCGATGAGAGATGTTAAATTTTTTTCCTGTAGCCAAATAGTTAACAATATTTACAAACCACAGTGTGCTAGTAGATATAACAAATAGATGTTCATCAGGAAAAACATCTTCGATACTAATGGCATCCCCATCATTAGTAAGTCTGGAAAGGAAGACAACAACGATGTTCTCCCTCCCAGGCTTATCAATGATGGTGATGTCAAACTCATGTAACAGTAATAACCACCTAGTCACTCTATTGTTAGTAATCAGTTTATTCATTAAATAACAAATGGAAGAATGACCAGTATGTACAAATACAAGATATTTAGTAATATAGTGCCTAAATTTATTAATAGCATACATTACCACAAGAAATTCCTTTTCAGTCACTCTGTAATTTAAATCTCCAGGTGCAAGATTTTTGTTGATGAAGTAAAATGCATAAGGGTTTTGTTCTTCTTTCTATCCAAGGACTGCCCCAATGGCTATGTCTGAAGCATTTGCAAATATATGAAATGGAAAGGACCAATTTGGTCCCCTTAGGACTGGTGCTACAGACAACGTTTCTTTCAAGGCTTCAAAAGAAGATTGACATTAGCCAGTCCAAGAAAATTCTGCATCTTTAGAAAGCAAAGAAAACATAAGAGATGCAATTTTGGTAAATTTTCCAATAAAGTGATGATAGAAACCAACATGTCCTAAAAATTTGCAAACATCTTTTTGTATTTTTGGAATAGGAAGATTGGATAATACCTTAATTTTTGTTGGATCCACCTTGATTCCAACATGAGAAATATGGTGTCCAAGAACTATCCCTTTAGTGAGTAACACATGACATTTCTCATGATTGAGAGACATGTTTGTTTATTTACATTGATTGAGAACTTTCTCCAGATTAACCAAAGATTCATCAAACATGTTACCATAAACTATAAAATCATCCATATATACTTCTACACAATCATGAATCAAATATGAAAAAATACCAAGAACTACCCACTGAAATGTAGTAGGTGCATTACAAAGACCAAAGAGCAATACTTGACAAGTAAAGGTTCCCTATGGGTAGGTAAGGTGGTCTTGTCTTGTTCCTTATGAGCAATTTGGATTTGATTATATCCACCGAACCCATCAAGGAAAGAGAAGTACTTCATGAATACTAATGTGTCAAGGACTTGATCAATGAACGATAGAGGAAATTGGTCTTTTGAAGTAGCTTTGTTTAGTTCTTTATAATTTACATAAATATGCCATTTCCCATTTTTCTTAGGAACAATTACAAGGGGTGAAACCCATTGGCAATTATAAATGGGATAGATTAAATCTATGTTTAATAATTTTTATAGCTCATCCTTTATTATCTCACATGATGCAGGGTTCATTCGACATTGAGGTTGTCGAAGAGGAACGAAATTATCTCCAATATAAATATGGTGTGAGCAAATTTCATGATAAATTCCCTACATATCTGTATACTCCCATGCAAATGCATCAACATGTTTATGCAACAAATCAACTAGATATTTTTTCTATGAACCTTCTACCCTAGGATTGATATCAATTGTTCTTTCCGAAGTAATTTATATTTTGGGTTCTGATTTGGGTTCTGATGATATAACAAAGATTGAACATCCATCTTCTAAAATATGCATGATATGATTGGTAGGTGAATAAGGATCAATTATGAGATAGCAAATGAGACCATCTTCAATCTTGTCTTTAAAAGAGAGAGCTAAATCAGTTGTAAGCAATTGTTGAACATCTTCATCATCATTGTCCCCATTCCCTACCCACATGAGCATCCTGATCTGAGCTAGGCTTTGGAGGAGGACATAAAGTAATTTTCTTGGTGGAATTTCCATCGGAGATAGTCATGTCTCTGGATCTACAACCTATATCGACATCAACAGTGGCTAACCATGGCCTACTTAAGATTAAGAGGTTACCCTCAAGGTTAGATTTTGGTTGCAAAACCATAAATTCAGTTGGATACTCCCATGAATCTACGAAAATTACCACATCCTCTAGGATACCTTCAAGTTTGATAGTGGATCGATTAGCCATTTAGAGAACTGCAAGAGTTTGTCATAAGTTAGTCAATTTGAGCTTCTCCATTGTCTCCTTAGTCATAACATTTATGGTAGCCCCTAAATCAATTAAGGTATTTGAAATGCAGATATTGTTAATGAAAACATCAACAATAGGGCTCCCAAGATTTGTATACTTGGCAGTGAAAATATTCCGAAGCATTAGATATGCTAGTTGACCAATCACTTGGACAGTTGGAGGATCCTTCTTCTTCCTACTAGGCTTCTTCAAACATAACTCTCACACAACTTTGGCATAGATAGGTACATCTTTGATGGCTTGAAATAGAGGGAACTTGACATATACATCCTTTAACTCCTGAAGGAAATCAAACTAAGGCAGGGTAAGGGGTTTGTCTATACTTAACCTATTTGAACATGGAGGAAGTTGTGTAGCCCCTTGCTATGGTTGTTTTGATATTTTCGAGGAAGTAACCTATAAAGTATTTGGATAATGGTTGGTATATTAATTGTTTACAGGTTCTTTTCCTACTTAGTCTTGAACTTCCTCCAACTTCATCTTTTGAGATAATCGGAGAAGTTTGATTATTAAGAATTCTCCTCAATCTTAAGTGAATATCCTGACAATCGATAGGGGAAACATGATAAGTAGGAAATCTAGACAACTCAATGGTGTAAGTGGATTGAGTTGTTTTATTATTTGGGTTAGTTGTGGGTTGTGCAGGTAGTTGTGGTCTCGATGGAGGATTGCTAGCAAGCAGTTGTAATTGCTTGCGCTACTGAGGTAATTGAAATTTTTGTTGAGGAAATTGTGGAGTTACTTGTTGTTGTCGAGCTCCAAAGGGAGAACCTCACCAACCTTGTGCATTTTGATAGATTTGGCTTGGTTGAGGTGGCCATTGTTTCCAAGACATTAAAGGATACCAAGGTTGAGTAGTGTATTGCAATTGTTGGTTAGTCCAAAAAGCATTATAAGACTAAGGAAGATCTTGAACCATACATGGTGTTTGAGGTTTCCATAGTCACTTCTAAGAAATGAAACGAATCTACTCATTCTCTTCAGTGGTTCCTTGATACACAACTTTCAATTCATGCAAAGAAGGGCAGTTGATGGTGGCATGATTTTGCTCACAAATGCTACATAATTCAACATCAATCAATGGGCACCCCCTCAAGGGGTGTTTTTCCATGCATTTGGAGCAAAATATGGACAATTCTTGCTCGAATTCTTCCTACTTCTTCTTAAGCTACAATATATCAAATTGCGATCTCAAATAACTAAGAATATTGGTTTTGAATTTTTCCAACAAATTACCAATTTCAATGTGAGCAACTCCTCTTCCATGCGACTTAGTAATTCTGGCAGCAACATCTCTAGGACCTTTACCATGATTTGAATTTCCTTGTGAGTATATATTTTATAAATCACAGATATCATCATATCCTGCCTGAGAAATATCTCCTCCTCCCATTAGATTCAAGAGGTCAACACTTTAATCTCTTAAATCTATGATCATGATAGTCTGCAAAGTGTCTTTGTCTAGTTTGCTTTGTTTTGACCTTAGAAAATTATACTAGAAACTTTCCACATAGTCTTCCAAAGTCTCATCCTCTTTCCGAGTCATCTTAAATATTTCTTCACGAAGATCTCTTGCCTTGCAGTAGTCGTGATAATTTCTTAGGAAGAATTGCTTCATCTAATCCCAGGTGTAGATTCTTTTCCCCCAAGTCCCATGAACCAACGAAGTGCTTCATTCTTTAATGTGGCAATAAACAATTTCAACTTTTGGGAATCCATAGTATAGTCATATCTTCTACAAAGGACATCAAACTCAATAAGGAAGGTGTCTAGGTCCTCATTGGATAATCCATTGAAGTTGGGTAGAGCTGAAGGAGAAACATTCTTTATGCGTGCTTAATCGCTAGGGTATTAGACTAGAAAATCAAAGGCAATAATGTCACCCTGGTTAGAACCAACTCCTTCCTCATATGCCATAATGATGAATAAAAGGTTCACAAGAGGTCACAATTCTTGTGCCATCATTTCTTGAGAGGAAATTGATCCCTTAGAAGGTTTTGGCTCGTGGACTAGATTCTACTGAGAGACTAACTTTGGATGACCACTAATCGACTTTTTTATTCTTAGCGGTCCTTTAGTGGGAGGAATCAATTCTACTTCTACTATAGAAGTAGTGTCTGATACAGACTCAAATATAGGATACCTCCTTTGACTTGGTTGAATATTGGATCTGACCTTTGAACCTTCTCCCAATCTACTTGCAAAATGATTAGTGGTGTGGGTGGCTCTTACTACATGATGAAAATGTTCTCGTGCTCTTGGATTTCTAGATATATTCATGCATCTATATGATTCTAATCTATATTTAAAACACTACATTTGAGATATTACAAGAACGATTGTCAACAATGCCTATAATGCAAATCCCCATATGTTGTGTTATCTAATTTAGCATAATAATAAAAAATATTTTTTAAGCCTTTAACACCTCCCCAAAAACAATGCCAAAAATGACAAGCTTGATAAATACCTTATTAAGTCTAAACAGGGCATCTAGCTCACAAGTGCATTTAATTGTCAACCCAAGGATTGTATGCTTGTGAGGTGTTGTGCAAAGTATATGTAGGTCTCAAGGATTTTATTTAAAAGTTGAACACTATCATGTTGTTCCTAATCTAACTAGAAATACAACTCTACTTAAAAAAAAACAAATCATTTTAAAGTATAGAAAGAAGGAAGTATAACAACTAAAAACAACGATAATTTATAGCTTGAAGATCAGTAGCATACAAGTATATTCAATGTTCAACGACGATACACTATAAACTGTTCAGTAGCAAATATATACATTCACTCAATCTACAACAATTAGTAAAATGCTAAACTCTGAACATTAATGTAACTAATTACAAAACAACAAGTAATACAACACTTGTCCCCTTAGAGTGGGGCCTTCCTCTGTAGATCAAGGCACTAGAGAGATTCAACAAATAAGTTTTAACTCACAACTAATTGTACTCAATTCATACATAGAGAAAATTTGGAAAGGAAAGTTTGAGCGAATTAATTATATCAAAGAAAACTATCTACAACAAGATGTATGTCTCATCTCCCTTCACACATAGGTAGACACAACCTTTTCTAAGCATATAATCTAACAACTTTCATTAATGTTATTAACTATAGTGAGCTTCAAATTTAGAGATTCTTAAGCCACTTACAAAACAAAGTTATGGAATAATTATAGAGTAAATGAAAATTAAGTTCCTAGAATCAGGCATGTAGAGTGGGCGACATCTCTTAACCAAAACAACAATTTGATTGATGTTGTCATTTACTTCAAAATTGAATTGTGCATTCAAGACATTCCAACACATCATCTGCAACAGCGGGAGAAGTTCACGGTTCTATAATAGTGGTTCAACAATAATGGGAACACTGAACATAGTGGTTGGAACTCACATATTTATAGCAATGGTTCTGCAACAATGGAATCACATAATGTAATGGATGGAACTTTGCAAATCCATAACAATATTTTTGCGATAATGGGAGCCAATAAGTTAAATCCTAGATCTTCAACTTTCATAATCTGTAGTACGATATGTAGTAGTCTTCAATATGCAAGTTCGATACAAAGTATACAAAATATTCTTAGTGCATTAACAAAACTCAATGAAATGCCAACCAATGAATGAAATAGTACCTTTGGGAAAATGTACCATGTTTGTTAAGGAAAAGGTCAATAATCATGGCAATAGGATGTAAAGAGAAATGAAAAACATGGTCAAAAGGATGTCAAAATGGGGTCCCATTAGTAGCTTGTATATTTTCCACTATCTTCTCGTAATCATCTTCTATACCCAATACTATAGCATTCAGAAACATGGTTGCTCCTCTAGTCTCTTCTTCTTCTTCAACCTCTTTGTTCTCATCCTCATGAACATATTGTCAGACAATTGGCTTAGGTTGATGGACAATTGGTATGGATTGTTGGTTGTCATTGACTTCAACCATTGGAGAGTGATATTGTATATTGATGTCAATCCTTAGTGATTGATTTCAACCCTTGGAGAAAGTCTGGTAGCGAATTCTAGTAGCACAAAGGTTTGGGTAATGGACCCAAGATTGTTTCATGTATAATGGTATAAGTTTTGATACATTTGAAGGTAATAGGTGCTAATTTCCAAAAAACATAGAAATTAGGTGCTTGTAAAGCATCAATTTAGTATTCAACTATTAGATTTTGAGAAAGGATAGAATTTGCAGAGAATTTTTTTAATATAGTAGTGAAATGCTAATTAAAATCCTTTACCCTTTCTTTCATGTCCATTTTTATGGCTATTAATTCTTTTAAAAGTGCAAAATGAGTATATGCTTCACGAAATTTATCAATAAAAGCCTTTTCAAAATCACCCCAATTTGTAATAGATCCTACTTGAAAATTAAAATACCATGTGTAAGCTTTGTTTTCAAATGTATAAGGAAATAATCTACAAACTACATCTTCATGCTCCATATTCAATAATCTAATAGCTAGATAGAAATTTTTAATATGGTCCTCCGATGCCTATATTATTTGGGTCAAATTTTGGGAGGATATGTTTGTTGAGAAAATGTTATCATTGATGTCAAAGTGGCAGTGATGATGATGATGTGGCAGTGATGATAAGGATGTAATAGTGATGATCATGATGTGGCAGTGAAAAAGGGAGATTGTTTGAGTATTGAAGCCATGAAACCAAGTGAATAAGCCTTGAAGACATGAAGCCAAGCAAAGAAGCCTTGAAGACATGAATCCAAGAGAAGAAGCCTTGAAGACATGTTGACGAAGCCTTGAGAAACCAATATGCAGTAGTCAACCCATGAGGACAAGTCAATGTCAAAGAAAATTGAAGAGGCCCCCGAAGCAGTAATGATGTGTCCACTTGAAGAATCATTGAAGTGCCTTGAAGGAGCCTTGACATAAGTGTATATAACTCCAAAGTGGTCCCCTTATGGCATAGCTTTTAAGCATGGCCCTCACAGGATGAGATAACATATGGTTGTTTCCACATGCCCACTTTGAGTTGTACACAAATGGAGCCTCGAAGGAGCCTTGAAGAAGCCCTAAAACCAAGTGAAGAAGCCTCTAAAGTCAAGTGAAGCATCCTAGAGATGTCCAAGATAAAGATTGAAAGATGGAGATTGTTGAAAGTATTATTTGTGGTCAATTTGGATACCCTATATTTGAGGGAATTTTTACCCTACATAACTAACTAAAATGGAAGCACAAGTTACATGGTTCGAAATCTTATTCCGAGACCTTTCCAACAATATATCGAAGTCCCTCTAACTCCCTAGGAATGAGGAGATATGAGTTTTTCTGTCTGACAACCTAGCCAAAAAATTGAGGTCGGCTCAACCAATTTTTTTGGGACATAATTACTATAAATACAAGATAGAATTTTGCATTTTTAGTGGAACCAACAAAGAGATCAAGTCCAGGGTGCACTCAAGATGTTGGGGTGTCTTTCTGGTGTGCAAGAGAAGTCTAGGGGATTCTCTTAAGGTCTTTCTTATTCTCAAGGTATGCTATAAGGTTGTGATGTTGCCATAAGGTTATGAGGTTGTCATATGCACTGTTGTGAGGTTGTGATGTTGTCGTGAGGTTGTGATGTTGTCATATGCTTTGCTATGAAGTTGTGATGTTGTTGTGATGTTGTCGTGAGGTTGTGATGTTGTCGTATGCTTTGCCATGAAGTTGTGATGTTGTCGTGGGGTTGTGATGTTGCCATATGCTCTGCTGTGAAGTTGTGATGTTTCCATGAGTGGATGTTGTCATTAGTGGACATTGTCATGTATGGATGTTACCGTCAGTGGATGTTGTTTTCAATGATTACATTCTGTGAATGATGCTATGAGGCTTGCTAGGGTTTGAAGGATTGTTTATGGAATGAAGCATGCGATTGAAGTCAGAAGTACTCTGTGTATGAAGATCTTGTATTGGTGGTATCTTATTGAGTTGGTGCTCAGTTGAGAATATTGGCGTCTTCATTCAACAGGTTGGTGCCCGTGGTTTAGGGAGTGGATGCTTCCTTCCAGTTGGAGTTGGTAAAGCCAGGGTGTTGGTGCCTCCTTCCAATCTGTGCTGGTAAATCAAGGAGTTGGAGCTTCCTTCAGGTTGGTGCCTATAAATCAGGGGTTTGGTGCCTCCTTCCAGTTGGTGTTGGAGAATCTTAGAAGTTGGTGCTTCATATGATTGTAATATTAACATGATATAAGAAAATCATTCCATGGTTTTCTTCTGTTTGGGTTTCCATGTAAAAATCATTGTGTTATGTGTACAATTTTTTTGTGATGATGAATGGCATTATTAATGGTTAATGTTTACATGATGTGCTTAAGGTTAAAAATGGTAAAAAGTGATCAATATTGATTCACCCCCCTCTCAGTATTGGTGAATATCCCAACAATGTTCGGGATGCTTTGGAAGATCATGGAGTTGTCCTACTAGATATATGACAACTTGAGCTCTCTAGATAGGCAATCACTATTTATTTTCAGACATTTGATTAACAAGAATATTTTAGATAATTTCACAAGATTTTTCTAGTAAAATCATAATCAAAATAAGGAGTTGAAGGGTTTAATGAATGATTGGATGAAGTAGGAGGAGATATCAGGATTACATTCAAGGGTTTAGGAATTTATTCAAGCATGAGCTTAGTTAAATCCTCTATAGTTTCTACAATAGTCTCTATATCATTATGAATGACTTTATTGGTAGTTCTCTTCCGCCTAGGTAATGAAGGAGCTATGTACAACTTGCCGATTTGCTTGGCATATGCCCAGGTAAGTCAACATAATTCATTTACCTCTTGGTTGGGAATATTGCATGATGGTTTGGTTTCTACAAGATTTATATTTTCAAGATCAACAATCATTTCTTCAAAAAAAATCCTAGGACTATAATTTGCACTGAAAAATACTATGTGAGAAATGACCATGCATATTTTTCTTGTCAAAAATATAATGACTGAGGGTAAAAATATAATGATTGACCCTCCTTATAACACCAAAACTATTGACAAGGTTGAATGAGCCTATGAAATCAATAGGGATTCTTCCCAATGAAAATTCCTAATTAGACCTTACACTATTTGGAATAGGAAATCTATTATGTTTCTGGCCTGACCACCTTTGGATAGTTTTGTTCAAATTTTACTAGTTATAGCACAGTCCATCGTTTATGTAGTTTTTTTAATGCAATTAAGTGAAATGAAACTAATCTAATGTAGAATGTAGGATGATGCCCATGCTAACTAACAAAATTGATGGAATAAACATAGCATCAAATATCTTACTGCTCTCAAAATTTAGTAAAAAGTTACTTAAGCAAATTAAAAAAATAATCTAAATAACCAATAGTATTATAGAAAAGTCTGGTAATGACTTGTTGATACAATACCATACTTAAGGATATAGAAAATAAATTCGCGAGATAAACTAAATAAACAAGTTACCTATAAGTAAGAAAAAGTATACACTATAAAAGAATATGATTATACCATTCCAAAATTAAGTAAATCAGTCGAAAAAGTTTCACAAATCACTCATTTCAAAAATTAAGTTTATTTCCAATAATCTTAGCCAGTAATGGCTTCTAACTCATTAACACTTCATAGGAAAGTCTAAAAGATGCATAACCAAAAATCCATTTACAATTTGAATCCTTTCTATTTATAGAAAATAATAAGAGGGGGGAAACATATGAACTTGAGACACCTGGGTGACTATTTGTTTCCCCTCCTTGCTTATTGGTTATCTCTAACCCTTTGTCTTCTTTCCTCTAGGAGGATTCAAATTCCTTTGAATAACTTGACTTTCCACTTAACCATTAACCTTCTTGTTTGAGCTATTTGAATTTTTCCTCTATAAGATGGCCTTTCATTTGACTTGACTCTAGTTTCTTCTCTTTCCCTTCTCCACTTTCTCACAAAGGCCAACCATGCTTCAAAAAGAGAGAAAATTGCTTCCTTATGAGAAAAGGTATGTAACTAAAGAGCAATTATGTAGAATGTGATGCTTTTGGTTATCCTTTTCTCATGTTTCGCCATTTTAGGTAGTTTTGTCTTAATTAATTCTACGTGCCTAGTAGGAATCTCAATGAACCTCTAGATTGTTGGTTCATTGATCTCGGGGAGAACTCTTATACCTTTCCTATTGGGGGGAAACAAACTTCCGACTCTTTGGACACTTGTGCTTGAGGAAATAATTTATTCTTGGGTCCAAAAAAGGAAGCAACAATCCTCTACTATATTTTCTACGTGTTACCATATATTAATAAAACTATTAACCTCCCAAGAAATTCCATGAAGAGCTCCATGGGAATTGTGTTTCCACTACATAAGGTTAGACTCTATTTCTTTTAGAACTCATGTAACACCCCAATTTTAATCCCATGATTATATGTAATTAATCATGATTAATGATTTCCATGCGATGGCATATAAACATTGTTAACATATTATTTGTTTAATACAATATGCTACACAACTCACTGATGGGTGAAGCATGCGTACTGGCCTTGATACCACTAGGGGGATTAGTGAGGGGGCATAGAGGGGACTCAATATTGCCAAGGACCCCAAGCCACCTTAGTGATTTAATGTTTGTAAATAACATGATATTCTTCCCCCCTTCCTCCAAAACCCAAGGGGCCAATTATTTAATGGTGCAGGGTTGGGTAGTTGGACCAGTACCTCCCACATAAATCCATGGGAGTAATGGACTGATACGTCCATCGAAAATCGTGGACTGCCCAACTGCACGGGGGAGGGACTCGAGAAACTTTTAGGAGAAAAAAATGATGGGAACATGAGGGGAATGCGTAGGGGAAGAGTAGAAACGCATAGGTGCGTGTTGAGAAAAGAGACTATTAGTTTGGACAATGGAAGAGACAATGATGAGCTGAGAGTGTTGATAACTATGGGAGGTTTTTTGTTGGAAATTTATGTGAAGGAGAGGCCTTCACACTATAAAATCCATGTGGGGATGAATGTTTTTCCTTGGTGGTATCATGGCTTGGAACAAGTGTGGCATGCTGCTGAAGTGATAGAGAAACAAAGCCTATGGCTGGGTGGAAAAGCGCTCACCCACAGTCATTTGGGTTGACGATATCTCATAAACAAATAAGTATTCTTGTGCCTTGTGTGTTTGAATATAATGGATGGTTGGAACCTGTATTTGCATTCATGAATGTGTGAACCTATTTAATGGACTTAATACTTGTTTCATTTGCAAGCCTTGTGTTTGTACAATTATGCAACTGTAGGGATTATGTATGCTTGCACATATGAATCTATGAACTCTGTAATCTGATATGAAGGCTAAAAACACTCCATATTGATATAATGGATGTAATTGTATGGTTATGGGTAAAGAGATATAAGGAAGGTGAATGGATGAGAGAGATGATATGAGTACCTAATTTGTGCACTTTGCATGAATTGCATTTACTTATTGGTTATTGTCTCTTGTGATGAATGATAGATGAAGTAATTTGCCTAGATCTGTAGTTCACAACTTATATTTTTCTATGATTTAACTTCTTGGTTGTTTAACCTATGAGGACATGCTTTAAAGGGAGTCTGAACATAGATCTTTAAACTCAGAGAAATAAATAAGGGGTGCTTGGGATTATACACATGTATGTTCTAAATTTCCCTTATGAGTCCTTGTCCTCTATGAAACCTAAACTTAGTGGGAATTCCCAACCTCTATATAAGCGGGATGATCTTTATACCCGTGGGGAAGTACCGATTCTTCCTTGGAGTCGAATTTTTGTTGTCTTGTGCTCAACTATAAGTTATAAAGCCTTCCCTGTCACAATCATGCCACTAGAGATCAAGAGAATAAACCTTCTTTCATTGAGATCCCTATTAAAATTGGAGAGAAACAACGATCGTTGATCTAGAGCAGAGAATCGATCTTGACAGCTCGCAAAAAGGACCGAGCATTTTGGCTAAGTGTTGTAACCAACCTTTAAAGGAGCCACGAGATCTTGGTTGGACATGGGCGGGATTCCACAATCTACTCTTACTTTTTACCTATGTAAACCAAAGTGAAATGGTAGTCGTGGGATTGAAGGGGAGGATGAACCTTGGCCATTTGATTGTCATCAAATATTTAGGAACTAGAGGTAGAGCCCTGATTAACCAAGTCATTGGATAACCGAAGCATCAGACGGTCTACGTCAAAGGCCTTGATATATCCTGGTGTCAGTGGAGCAAGGTTCCAACATGAGGTTCTGCCTATTTTTACGCTTGTAACAAGGGAGAGAGAGAATGATGTCGTTATGATGTATCGTGCCAACATGGTGGCTAGAATGCCACAGAGGATGAAACTTATCGACATATTATTTGTGCAGATTGAGTGTGGTCCCTGTCGAGCTTAAAACCTTTGGTTTAGCACCCTTAAACCCTAGCCGTCAGATATGAGGACTAAGGGTTATTGACCATTAATCTTTCTTGGTAAGCTCAAGAGGGAATTCATCACCCAGGAGTAATCAGACCACCAGAGTTCCCAAGCCCAATTTCTCTATGTTCCATCCCCAGTTTCTTGATGCCTGGTTGGGAAAGGGTTTTGACCCTTTCCTTTGTGATTATATCAGTAGGAGGAAGATGGAGCATGTGTTGATGGCGTAGCTGAACTAATAAGAAGCGGACAAGTGTCAACACTTGAGTGGAGGAGCCCTCATGACCTGTGATGATGTGTAGTGCCACGCCATTCCATGTCTCGTGTCATGGTTGGTCCACATGTCAAGATTGGTAACGTGTCACGTGTTTAGGATAATTGAGGTTCCAACACAGATTTTTGTACGAGGCCAGAGAACGTGATGATGTTGGTGGTCATGTGTCATGCTATGTCATTGGTGCTACGTCGGCATGACTACCAGTCAAATTGTGGGGTGTCATGCCAGGTGGCATGCCACATTAGGTCCATGTGTCTTGGGTGCCAGCTGGACCACTTTCCCTTATGTTCCTTCAAGCCAATGATAGATCCTAACTGTTGGATCTGGGAAGCCGAGAGATCTTAGTTGTTTATCTCTTGGAATAAATTTCAGGAGGAATTCGATGCATTAGAGAACCAGACCACTAGAGGAGGGGAGATATGGTTGAAAGGGGATTGGTGAAGCTTAGGGTCTCGGTGCCCAGTGGGGTGAGGTGCCATATGGAGTGAGGCACCCGATGGATGTGCGCTTCCAGTTAGGCAGAGGTTCCGATTGTGTTAAGTTCTGAGGCCTAGGTAACTCGTTAACCAAAAATTGGTAAACTCCATGTGGTGTCAGGTGTTGGGGGATCCTTAGGATCCCGATGTATGGTAGGAAAAAGGTCCTGAATTGGTTAAGGTTTTGGGGATCGGATCACCGGATAAATGACCACTGGGAAGACTTTGGCAGTGTTGGTTATTGGGGATCCACATGATCATGGTGCCCGATTGGGCATGGATCTTCCTTTGAGTTATGTCTGTTGACATTTAAGGTATGCTAACCGGATTTTGGCCCAAGACCTTCCATGTCGGAGGAGTACATGTCTCGATAGGTCAACTCCAGGTGGTTCCACGAGGGATGGTCCAAGTGGCGAGAGTCCACGTGGATGCCATGTGGACGCGAGGTGGTCTTTGGTGGGAGAAGGCATGAAAACTTTAAAAGGCCATAACTTTTGATCTCGAGCTTGGTTTTGAGCATGGTTATAGTCGTTGGAAAGATATTTATGAGAAGAACTTGATTAATGGGTTAGAATTGGATTTAGAGGGGATAAATAAGGTGGTTTTGAGAAAAGAAAAGAGGAAATTTGTACACCCCACCAACCTAAGAGAGTTTATGGGGTTGGGTGTGTTACAAAATCATATTAGAGCAAAGCTTCAAACACTAGGCCTGGATGGGATAGAGAGCAGTCAGATGACTAATATATCAAGGCAAAAAGGAGCATGTGAAAAAAATATTCTCTGGATCAAAAGCTTGATTACTAAGCTACATGAGTTCCTCGAGAAGAAGGATTGCATATCAAAATCTTGTTTCTGGAATTTTCTTACAACATAAAAACTTACACGTTGATTTACAACAGAAGAGTTATGACATGATATTGTTGGAATTTGAAAAAATCCTATAGGAGTTTGAATACGCTGACAAGCATTGATGGTAAGATTTGAATGTGAACAACAAAAATAACATAATCATGTTACAATGTGTTAAAGATTCCTGAGGATTAATGGACTTATTTAATAAGTTGTAATGTTGTTTATCAACATGAGTGGACTGAGCCTTTTGAAATTATGATTGTTGTTTATATAAGGGCTAATACCCTTATGGATGATTCGTTGTAATTAAGTAATTGATTAAGAGATGCAATGGTTATATCCATTTGGCATTGCATTGGAAGAGATATGTTGTTAGCTAACCGCATATGGGTAAGTGGATGATTCTATGAACGAAAGGGTTGTATGGGCCCCAAATTTATGGAAGAAGTCACAAGTTTGGAAATTAGAAATAACAAGTCTCTGCCAAGAGATTTGGGGACAAGACTGCAGTAAAAGTGCAGTTGAAGTTTAATGAAGGACGTGGTCAGGATATTGACTGATAATTTGATAACAACGAGAAAAGATTAATAGTATGAATAAAATGTTGATGANAATAACAAGTCTCTGCCAAGAGATTTGGGGACAAGACTGCAGTAAAAGTGCAGTTGAAGTTTAATGAAGGACGTGGTCAGGATATTGACTGATAATTTGATAACAACGAGAAAAGATTAATAGTATGAATAAAATGTTGATGACGTTGTTGCATATAACCTTATGAAGTAAGGCAAAGGATCAATGAGGTGCCAATCCATAGTACAGAAAAGGGAGTGCTTGAACACTTCCCTAAATACCAATGAATTAGATAGCATCCAAAGAGGGATTATAGCCATACAATATGGCTTGATATGCTCAAGTAACAATGAGAGGGTATTTAAGTAAGGATTCCTTGGTAAAGGTCTACTGACCAAGAATGATTTGAGGTACAGAGGAATTGTTATATGTTATTCCCTCATTAATGTAGTAGTTACATAGGGAAGTTTTTCTGATAAATGGAATGCTTTAGTATCAAATGGGAAAGAGTGGCCTCTTGTTGGTTGTTGTCAAATAGGGCAACATACTCATGAATATCCCTATGAGACTTGTCATATGAATGGTTGTAAGATCTCAGGAAGGGTTGACAATAAGTAAAAAATGCCAATGTTTATGAATAACATGAGAAGGTGCAAGCAATAGACTCACATGTTGATATATATATATATATATATATATATATAGTTGCATGGTATGAATGTAAGTGGAATAAATGGATTGTGAGGCAAGATTAGTACTTGCAAGGTTTTGGGGAATGCAATGGATGCATAATTGACCCTATTTTGAAGGGTCTGAGTGTTTTGTTTGAATACTATCTTGAGGGGGTTGTACTATCTTTTCCTTAAAGAGAGCTAGTGTAAAATGTTGAAAGGGAAAATGAGCAAGAATTGTTCGTTGTTATGAAAATAAGGCAATATGATTATGCCTTTAGAAACTTCACGAGAATGATTGTGAGCAATCATGAGTTAAATGATTTCAAATAGATGTAGATATTCATGTGGAATTATAAAGTGTGTCAGTGGAAGAGACACACATTATGTTGATGCTTGTGGTTAAGTGCATGAAAGCATACTATGAATGCAAGATGGTAAGATAGATGCACATGTTTGAATGTGTGGTTTGAATATATGCATGATTATATTCTTTATGGAATATTGGGTAAACAACTGAAATGTTAAAGTTGATTCTAACCCATGGGTTGAGGTCATTTCAAGAGATGATAGCTATGCAATAAGGAAGTTGCATGTTGAAGAATTTCCATGTGGAGGAACTGTGTGAAGACTTTGTTAGGAGAACAAAGCCATAAAATCAATGACTGCTGGGAAATTAGGCAATGGGATGCAAAGCCTAATTGTATAAGAATCCTGGATTACATTTTAAAATATAATGCATGCGTGGAAGACTTGCATATGATAGAACCTTGACAATCCTAATTCTATTTGATCAATGTGCAAAATGCACTTGTTTATGGTTAATTTATAAGCTAACTTTGATAATGCATTGTGTTGTTGCATTCAAGGAAAGATGACTCTTTGAATGAAGAAAAGTGAAGAGGAACTTGAATGAAAATGCTCTAGGAAATGGAGCAGGCAAGCCCAAGAAAGGGGCAGAATACAGAAGCAAAGATGGAGAAAAGAAAGGACACTTTTTTCACTCTAAATATTTAATTTGTTTAACATAGTTGTGTGTTTTTAAAAGAAGCAATAACAACTTATGAAAGAAAAAGAATCGGTGAAGATATTTGATTGTATGATCTCGGTAAAAGCCATGTTATGCAAGGGCAGAGAGGCTTGTTACAGAATATTCCCCATGCAGACAGGTGAAACTTCCCTTCGATTGCTAGACCACTATAGTAAGACAAAAAGAGTACAAGTGGACACTAACATCCCTTTAAACTCATCTAGAACAATCAAATCGAGAAGGATAGAAAGGATACGATGTACCTTTTATGATGTTTGTCCTTGTTGCTTCCAACCCCAGAGCTTGATCCTCAAACTCCCTAGTGCAAACTGAGATCTGCAATAGACAACAAAGAGAAACAAATATATCCTACTCTACTTGATTAGATAATACAAGTCTATCTATGAAGATTAGAGCAATAGTAGACAAGCACATGTAACAAGACATAGACTTGAAGGAAATAGGCCAAGTATATATTGAATGAGAACCAATAAGAAGATACTTACAAACGATGATTGATACTGCAACAACCTCTCCAATCTCTCCTCATCCAACCCTTGCATGAATGAATCAAGATCAAAATGATGGTATTTCATTGATTTATTCCCCCCTTCACCTTGGAAATACCTTCAATATATAGGCTTGAGAGGAACAACCACCATGATCAAATGAAAGATATGGTTGAGGATATGGCTCCTTAATATTTGGATCATATCCTAAGGTGAAGCAATAACATGGGGGTTGAACATAACCAACCTCATCCCAAGACAGTTGGCCCATAGAATAAGGTGGAGGATCCCCCTTTTCCCTCTAACAAGATTAGCGCTCCCCCAGAACTAGACACATGGCACCATCCTCTAAAGTGGTGCTCCCCTAACATGGCAAGGGGGGCGCCATTCCATGAAGTGGCACTCCACCAACATAGCCAGGGGGCGCCACCCTTCATAAATGCCCCAAAAATGGTTGATTTTTCCAAGAAAAAGGTGTGTTTTGACCTTGAAATGATGGGTTTCTTCCTCCAATATGACTCAGGGGTCATGGAAAATGTCTTTCATGGTGTCAAGGGGTTGTGACACTCGACAAAGTGAATGTGACACTAGGTAAGGTGCATAATGTTATAGGATAAATCGGTATGTGCAGACACTAACAAATCTCCTTAGATCCACCTAGATCTAGAACAAAACAGGACAGGACATGACTGGTTCCCTAAGTTGTAATCATTGAATCTACTACCAAAAAGGAATGATTGACATACCTTTATATCGCTTCCTTAGGTCTTTGTTGTTCCTACTTCACTCCGGTGCTCTTGTAAGATCAGGTCTAAGACAACACAAACCAACTGAAGTGAAGATAGCAAAGTATATTCAATGACAACCTATGCATATGATCAAGGAGTTATGCAATAAAATAAGAGTGATTTTATGGGAAAGGGACATGCCACTGTATTGTATTAAATGAAAGTAGAAGATGCAACCAGATCGCCTTGATGTCGCAAGCGTCCTTTCAGGGGTCCTTGGTTCCAACACACGCACTTGTTCTACACTTGCATGAAGAAAATTCAGTATGGCTTGATGGACAAATGGAGGCCTCAAGCTTCAATTCAAATAGGGTTCCTCACACAATTCTTTCATCAATTCTCCATTCAATCTTGCTTAACCTCTTCCTTGAGAAACCCTTCATTATACAGGAGAAGGAGAGATGGTTAAAGGGATGAGGATGATCCAACTAAATCTGAGAAGTTAGTAGGATTCTAGCCATGCGAATGCCAACTCATTTTCTAGAAGATCCTCTTCTAGAACCTTTGCAACTTCCTCTTCTTTTTAAGCTTTAAAACAGGTTCGCACCCTACCTATAGAGCAGACTGCGAACACCTCGCAGAATAGGTATAGGGTTGCCTGCAAGAATCAATATTATCGTACCCTACAACATAGTCAGCCTGCGAACTCATCTTAAAAATATGTTTTGTGGAAGAAGACAACAGTCACTTTTCTCAGGCAAAAGGTCCTTATGAGAGCCTGAACACATAACTGTAGAGACACCACCAGAGTGACCAAAATAAAGTGTAACACATACGACACTTACGATAGTGCATGCGATGCTTAACAAGGTGCATACGTCACTTTGTGACACTTAGGGTGCGAAACTCAAATGTGACATTTTGATGTGTAACAAGGCCTTGGAAATAGTTCGACTAAGTTGAAATTTCCAGACTTTGCAAAGGAGTTGGAAAAAGGGAGAATCTCTTGTTGATTGTTGTATTTCTCTAGAATGAGAAAACTATTATATGTGAATGTTTCCAACATGAGAATGCTGATGGTTGTGTCAAAGTACAATCAACTGAAACATTTTTATGATTGCACTAGTGAACACATTGAGGAATAAGGTAGTAGAAGTGCATACAGATATGCTAAGGCATATATGAATAATGTCTAATGACTGTAAAAGTGTTAAAACACCTACATTATAATTTGGCATGACATTTGATGTAATTGTTGTTGTGACTATTGTGTGTAGGAAGGATTGGAGTTGTTGAGGAGACAACTACCAATGGTAGATTACCTCGGGTAGAGGATAAATACAAGAAGGTTGATGTTGAAATATTGATGAAGGGACATTCTGAGTCCCCATGAAGCACCACTGATGAGGTAATGTCAGAAAGGTTGCCGACAACAAGACATGTATAATTTTTTTTATACCAATGTAGCATATGGTTTGGAGGGATTGGGTAAGGATCCCTTCCGAACTATTTTATATCTTGGTGATATATATAGTTATTATTATGGCTGGTTATATGAATGTCATTGAAACACAAGAAGGGTGTGATTTAGGAAAAGAGAACCTCAATGATATAGGGAGGAACCTCTGGTAGTCGAGGACGTTTAAAATCCTTGCATGAAATTCATGTGCAAACATGTCATGGATGCATTGATTAATCATGAATGATTATGAATAGAAGTTATCATAAGAAGCACATTGGTTGAATGCATTGAGGAGATGCATGTTGTATGGAAGAGGGAAGGTATTGGACTGCCCGTTATGGAAGGAGGACCTTCAAGTATTCCAAAAAAGTTGTGAAAAGGGTAAAGAGAGGAATTGGGTGGCCATGAATATTGACACCCTGGTTACCAGTAAAGAAATAATGTTGAATGCATTCATATGTAATTTTAATTTCATATAATGTATGGTGATTTGAGGTCATGATCAACTCAAAGCAAGAAACACATTCCTACTGTAATAATGAATGTGAATAAAGAAGCCATGTGGTGAGAGGTTGGTTGAGTTCCAACTCACCATGGTGAGATTCCTAACATAAAACATCGTAATTTGAATATCAATGCAAGGGTGCATTGTGTGTAAATGTGGCCATGGACATTGGCACATTAGTTGAATTCTATGAAGATTGGATGCATTATAAAAATATTGGTATGTTAAGAAAATGTGTATGTAAGCAATAATGATAATTTCCTTTTGTCTCATATGATTAGTGAAGAAAAGTGATGTAGTTGTTAGTATGCACAATTCTAGCAATTGTTTGTGAGCCACTGCAAATGTGCAATGAAAATGTAATGTGCATGATAAACTAACAATTTCTTTGGTTGTGTGAAGATTGAAATTGCAGGAAGAAGTGGTCTTGGATATGGAAACAATATAAGTCCATAAGGAAGACCAATGCCTGTTGATTGTAAAAGAGCCAAAATATTATGAGAAAGAAGTCTCATACTTGTGGAATCTGGTTCCTATAAGGAACATATCTGGAAATTTATAAGTGGAATTTGAAATTTGTGGGAAGCAGATTGAAAGGATTTTGATTGAAATTGATGATAGTGTCTCACAGTTACTGTATGCATGTGATACAAGTGAGATTATAGATCATTACTAAAGGGACAAATGATGGCTTTCGAGCTGGAAAAACATGGAAACAAGGGCAATGTTGTGACATCAAGACCATGTATGCCATAATTTCCTTGATATGGTTGTGTTGTGTTAGAGTGGGTCTGAGGAACATCTCGTTAGAGTGGGCCCGAGGGACACCTCGACTGTAAGATTTGGTGAAGTCTCTAAACTCTTCTTGTGCAAGAAATCCTTGGCAGAAAAAATGGATCGCCCGAGGGACTGCACAACAGAGAAGGGCATGCCTGAGCCCAAAAGGTGAGTGACTGAAAGGAAAAGGAGAATTCGATAATTTTTGTTATCTATTGATTAGGGTCATGATCACAGTGAATATGTCAAAGGAAAAACATCGAGCGAAGTAAATGGGGCAGCCATACAGATGCAGATCCATGAATTGGACAGATAAGTATTGTGTTGATATGAATATTCCTCCTGAATTATGCACATTAATGAAATGTTTATGCATGAGAATGGTTTTAACATGCATGTTGTTTGATTTGTTGTAGGCATGTGTTTTTTTTTTTGTAAATCGGTATAGAAAACTATATTACTTCTCTAAATATCATACAAAAAAGGTGTCGTTGGTCTACCAAGAGGAAACTAGACCAACTAAACACAATACTATTTTTTCTTGGATTAAGACTTATAAGGTGGGGGAACTGGTCTACCAAAAAGGAAACTAGACCAATCCTTTCTAATCAAAGTTTTTGCTGTTGTTTCAAAGAGGACTAAAACTTAATACAAAATTAAGACTATGTGATCCAGCTACATATTGGCATCCTTCTTACTATCTCCTGGCTTAGTTGCATGTACTTGGGAAATATAAAATTTTAAACGGGGAAAACAATAAAGCTAGAGAACCTGGGAATGTTCCATCACTCTGCCTGCCTGACCTTTGTTGTCTTCTTTGGGGGAGGTAGTCCTGATCCTTCGAATTTGGGTTGGCGCGCCATGGTTATCTACCAGAGTTATGTCCAGATGGTGGACATACCTCAAGCACAGGTGGAACTGGGAAGGTATCCTCTCATGTTTACTCTGCTTTTTTTCTCTATATCCACCAACAGTTTGACAATGGTCTCCAACACGCTCACTTGGCGTTGGATGTCTTCCAACATAGACTTCATCTCCTGTTGTTCCTCCTTGCGGGTGTCATCTCGGTCAGCCTTAACCTTTCCTATTAACATCTTAGTGACCCACACCATCTCCAAAGTTCTGTGCTAGAGTGTCTCCCTGGTGCGGATAGCCCCCATGTCTCTAATCCAATCTACCTCTTGGGCTATCTTGTCCATATCCTTACTGCCTCCCTCCACCTTAATCTCCTCCTCCCAACTTTCCACCGCTTCTTTCCCTTTTTGAGGGACTGAAGTTTGGTACATTCTCATTGCTTCCCTTGCAACATTCTCAATCCTTGTCATTTTCCTCGATCTTTTCGGTTTTCCCTCCCCAAGGGGTTTACCCTTCCTCATGGTGTGTTTCATGCGCACCGTAGCATTGTTCCTACTTGCCTCTTTACTACTAACTCTCTTCTCGATCCACTCTTGACATCTCCCTTTAACCGAGATGATCTTGGAACTGCAACTATTGTAGGAGGCTAATCTCAGTAAGTTGTGGACATGCCTGCGGTTATTCAGGTTATAACGGTTTCTCGCCCAGATACCTGTAACTCCTAATAATCTTTCCATGAGGTGGAGAATACGATCACACTAATGTTCTAGAGAGACAGTTCTTGCCATTATGCTCCCTTTGGATCTCAACTCCTCGTATCCTTTCCTGCCATCTCTGCAACCTGTCTTTCTAGGTATGTACCTTGTCCTAGGGGCCGAGATCCACTCAGGGTTATCCTCCATCTCTATTGTCCTTATCTTCTCATGATTTCCATTAATACCACCTAAGCTATCTCACGATCTGTCCTCTGTATCCTTTCTGTTGGATTGTACATCCACCTACCTTACCTTCTCCTTCCCGTCTAATCTCCGCATAAGATTTGAGGGCCAAGTGTTAGGATACTCATATTTCACCTGGGTCCCACGCCGGGTCAGACTGCCCCATGTAAGCCTCGATGTGACTGTTGTTTCGAAATATGCCACTATGATCTAGATCCTCTAGGTGTTCGCAGTCAGATCTGAGTTGTCCCCTAGGAATTCTGATCCAAGTCTTGTCCAGCATATTATCCACCCGGATCGCTCCCTCATTTGCTAACCTGTTTGCCAACGCGTTTGCCTACCTTCTTATCCATCTGAATTCTATCATTAATATGGTTTGTAAGTGCTTCATAATTCTTTGTAGAGTTTGCGCTATACACCAGTGTCTTATCACCTTACCAATGTTGGTTCCACACTGAAGTCTTTTTGTTGTGTTGATTACCAGAGCTGAGTCTCCCTCAACTATGACATTTGTTTGGCCTTCTCTAATCAGAATTTCCAGACCATGTTCCAAAGCTCCAAACTCAGCTACATTGTTTTTAGTGTATCCTATGCTAGCTGCATATATGCAAATGATTTCCCCCCCACTGTCTCTGATCACTCCCCCCTCTCCAGCCTTTCCCGGGTTACCTTTGGACGCACCATTGAAATTCAATTTTAGGAAGCCTGTCTGAGGCGGGGTCCCGGTCTTGACATCACTGAGAATATGCGGGGCATAAGGGGAAGGTAAGTTAAGTCTCCATTCTTTCAATTGTAACCAAAGTAGAGTTCTAAGGTCTTGGGGAGACGTGGAGTTTTTTTGACACGTGAAGTTTCTACTCTACATTGTCTCCCTTATTTGTGTTTTGATAGAGTCCACAATATTAGATATCAGACGACTTTCATTCCTCAAGGGTCTCCTATTTCTTTCTTTCCAAATTGACCATATGACCATCCCCGATGTTAACCCCCAGCATAGGTTAACCACTTCATTTTCGCTGTAGTGTTCCTTCCAATTCCTTAGAGTAGCTCTAATATCTCCCTTTACCCTATTCGTTTGGAGAAACCCCATTGCTACCCAGTCCCAAATCTCGGTTGCATAGGTACATTCATCGAGAAGATGGTCTGGTGTTTCCTCCTAGGCTTCGCAGAGGTGGTACCTTGAGGGTCAATAAAATCCTCTTTTTACTAGGTTCTCCCAGGCCAAGATTTTCTTTTGTAGGATCAACCATATAATTTTTTTATCTTTGTCAATTGAGGGTAACTCCAAAGTCATTCCCAATGAGGTTCTATGTCTGTTTGGGCTTGGCTTGCTATATAGTATCTGGCTTCATTTAGAGATAATTCTCCTCCACCCGTCCTTCCCCATCTCAGTTGGTCTTCCTCATCCGAGAACCAAAGTTTCCTTTTTCCCATCTCCTCCTCTATCTCTTTAACCAACTGAGCGTCCCGAGTTCTATGTTGAGTTTGGAAATTGTCCCATATTCTCCATTTCGATATCTCCTCCCTTTGTTTCCAGTACTGACAAAATCTTATTTTACCTTGCCCAAGCATCTCTTGTTTCATCCTTTCTTTATCTTGGTTTTCCATCTCGGGTTCTTGCTGCCAAGCATCTTCCCAAAATCTCGTTGTTTGGCCATTCCTGATTTCCCAGAAACTGTGATCGTGGATCCACTTTTTATTTCTCCAGGCTAAGGTCCAGATGGTTGATCCTTCTCCTGTACCTGTGAACCTGATTAGATCCTGAGGGTTAATACTTGGAGCATATTTTTCTTTCCACAGGCTAGCCCACGACATCAAGCTGTATTTAATCCATCTCCACCACAGTTTTGCTTCGTAAGCATCGTTTGTTACTTGTGGGTCTTGTAAACCAAGACCCCCTTTTCTCTTTGGCCAACACAGTTTCTCCCGGGCCACTAGAGCCCATTTATTCTTATCCTCTGCTCCTCTCCATAAGAATTTTCTTTGGATTGTTCTGATTTTTTGTAAAATGCCTTTTGGGGCGGGAAAGATCGACATTAAGTACATTGGGCTCACTTGTAATATTGCCTTTGTTAGTATTAAATGACCAACTAAATTAAGGGTTCTGTAGGTCCATCTTTTTACTCTCTCTTGCAACTTGGTGAGGATCCCTTCCCACGTAGTGTACTTCCTTGCCTTGTTTGTAAGGGGAAAACCCAAATATTTCGTGGGCAGGTTTTTCCTCTCAAAGCCCAAGATGTTGGAGAGGTTCCTTTGAACACCAATATTGGTGTTGAAGAAGTATATCATAGATTTTGAGTGGTTTATTTCTATCCCTGAGGCTTCTTCGAAATCAACTAGGATCTTCTTGTTTGATGTAGCTTCCTTGACAGCGGGAATTCCGTGAAGCATTGTGTCATCCACAAATTGTTGATGTGTTGTTGTTGGGCACTCTTCATACAGTCTGAGACCTTTTATATTTCCCTTTTCTGTTGCAGCTTTTATGGTTTTTCTTAACCCTTCCATCATAATAATAAACAAGAAGGGGGACAACACATCCCCTTGTGTGAGGCCCCTGGAAGGGTAAAAAGGTTTTGTTGGGGCTCCTTTAACCAATAATGAGAAACTAGTCATGTAGACAAGGGTCATTACCCACTTTATCTAGTGCTTGTCAAAGCCAAAGGCTTCCATTACTTTTTCCATATAGTGCCAACTTAGTTTTTCATATGCTTTGGCAAAATCCAGTTGAATTATCATTCCTTCTTTTTTCCTACTTTTCAGAGTATGAATTATTTCATGGGATTGAATGATGTTATCCATTATTTTCATTCACTCCAGAAAACCCGATTGTTCCTTTGAAATCAAAATGGGGAGTAGAGGCTTTAGTCTATTAGTTATAACTTTAGATACTATCTTGTACATCACATTGCAAAGGGGTTTCAATCTGAACCTATCCGGAGTCCTCACGTCATTTTCTTTGGGTATCAAGGTGGTCAGAGTGGAGTTCAAATCTTTCATGATTGAGGCCGAGCGTCTTGAGTATTCCATTATGCCATAAATATTGTATTTAACCACATCCCAACAAGTTTTGAATAAGTCCGCAGTGAAACCATCTGGGCTTGGGGCCTTTCCATTTGGCATCTTCTGGATCACTTGGTCGACTTCTTCTGGAGAAATATGTTTTCTTAAATTTAAGTTATGCTCCTCTATAACCACTATGGGGATATGCCTTAAGATTCTATGGATTGCTTCAGTTCAGTCTAGGTTGGGTTCTCTAGCTATATTCTGAAAATGGTTAACTAGAGAATTTTCAATGTCCTGGTGGGATTCTCTCTCTATCCCTTCCTAGTCGTGGATCTTCATGATTTTATTATGAGTTCTTCTCGCTATAGTTGACATGTGGAAGAACTTTGTATTTTTCTCCCCTTCCTTTAACCACTGCACTCTGGACTTCTGTGTCCACATGATCTCCTCTTGTTTACATCTTGCCTCCCACTTCTGAATCAATTGGTTCACCTGTTTTTTCCTCTCCTCATTGTAGCCTTCTTGGATACACTGTTCTTGGAGCCGACCCATTTTATCGTCTAGAACTTTTTTAGCCTGGTCAATATTCTTGAAGACTTCTTTATTCCACTGCTTTAGTTTTTCCTTTATGTGTTTTAGTCTTCTTTGAAGTCTAAACATTTTTGTCCCTTGTTCTTAGATGTTCTCTTTCCACCAAATCTTGATGTTCTCCTTGAAGATTGGGTGCTCAATCAAGAAACTCTCGAACCAGAACGGCCTATTTTTTGGGGTTACCTGAAAGTTTGCTCCAATAGAACTGACCAGTGGTCCTAGCCCCCCCTTGGGAGAATGTTTCCTTCCATTATTATACATTGCATGATTATTGATTCTGAGATTAAAAACCTGACTAATCCTGAGGCTATTTGGTGGTGTAGAGTTCTTTTGTTGTTCCAGGTGAACTATCCATTACTTGTTTTGATATCAACTAGCTTTGTTTTTTCGATGAAGGCTAAGAAGACCTCTGCATATCTGTCCAGTCTTCTAATACCCCATTTCTTCTAAGCCAAAGTGGCTATTATATTGAAATCACTTGCTAAAATCTAATGAGGGTTCTTATTTCTATCCCTTAGGTTTTCTAGGTCTAAAATCATTTTTTTTAATCTTCCAGTAGTTGAGGGCCATAAACATTAGTGCACATCACCTTCTTTGGATTCTCTATAACTTGCATGATTACTGATAAATAATGCTTTGTAGCTTCTGTCGAGAGCAGATGCACCTTTTGTGGGATCCAAAGAGTGAGGATGTCTCCAACAATATTTTGACTATCAATATCCAAAACATTGTAGATATTCCAATTTTTATTACTTATTTGTGCCATCTTTTTTGTTGTACATTTGGTTTCCTGAATAAAACATATATCTAGTTTTTCCATTTTTAGTTTATTTTTTAGAATTCTCTGTTTCTTGGGGTTGTTCAGGCCTCTTATGTTCCAAGTGATAACCTTCATTTTAAACATTTGGCGAGGAGGTAGGGAAATATTTTTTGATCTTACCAGAGTTAATAAGAAGCACTCCTAGTTCCTGCAAGGCCACACTGTTATATTTTCTCCCCTTATTCCTTTTTGCTTGATTTGGTGAGTGTTGTTGTTGACTGTCTCCCGCCTTGATACTCAGGGTACCTATTTCTCCATGCATGTGTTTGATTCCTCTTGATTTTTATTCCTCTCTCATTAGGAAGAGATACTGAATGAGATCTAGTTGTTCTGAAGGTATGTTGTCCATACCTTTTTTTTTCCATTGCTCTAAAATATTTTGAAGGTCTATCCCTTCCCTTTCTATGATGTCTCTAAGATATGAATCCTCAATTCCACCCTCTCTCAGTGTCATTTCAGAGTCTCCATCCCTCTCCTGCATTGGGTATTTGTGTGTTGGTTTCCTTCTCCAGTTGAAACTTTGTCGTTGCCAAAGGTTTCTTGAGGATTTTGCTTCTCCATTGTTTTATTGGTCTCCTTCTCTTCAAGCTCTCTTTCCCCTTGCCTTCCCTGTCCCGCATCTCCGACTTGGGTTTGGTTCCCCATACCTTTGAAGCTATTTTTTTTCTTTGGGTTACTATTTGTGGGGGGTTTGTTTTGTCTTCTATTTCCTTTGCCTTTATAATTTGATCGAACAAAACCTTCCTCATCCTCGTTTTGTTTTGTTTTTTCTTGTTTTGTATTTTTATTTAAAGGACATTCCCTGAGTAGGTGTCTGTGTTCATGACATCTTCTGCATCTAAACGAGATCTGTTTGTAGTCTATACTTTGGATCCATTCCTCATCCATGAATTCCAGACACATTGCTTCTAGTAGTGCCCCTGAGACATCCATCTCTATACAAATTCTTGCAAATGAGGTGTACTTTCCTTTTAAAGTTGTGTCCGATGCCTTCACAAATTTTCCCAGTTTATTTCCTATTGCTTCAAAGGTGGATGATAGCCATTAGTCCAGTGGTAGGGAGTAGAGCCTGAACCAGACTGGCACACATTTAAAGATCTCCTTTTCCGGGGAGAAATTCTCCTTCCAGGGTCTCATATACAATCTAGCTAAGGCATGGAAATAAGGTCCTCCTTTGAACACCTCGTCTCTGTCTTCTAGATTCATGAATACCACTATAAAAAAGCCTTTTGATCCTAGGTGTAGATCCACCTCCCCGCTTGGTTTCCATTGATGTTTGATCCAGCTGCGTAGGATTTTTTCGATGGGCCATAATCCCATAAACTTGCAGATCAGGGCATGCATCTTCATTTGGTCTATATATTCTTGCGTCTGTGGGTCTTCTAGAACCACTTTTAGGATCATTGTCATCTTTGGTTTGCATGGATTTGTCCCTCCCCCCTAGTTGGGTGTGAGGGCTCGAGCGTCTTGCCTCGGGATTCTTTGTTCTCCTCTCCTGTTTTTTTTTCTTTTCTCTTTTTTCATGTTTATCCTTGATTTGTTGTTTTGGCACTGACCCCGAGGTCCTTATCAGTGGGGTCTTAATCCCTACTGCGTGTGGGCCTTTCCCTCTGTCCACCACCACTTGCTTGTAGGAGGGAGTCCCACTCCCTCCTCCTTTGAATACCATTCTACTCGCTGTTGATCCCTGAAACCTTAAAAAATTCTCAAACCCTCCTATTCCACATGCTCCAAAATCCTAACCCAACAATCATTGTAGGCATGTGTTGGAATGCTAGAAGTTTGGGAAAAGACTATACCAAGGAGAGGAAGACATTACTGAAGTGACTGAAAGATAAAGGCATGGCAAGGTTGCTGAAATGCAGAGAACACTGCGGACGGTGTTCCCTTTTAAGGGGGGAGGGGATGTAACACCCCAATTTTAATCGGATGATTATATGCAATTAATCATGATTAATGATTTCCATGCCATGGCATATAAACATTCTAAACATATTATTTGTTTAATACGATATGTCGCACAACTGGATAATGGGTGGAGTACGCGTACTAGCCATGATACCACTAGGGGTATTAGTGAGGAGGCATAGAGGGGACTCAATATTACCAAGGACCCCAAGCCACCTTAGTGATTTAATGTTTGTAAATAACTTTATATTCTTTCTCCCTTCCTCCAAAACACAAGGAGTCGATTATTAAATGGTGCAATGTTGGGTAGTTGGACCAGTACCTCCCATGTACATGCATGGGAGTAATGGAATGGTAAGTCCATGGAAAATTGTGGATCTTCCAACTGCATGGGGGAGGGACTCAAGAAACTTCGAGGATAAGAAAATGATGGGTGCATGGGGGGAATGTGCAGGGGAAGAGAAAAAATGCATGGGTGCGTTTTGAGAAAAGAGAATCATGGTCTGGACAATGGAAGAGACAATGATGAGATGAGAGTCTTGAGAACTATGAGAGGTTTTCTATTAGGAATTGATGTGAAGGAGAGGCCTTCACACTGTAAATTTCTTGTGAGGCTGAATGTTTTTCCCCGATGGTATCATGGCTTGGCATGAGGGTGGCATGTTGTCGAAGTGACAGAGCAACAAAGCCTATGGTTGGGGGGAAACGTGCTCACCCATAGTGAGTTGGGATAGTGATATCTCATAAAATGACAAGTATTATTCTGCCTTGTGTGTTTGAATATAATGGATGGTTGGCACCTATATTTGCATTCCTGAATGTGTAAGCCTATTTAATGGACCAAATACTTGTTTCATTTGCAAGCCTTGTGTTTGTACAATTCCAGAGCTATAGGGATTATGTATGCTTTCACATGTGAATGTACAAACTATGTAATTTGCTATGAAGGCTAAAAACACTCCATATTGATATAATGGATGTAATTGCATGGTTATGGGTAAGGAGTTGTAAGGAAAGTGAATGGCTGAGAGAGATGATATGAGTACCTAATTTGTGCACTCTTCATGCATTGCATTTACTTATTGGTTATTTTCTCTTATGATGAATGATAGATGAAGAGATCTACCTGGATCTGTAGTTCACAACTTATATTTTTCTATGCTTTAACTTCCTAGTTGTTTAACCTACGAGGACAAGCTTTAAAGGCAGTCTAAACAAAGATCTTTAAACTCAGAGAAATAAATAAGGGGTGCTTGGGATTATACATTTGTATGTTCTAGATTTCCCTTACGGTTCCTTATTCTCTTTGAAACTTGAACTTAGTGGGAATGCCCGACCTCTATATAAGAAGGCTGAGCTTTATCCCTGTGGGGAAGTATCGATTCTTTCTCAGACTCAAATTTTTGTTGTCTTCTGCTCGACTTTACGATATAAAGCCATCCATGTCACAGTTATGAAACTGGAGATCGAGAGTATAAACCTTATTTATTTGAGATCCCTATTAAAATCATAGAGAAAGAACAACTGTTTATCTGGAGCAAAGGATTGATCTCTACTGTCCACGGAAAGGATCAAGTGTTTTGGATCGATGTTGTAAATGACCCTCAAAGGTGCCACTTGATCCTAATTGCACATGGTTTTGTCGTTCAGATCATGCGATATACTCTAACCTGTTACATATGTAAAATGAATTGAAATGGTAGTTGTGGGATCGAAGGGGAGGACGGACCTCAGTCGTCTGCTTGTCATCAAAGATTTAGGAACCAAAGGTAGAGCCTTGGTTAATCAGGTCACCGGATAATCGAAGCACCAGAGGGTCTACGTTGAAAGACTTGATATATCTTGGTGCGAGTGGGGCAAGGTTCAGCGTGAGGTTCTGCCTCTTTTTACACTTGTAAATAAGGGAGAGAGAGAATGACATCATTATGACATATTGTGCCAATGTGGTGACAAAAATGCCACAAATGATGACACTTGTTAGCATTGTATTTGTGTGGGTCGAGTGTGGGCCCTATCAAGCTTAAAACATTTGGTTTAGTTACATTAAACCCTGGCCATAAGATATGAGGACCAAGGGTTCTCGACAATTGATCTTTCTTTGTAAGCTAAGGAGGGAGTTTGTCACCTTGGAATAACCAGACCTTTGAACCACAAGAGTTCCCAAGCCTCGTTTCTCTATGTTCCATTCCTGGTTCCCCAGTGCTCGGTTGGGTGAGGGTTCTATCCCTTTCTTTTGCGAGAGTATGAGCAAGAGGAATATGGAGCATGTGCTGATGATGTTAGGATGATGTAGATGAACCAATAAGAAGCGAACTTGTGTCAACACCTGAGTGGAGGGGCCCTTATGCCCTATGATGATGTGTGGTGCCACGTCATTCCATCTGTCGATTCGTGGTTAGTCCACATGTCAAGGTTGGTAATGTGCCACGTGTCTAGGATAATCAAGGTTCCAACGCCGAGTTTCATACGAGGTCGGAGGACATGCTGATGTTAGTGGCCATGTGTTACCCCATGTGTCGTGCTATGTCATTGGGGCTATGTGTCATTGCAGGGTGTCGTGCGAGGTGGCATGCCACATCAGGTTCATGTATCTTAGGTGCCAGCTGGACCACCTACTATTATGACCCTTCAAGCCGAGCATAGATCCCAACTGTTGGATCTCAGAGGCCAAGAGATATCAACCATTGATATCTTGCAATAAAGCTTAGGAGGGATTCGATGCGTGAGAGAATTGGACCACGAGACGAGGGGAGATTTGGTTGAAAAGGGCTTGGCGAAGCCCATGGTATCGATGCCTAGTGGGGTGAGGTGCCTGATTGAGTGAGGCACTCGGTAGATGTGCACCTCTATCTAGGTAGAGGTTTCTCTTGTGTTAAGTTATGATGCCTGGATAAATGGTTAACCGACAACCAAGAAACTCCTCGTGGTGTCAAGTGTTGGGAATCCTCACGATCTTGGTGTCTGGTGGGAAAAAGGTCCTAGTTGGGTTAAGGTCCCGGGGACTAGACAACTGGATAACTGGGCACTGGGAAGCCTTTGGTAGTGTTGGCTGTTGGGTATCCATAGGATCCTGGTGCTTGATTGGGCATGGATCCGCCTTCGAGTTTCACTTGTTGAAATTTAAGGTATGCCAACCGAATTTTGGCCTGAGACTTGCCACGTTGGAGGACTACTTATCCTGACAGGCCAACACTAGGTGGTGCCACATGGGATAGTCTAGGTGGTGAGGGTCCACATGGATTCCACGTGGTATTTGGCGGGAGAAGGCCTGAAAAATTTAAAAGGCCATAACTTTTGATCTCGAGCTTGGTTTTGAGCATGGTTACAATCATTGGAAAACTCTCAACAAACATAACTAGATTAAGGGGTTAGAATTGGATTTAGAGGGGATCAATAAAGGCGGTCTTGAGAAAATAAAAGAGGAAATTTGTACACCCCACCAACCTAAGATAGTTTAGGGGGTCGTGTGTGTTACAACTCATGCAGGAATAACGAGAATTTTAGGGGGAATTTCATTAAGTGCAACTTGCTAATCTTTCACCCTGTCGAACTACATGTTAGCTTGTTGAAATCCAACTCCCATACTTGGACATATTTTTTTACTTCTATTATGACCATCCCCAAGGTCTATAGAGGTTGTTCTTTGTTGTAGAATTCCCTATATACTAGGTTTAACTCATTCTACACCTTGGAGGTGTATTCAATGAATTAAAGATCTTGATAGTTGGCTCTATAATTTTCCACTGGTGTTTCCTCTCCTCCAACTATATGTTCTGCTTTGCACATTGCTTACTCTTCTATATTTCCTCCATCTTCCACACTAACTAGTATTGTCTCCTTAGGATACTCTAGTATGACAATCAATTGTGATTGACCCACAACCAATCTTTCCCAAGGGCTTATCTTCCTTTTTCTGGGTCTCTTGGAGGCTAGATATAATTTCCTACAAAATGTTATCACAACCAAAAGAGAATACATGATTAACTTAGAAGATTAAATCAAATTTAAAAATAGCAAACATTCCTCAAACAATTCAAATTATACAAGTTTGTAGGTTTAACAGAATATTGACCCTAATTTGATTTGCATATTAAATTATCCATGATGCATTTTGATATTAATTGCAAACTCCTAATGTAGGTTTGAACTCGGGGAAAGAAGTTTCCTTGCAAATTCATATTCATTGCCTTCAATGTTCAAACTGAAATGTTTGGAGTTCTGCTACCTTGAGCGTTACTTTATAGGGATAAATGTCAAATCATGATAATTACCCAAAAAACCCAAATTTGTGGCATGTGATATTACAACTCATACTTTAGGAATAATTTAATCACTCATGTTCGAAAATGAGATGTTTTAAGTTTATGGTGTTGGTAGATCATGTTCAAAGGCATACAAACAAGTGCAAATCACCTGCCCACTTCAAATATGTAAATTTGACTTCATTAAATTTTAATTCATGCAAATAATTCAAAGTGATGGGAGAATTAATATGTGAATTAGGCCCAATGAAGAAAATAATGACCATTTAACATCATTATAAGAAAGGGCATACCCGATTTGGGGATCGTGGGTGTCGGTTCACTTGGCGTGGATCCAATTTGCGTTCGAGGCTGATTCTAAAATTGAGGTGAGGTGATGGAACGTTTAGTGAAAATGGATCTTGATTTAAAGATCGGGCTTTATTTAAAAATTAGGGGATATGAGAGTTGAAAAAAAAAAAGAGAATTGGGCAAAGGGAATCAATAAAAGAAAGAACTCAAGGTTGAAATGGGAAGAAACGCAAGAAAGGAGCTAATTCAAAACCAAGAAAGTAGATATTGAAGGCCTATCTACCTTAACCATATGATGAAACCATGCAATAATAAATCAAAGTTAATGTGAAAAAGGAAGAAGCATATCCATATCAATAAAAAATTAAGGTGGGGCCCCAAGTTTTATTTAAACTTAGGGGGGTTTTGTGGGAACAACATTGATCAACTACAAGAAAGGATCTACAAATAGGCTGGCTAAGATGCTTTCATGAACCCTACTAAAGAAGATTGCAATAGTTGGTGTGATAATGCAACTTGAGCCTTTCACTCATGGTCTGCTGTGTGAAGATTATCCATAAGATGGATATTTAAGAGACATGTCACCTCCATGGAAGGAAACAAATATCACTTATGGAATGGGCTACTATACAAGTTGGATAGGCTATGCATACCATAGGACAAAATTTTTCGATTGATGAGAGAATCTCACACTTAAAAAATTGTTGGATATTTTAGCATGAGGAAGACAATGGAAAATTTGTAGAGGTATGTGTATTGGTGAAAGATGCAAAAGTATGTGGTGAAATTTATTAGGGACTATGTTCTTTGCATCACTAGCAAGCTAAGCAACAAAAATCTTGGGTTGTACATGATGTTGCCACTACCAAGTGAACCATGGGAGAGCATCTCCCTGGACTTTGTTGGAGGTTTGTCTATGTCTCGAAGAGGCCATGACTACTTTTTTTTCATGATAGACCACTTCAACAATACATGCATGCTCATTCCATGCAAGACAATGATCATTATAAGATAAGTAGTTGAGTTATTCTTCAATCATGTTTGGGTACATATTGAATTGTCAGGCTCTATCATATCTAATTGAGATAACATGTTCTTGGGTATATTCTAGACATTTCTTTGGGAGAAAATGGATACCAAAATGAGGTATTCCATTGTATTTAATCCCCAAACTGATGGAAAAATGGAAATTGTCAACCGTATGTTAGTACAATTGTTGAGAGGGTACAATAGTAAGCATCTAAAGACATGGGATGAGAAGTTGGTGTACATTAAACATACATACAATTGAGCACTCCATTCTTCCACCAAAAAATCACTTCTTAAGGTTTGCATCAACTATTTACCTTCCTCACAATTTGACATTGTGTATGGACAACAAAAGGATGAAGTAAGTCTGCAAGGATATGACAAGAAGGTAAACACATTTGTGGAAAGGATATGGCTTGCATGTTATGGGACATACAAGCTTGAGAGAAGCCAACATTAGTATAAAGCGAAACATGACCAACACCAAGAAGATCATAAGTTCCATGTTGGAGACTAGGTCTGGATTTACATTTGTTAGGAGCACCCGCAAGGAGTAGCAAAGAAACTCAATCTCCTTAGATGCATACCTTTTGACATCAATGAGTAGGTGAATCATAATGCCTTTAGATTGAGACTTCCTTCTTATATGCAGATTAATTCAGTGGTGAATGTGGAGTATATGAAGTTGTTTGAGCCCCCCATGTTGGATGGAGAAGAGACCATCAGGTTCTCCCCACTATCAAATATTTTTCACCATATTCTCTCGAAGAACTGAAGGAGGATACAATTCTACAATGAAAGGAACATGTAAAGAGGATGGAAAGAGATATGGTAGATTGGCCTCAAAGGACATACTCCAAGGAAATAAAAATGGTATGAGAGGAACTAAATTTAATGCAAGTTCCCTCACCTTGCCTTAGAATATTTTGGGGACCAAAACCCTCCTAATAGGGAGGTGGGATCAGAATTGGATCCACAAATTAACATGATTTTCTATCAACTTAAGTTCCACAAGGATCAACAAAATAAAGGTTCTCTAGACTATGATACAGGTAGGAGACAAGGTTGATGGCATGAATGGCCCCATGCCATTCCAGTCAGTATCCACACATTCATTAACATTGTACTCTTAATGTAAGTATGGGAAAAGTTAAAAGATGAAGAAAAAAGAGAATTAAAAGTAGAGAAATAAAGTATTAAATAAATAAAGCATGAGAAATATTCCTCAAAGTTCTTTTTGAGAAAAGACAAAAGAGGAGAAACCAACGCTCGACTTAAGGGAAGTTGAGGAGTTGGGGACACTCAACCTTGAAGATGACCCCCCAATAAAACCATTCTCCTATTTATATATGTACCCCAAAAGAATATTGGTTCTTTGGTTAAGTTTGAGAGGAATTGCTGCCCAAATTCCAATGTGAAGGTTGAGAATGTACCAGAGAGCCAGAGGGTGCTGTAACCTACACATTTATTGAGAAATAAGAATAATAATAGAAGCTAATTGAATGCTAGTTTTCCCATTTGGGTTTGCAAGGTAAATATTGTTTCATTATGTGATGAATTTCTCTACTTGTTGTGTCAAATTATGTGTTAAAAAGTCCATATTTGAATTAGGTGGATTTTCTTTGTACTTGGTATGCTGCTTGTAGTCATATTAATGGTTTAATGAAGAATTCATAGTTGTATCTATGTTAGTTTACTTAGAATTTCATTCTCTATTATCAATTAAAGAATGCCAACAAATCTGAATTACCCACCACTTTATTTACGCTCAGATTAGAGATCCATTGCTACCATTAATTGACCATTGCACTTATCTAGATGAGCTTCTAATTATGTTTGACAAAGTCGGTGACTATTGAAGCCACACACAACCTATCTTCTTTTCCCAAGGTTCTACACTGCCATTTATCACCCAAGAGGGTTGTACACTGCATTCTAAATTTCTTGGAAGCTACACATAGGAATTGTGTATCCCTTTAAGGTCGTACACCGCCTTACATCTCCATGAGGTCACATCACATGGTGGCTAGGTGGATGTTTCAATTTCGTTAGACAATGAGCCAAGTGGTAGTTTATGCCATCAAAAGAATGGCGAAGAGAAATCATAAAATCATTTGAATTATTTTCCCTTCATTCGATTTGGCATGGGTGGATCTTTGGCTTAATGTAGATTGTCTTATTCCCACATTCTCATTTATCCATATCATATGTTTTAATTAGTGACCATCTTATATTTTTAAGTAATGATCGTCCCTTCTATGTTTTACATTTCATATAGGTTTCAATGAATTTTGTTTGAGTTGAATGGGAGTTGAATATAAACACATAGATTAGAATTACCTTGTATTGAAGGCTTGATGTTGGATGTATGGGCTAACCTCCAACAAAACCCTATTCACAATTGACCCTTCTAGTAAACTAGAAGGCTACACCACACACATAGTGCACAATGTAGTCTCACTCGAGATGGCTTATGGGTGACTGCAGGAGGCAGATGTCTGCAATCATGGAAGGGATTGGGGATGTTCCTTTGACTTCTACTTTAACATTCATTCTACCATAAAATTCATCAGATCTACTATTTTATCCATTCAATAACATTCATTCTGCATGATTATTCTAGTGTGCGTTGTAAATAAACTCTAACTGATGCATTCATCTATCGATTCATTCATCACAAGCATATAAAATCAACACAACAGACACAGATACACCATTTTTACCGTGGTTCACCCCCCTGGGCTACGTCCACAAAGATCTTCTGCTTTATTTATTATTCTTCATCAAAACGGTCCTGTGCTGCATGCATTACATCATAGATTTAGTATTAGTGAGGCTGACCAGCGTTGCACCACATTCCACAACTTGCGACCCGACCCTCAATTACAACTCAAAACCAACTCCATCTGAGCTCCACAGCTCTCAACAAAACAATTACTTCAACCCAAGACTCAAAAGTTCTCCAAAAGTAGGTTCTTCACACTCGAGCTCTAAGATAAGATAAGATATGATATCCCTATCTACCTCACAACTCCTCTATTTATATTACAAAATGGGTAAAAACTCTTACATTATGACTCAAAACCCTAATTCTAAGTGGACTCCACTTGTCCACTTTTTAACTGGCTTCCGTGCGGTTGGACTTTGATCCAACCATTTCTTGTGATGATCTTCCTTAATTCCTAACGTGCTACTTCCTTTTCCCTTTGTCATGCTACTTTTCCTTCTTTCCTAGCGTGGACTGCTTCCTTGGTCCATTCCTTAGATCTTATCCTCGTTTACTGTAATGAACCCCAAAATTTCCTGCTCCAATAGTCCCCCAACACTAACCTGTGGCTCGGGACCCCCGAGCCACTTAGACAGTGTGTGCCTCCTGCATCGATTTTTCTAATGTTTGGAACTTCTGCATGAGTGCATCCACTTGGTTATTTGCCTACACACTCTTCTTTGTCAGGGTCTCCACCACCTGAATTATGACGTGCTCCTTTAGTACTTCTAAACTCTCCGAGTGCATCTGTTCCAACCTTCCCTTTTCTGTATCTATCTTTGCTATCATCTTTTTAGCTTGCTCTTGGAGTGGCTCTAGCTAAACTAGTCATGGTTGCTTTTCCTCTTTCACGACCCTTACCTCTGCCTATAAGTTTTTCATCTCCTGCGCACTTTTGAGCCTGTTTGAAATACTCATTGTCTTTTTTCTCTGCTTCAAATCCTGTACTGTGGAATTCGACTTTTCTTCTCTCCGATCCAACTTCTGTATCCCTTCGTCTTCTTCCAGGTTTGTCCAGATCTGCGTGGTCCTTTCGTAGAGCTTTGCTACTTCTTTTGCTTCCAACACAATTCTATCTATTTGTTCTGTTTCCTGTTGCTCCCTATCTGATCTGACTTCTGGAGGGGTGGTTGGTGTCAGCTTCCCAACCAATTCTACTATATCTTGTTTGTATCCTTCCATTGTCTATGCTATCCTCGTTATCTTTTCTTCCATGCTGAATTCTCCTGCTAGTGCGCTCTCTGGGATCGTTTGGAAGACTTCTTCAAGTTTTTGATCCAATTTATTTGCGCGTTGTTTTTCCTCCTCATGTTCAATCTGAACTTATTTGAGGATTGTCTCCAACACTTCCTTTTCTTCCTTAGTTGTCTCCAAATTTGTTGCATCCGTCCTTGCCTTGATTGTACTTCTCTCGCCACGCTCATCTACAACTTATATAATGCCTTTGTTGGGATCTTGGATAATTCCAAGTCCAAGTGTTCCACATCCAACAAAGGTCATTGTGCAGTTTCCTCATCTACTTGTAACATGCTTTGACTTATCTTAAACGTCGTGCTTCCCATTATTTCTGTCTGGTCTGGCTCCCTTTCTTCATGTATTGGTACCTGTTGCACTGTACTTTTCTGCTGTGTGACATTGAGCTGTAAGCTCTCCATAAATTCTTTAACTTCCATGATATTTTTCATGAGTTCTTCTCTTTGAGATTCTGTGACATAGAGTGCTTCTTCTCCTCGGTCTTGCACCTTATCTGCTACTAATTCTACACCGTCTTCTGTGATTGTGAGCTCAATGGGATTGTTCTGTGCCCTCATCTTCTTCCTCTGTTCTCCCATCTGCATGGTTGATTTCCTCTTTTCTGACTGCATTGGATTCATTACCTATGGTATGCTTCGAGTCCCTGTCTCTTGGGTTTAGATTCCATCTTTCTTCTGCGCTTCTTCGTTTTTTCTTCCCACGTTGTCTGTTCCTAGCATTGAGGCTCTTTGGACTATTTCCTTCTTCCTTGGTTTCTTTTTTGTTGTACCAGTAATTGTGGGTTTGGTGCACTCTGTTGATTTTCTAGTATTGACTGTTGGGCTACTATATTTTTGCGTTGTGGCAACTTCTGCAAGCTCTTTTCCCTTTTCTCCTTTCTTTACTGCTAGTGGCACCTTCCATTTCTCTGGCCATTATGCTAGTATCCATTGAACTTCTTTTGCTGTTATGCAATAGTGCATCCCGAGCCATGTCTTCTTAGGGTCTCTTCTAGCTTGTATCCATATGTTATGCCTCGATGCCTTGAAATTGGAAATTCCCTCATGCTCCTTCACCACATCAGGTGAAATTCTCCAAGTGTCTGCAATTTTTTCCTGCATCTCCGTAATATACATGCCAAAAATGCTCTAGTTGGATTTTCACTGCTCGACATCTGTGTTGTGTCGTAGGGTTTCATATCTCGTTGTGCCACACTTTCCTATTCTTTCATAAGACATTGAAAACTTTGGTTTTTCCCATGCCTCCAAGGCTATCAAAATCAACAACCATGAATAGTGGAACTCCGTTCCAGCATCTTGCACATCTCTGTAGTATTCTAAGAAAAGGTTGATCAAATACGGTGCCCAACTAAGAACTGTACCCTTTTTTCATTGCGCAACTACTGTGACCATCCTTGTAGGTGGCTCTTCTTTGTGACACTTTATAAGTAGCTTGTAGGCCATCAACTTTGTCGCAAATCTGGTAGCTGGGTCATTGATGTTCTAAATAATCATACCTTTTGTGCCTCTTTCGTGCCAAACTTTGCTTTCACTTCCTCTAGAATATCCTTTTTCCTTTGTTTTATCATCGAGGTATTGCTCTGGCTTTACCCCATCTGTCAGTAGTCCTGTCAGCTTATCAATTAGGTTGACATCTATCAGGACATGTCTGTCCATCCATAAAAACCCTCCATGTACACTCACCAAAAGTTGTTTTATGCATGAATTTACATTTTTCCCCTTGCCAAAGTGAGGAATTTCCAGTAAATTTATAATTTCAGAGTTGTAAATTCTGACTATCCATTGTTTGGGCTCCATTATCAGGATTCCTTTCAAGGTTGACCCCCTGTTTTCCATATACACCTCCTATGCAAGTTGTGGAAACTTGGCCACTTCTGTCACATCATGGTCGACGTATCTTAACTTTGGAATGCATCCCAACATATATTCTATAATTATGATTAAGTTCAGAATGTGGGGCAATGACAGAAAAATCCCTGTTTGTGTGAGCACTGATGCCACTGCTGCCCTTTTCCTCGACGGCCTTGCTGTTGTTTCTTCTAGGGTTTCTTCTTCCTGCATTTATTCATCTGTGTCGTGGTCATCCTCAATCTCTAAGTTTTCCTCTACTGCAAGTTTATCTAACTCTATTTTATCACTGTCATCTTCACCTTGTTCTCCTTTTGCGTGTGCTGCTCCTGGGTTTGCTTTCCTCCTAGGGTTTCGTCCTTGCACAACTTAGATGACTTCCGCTGCTTCTTCTACTGGGTTTTCTTCTTCGATCTATGTCAGACTGATGGATTCATTCTCTCTAGTTGGAATCTCATCCACATCAACCACTCCGGTTGTTTCTTCCAACAGTATTTTAGTGCTTCGTGTCCTTCGTGCAAATTGACTAGGTCCTCCGAACTTTAGCGATGCCATTTTCTTGTCTTCGAGAAAAATCTGCTATAGATCTTGGCTGGGTTCTTCACAGATTCTTACTCACTCGCACCATGTTTTCTCTGTCACTCCTTTGCTAAAAAATCACAAGTGTTTTTTGTTTTCCCTACTTTTCCCTTTTTATAGACTCTGTCATTCATTTATGCTCTGATGCACCCTTTCTTTTCCATTCACCAGTTTTTCACTTTTCCGGTCATTTTTTGTCTCGTCACGCAATGTTTAGTTTCTTGTGCACATTCTTATGAATTCTGTCGCACCAATTTACTGTTCTGTGCATGTTGTGATTCTCAATTATCTGTCTTCCACTTATTCTTCTGACTACTTATTTTTTTCTTTTTCTTCATTTTTCTACTTTTTGCTTCTTTTTCTTCCTACTATATACACTATGTACAATTATTCTTTCTGCACTGTAATCACTGAGGGTTGGTAGGTCGATTGTCCTTATACAGTTTCAGTCGACTACCATTCACCATTCCTTGCCTTTCCTTTCCTTCTAAGTCCTTCAGATTTACAACACCTCCATATGTGATAGGCTTTATCTCATACGGCCCTAGCCAATGCATTCTGAACTTCCCTGGGTGTTGCAAATATTTACTGTCATAGAGGAGAACCGAATCTCCTACTTTTAAGTTCTTATTCTTAATATATCTGTCATGCCAAGATTTATCCTTGCTTTCTCTTCCTCCTGATGAAAACCAACTATAACTCTGTCTTCTTCCAATTCCATAAGTTGAGCCAATCTTTCCCGTGCTGTGCCTCTTTCTGTCATATCTGTAATCACTACAATGCACAGACTTGGTATCAAATATATAAGGGAACTACTACTTCCTATCCATACACCAACCTAAAGGGTGTCTTCCCTATTAGCTTATTGCATGTAGTTCTATAAGCCCATAGTACTGTTGGTACCTTCAAGTCCTAGTCATCTCTATTCACATTACAAATCTTTGTTAAGACATTCTCCAATATCTTGTTAAATGCTTCTAATGTTCCATTCACTCGAGGATCATAAGGAGTGCTCTTATGCCGATGTATCTCAAATTATTCTAACATTATATGGATTGTACTATTGATAAAGTGAGTCCCTTGATCACTCATCAATATTCTTGGACATCCAAACCTTGTAACTACATGTTCAAATAAAAAATGCGCTGCAGTCTCTGCGCTACAATCCTTTATTGTTGTTGCCTCACCCCATCTGGTCAAGTATTCTGTTGTTGTAATAATATATCTAGCTCTTGATATTCTTGCTGGTGGATTAATAGGTCCTACAAAGTTTACATCCCTCTTATCAAATACTTGCAAAGTTACTTGCGGTCTCAATGGCATCTCATCCCTCCTGGATGGTTTTCCAACTCTCTGGCAGACATCACAATTATGATAGCACTCCTTTGAATCCTTGTGAACTGTTGGCCACCATAATCATGTGCGTAATACCTTTTGCATAATGGCTTTCCCTGCATAGTGTCCTCCAACAATCGCTTCATGTGCTTCTGCTAAAATTATAGGCCTGTCATGCTCCATAACACATCTCCTCAAAATGTTGTTTGCTCCAGGTTTGTATAAATGACCTGCAATTAGTTGATAGTCTGCAGCTCTAACCACCAATTTTTTCTTTTGCATAGTAGTAAATCCTCTTGGTGCAAATCTTGTACTCAAAAACTCAATAATGTCAGCAAAATACTCATCATCTATCCTTACTGAAAACAATTGTGCATATGGAAAGTTGTCTTCCAAGTTATTGGGTTCTTCTCCATTAGTTATCCTGGATAAGTGATCCGGTCCTGCATTCAATCTTCCAGGCTTCGCCATAACTTCAAAGTCAAACTCTTGGAATAAAAGTAGCCATCTACAAATTCTTTCCCCCAACACTAGCTTATTGACTAAATATCTCAAAGCAGAATGATCTGTAAACATCTTGAAATGTTTCCCTAACAAGTAATGTCTGTATTTCTGCAATGCATACACCATAGCTAATCCTTCCCTTTCTGTAGTGTTGTAGTTTTGTTCTGAATCTGATAAATTCCTGCTTGCAAATGCTATAGGGTGATCTATATCACCTTCTCTTGGTTGTGCCAATATTTCTCCTAATGCTATTGCAGATGCATCCACATGCACATGAAATTCTTTTTCCCAGTCTAGAAACACTAAAATCGACGCAGTAACCATCTTTTCCTTCGGAATATCCAAACTCTGTTGGCACTCGTCATTCCACTGATACTTGAAGTCCTTCTTCATCAACTTCTCCATTGACACAGTAATATGTTCATATCCCCTTATAAAATTCCTATAATACACTGCATCACCAAGTGTACTCTTCAACTAGTGCACTGACTTCGGTGGTGGTAAGTTAACTATGACAACAATTTTAGTAGGATCAACCAACAGACCCTGTTTACACACCACTTGCCCTAACAAAATACCAAAAGGTGCGCTAAAAATGCATTTCTTAACATTCAATGAAATTTGACACTGTCTGCATCTGTCTAACATCAATCTTAACACTTCCACATGATCCTTCAATAAACTAAACACTGTCCAATCATCCAAGTAAACTTATAAAAACTTATGAATAAAATCCTTAAAGGCAACCACTACTACCCTTGAAAAAATTGCAGGTTCATTATGCAATCCAAATGGCATAACCATATACTGATATGATCCCCATTCTGTAGAAAATGTGGTTTTATGTCTATCTTCTGGTGCTATTCTAATATGATGATATCCTGATAACCCATGTGTAAATGAATAAGCTTCTTGACCTCCTACATCCTCCAAAACTTCATCTGTAAATGGGGTAGGAAAAGGATTGTGTAGGAAAGCATCATTCAATTTTCTCAAATATACAAAAATCCTGATCCCACCTTGCTTCTTTTCCCACACCACCATAGGATTGATCCATTCTGATTCTTCCATAGGTTTTATGACACCAGCCTCTAACATCTTGTCAATTTCTTCCTTCACCTTCTGCTTATACACTGGATTTAACCTGTAAGGTCTCTGTCTTATTGGTTTGGCTTTTGGCTATTGGTCTAGATTCTGGCTTCAAAGGATCTTCATCTCTCCTAGTTCTCTTGCTAATCCCTTCATCTTTGAAAATGTCACTAGAAATAAGTCACTGTACTCGCGCAGTAACTTTGTGATTCTTTCTTTTGTTTGATTATCCCAATAATCTCCAATGCTTGCAATCTTTGGGTTTTCTGCAGTTTTAATGTTTTTTTTTTTTTNGGACCTTCTACTTTCCTCTCACCTTCAACTTCTGGGATCTGGATGTTGCGCAGGTTTTCTTCTGTTGGATCTTCTTCTTCTGCGACATGATAACATTGTAGTAACTGCCTGACTGTCTGTCTAGTCTGATTCTGATATGTTGGGATTATTTAAAATTTTGGTTCTTGAAATATCCTATCTCTTACCACCTTCATCGTTGTATCTATCTTTGGACTTTCATGCTCAAAGGAAAATGTAATCACAAAATTCTGTTGTATTTCTTCCCAATTTGTAGTTTCTCTGCATTGTTCCTGTTATGTGTACCGGTTCTTTGGAATGCCTTCTAATGTGTGAATAAAATGTTGTGGCCATTCTTATGGTGGTACTAATCTCCACTGAACCATGCACCTATCTACATGTTCCCCGTGTTTTCCAAATCCATCATATTTATCCAAAAATATGTTCTCTTTCTCTCCTCCAAATCTAATGCATAGTAACCTCTTACACTAAAACCAATTGTTAATCTTCTCCTTATGTGTACCCCACCAACGGGAAAGTGTATCTTTCAAAGCAATATGCAATATTGGTAATCTCTAATTTTCTACTACTTCTAATTCAAACTTCATCAAAAATTCTTCTAAGTCATTCCAACCATAAAAAGTAGGAGGCTCTCTTACATATGAACCAATCCATCTTAGCGCCCGTGTCATTCTATCACATCTTATGGTGGATAATTCATGTAGACATTGTTTCCAGTTCTCCAGTCCCATGTCAGAGTCTAAATCACAAGCACTAATACTCCTCCAACTCAACATTCCATTTGCAGTTGGGTTGATGTAATCCTCTTCGCGCGTGGTAATTTTGTACAACCGATTGACATCTTATGTAATAAAATTGTCTGTCGCAAGTTCCACATACCTTTCTCATTCCAAGGGATCCAATGGTGCAATAACTCTATACTCCATTGTCTTCAAATTGATAATAGTCTGGTTATGAAAAGCCCAATCCAGACCCAACAATGCTGGATATGAAAATGTGTTATCTACTATGTCAATGACTTCAAAGTTTGCCATGGTGCACACAACATCTAGATCTACTAGTATCCCCTTCAATCTACCAATTGGCACCAATATGTGCTGATTTTTTAACTTCAACTAGATAGGTGAATACCCCAATGTTGGTTCTCCCATAGCTTCCCATGTCTTCTTTGGCAGAACATTGACTTCAGAACCTAAGTCTAGTATGATATCCCCCATATTTAAATCTCCAATTTTTGCATTCAACCAGAATTCTTTGCTTGTTCTTCTCTTCTTTCTGACCAGATTAAATGTCTTTACCCCTTCTTCCCCAGGATTACACTTTTCTAACAGACTCTGCAGTACTTGTAAAGATTTTTTTTCATTCAACAACTTCACACAAGACCCCAAAAAGTTTCTTAAGTTACTTACTTTCTCCGAAGGCTTGTCTTTGACAGTCTGATCGAATAATGGAGGCATGTCATACACTGGTACCTCATCTACTGGTTTTTTTCATGAAGTAGATGCAATATTTTCTTTCAGAATCTCCTATCTAGCCTTTTTGAATATCTCTTTCTCTTTGCGCGCATCAAACTTCTGTTTAGGCGTTGTATTCTTCCTAACCCATTCGCACTGATCCTGATCCTTCTTTGCCACATCTTCTCATGTCTTGGCTCCACCTCTAGTAACTATGTTGATCTTTTCCCCATCCTCTTCTCCATTTTCTACAACAACACATTGGGCGTTCTGGTTATTTTGGTTTCTCTTGTCCTGTATCTTTGTCAACAATGTCAGATAATCTTCTGTCTCATGGTCTGCTGCGCGACAATACATACATGTCGCAGGTGGTTGTGGACAATATCTTGCGTAGTGCCTTGGTTTTTGAAAGTTGTGACAAACTACAGGTCTTCGACCTCCTCCAAATCCTCTTCCTCCTCTTCTGTTACCTTAATTATCTTCATGTGATGTATTGTATTGAGGTCCCTAATTGTACTGCGGTTGCACATTATTGTACCGTGGTGGCATTGCACACTTTTGCATGTTGTTATACTGCGACGGTGCTCCAAAATGTGGCACGTTATTGTACTGTGGTTGTGCTTGAAACTACTGCGCGATATTATACTTTGGATACTGCGCATTATTATACTACAGTTGCTGCACAGGTTATGCTTTCATTAACTCAGCCTGCACCCTATATGCATCTGATGTCCTCTCCTTCATTCTCTCCAAGGTTCTGCAGTCCTTGTCTTCATGTCCAACTGACTTGCAAAAATTACAAAATGTACTCTTCAATACTGTTTGATACTTCTACATCATGGGACAATAATAGGGATCATGTCCATGTGTTTTGCATATCTCACACCATGGTCCTCCTGATGATAATGGATTTGGAATCCGTATTCCTATATATTGCAGAAAGGTTAGACATTCGTTCTTATGATGACCTTCTATTATGCATAATGTACACCAGACATATTCTCTTTTCTCCTTGCCTTTACTCTGATTTAACTGAAATGTCAAGTTCTTCAGATCTTGTCTCATCTCTTCCACAACTGGATCTGTATGCTTATATTTATTTTCCTCTAGCTGTAAGGCTACTTGTAGGGACTTAGCCTGACTTTGGAACTGTTGTTGTCTTAAAGGATACTTTAGATGTGGCAATAAAGAGTTAACAAACAAATGTCTATGCTGCATATTAGTAATAGGGTACTTCAACTTACCTTTTAGTCTTTTGAACTTCTAGTCCACCTCCCAGACTGATTCTACTGGCTTCTGCTTAATCTCTATCACTTCATTCATGAATTGATCCTCTGAACTTGGTTTCTGAAATTCAATGATTAATTGCCTCTTCACCTCTGCTACAATTGTAGGTGCTCCTGTTGGATTATTTGTTGTGAGACCCATATACCAGTCTAATGCGTAGTCTCTCAATGTGATTTCCAACTACGCAACCTTTGTATCTTCATCTGTAATATTCTTATCTGCCCATGTCTTCTTACAGATAAACAAATGCTTCTCTAGGTCATCATACCCGTCTCCTCAAATCTTTAGTAACCTAATAGTTGGATCTTGTCCTGCCATTGTGAAGTTTGATGTCCTACCACCTCCGCGTGATGTAGATACTTGACCACTACCAGTTCAACTTACACTTCTGCTTGATTTTCCACTGGACCCACGTCCTATAAAAATTCTTCTACCACTAATCACTTGCTGGTTAACCAATTTTTCTTCTTCAGATGTCTTAGGCACACATGGGGTTATGGGTTCCACACTAATTTGGATCTGGAATGGAGATCCTTCTTCTGTGTCGGACCCCTAATCTCTGGTTTTCCTCTCGTATGTGGCATGCAAAATTTCTTCAATCTTCCCTATCACATGAATATCCTCTACCTCTTCCTCATCAATATCCAAGCCTTCTCGCTTGGCTACTGCCCTCTTCTTACTATTGATATTATAATGGTAGGGTCGTTCGATGCGCATCACTCCTGCTTTCCTTATTATTTCCCTGGTGTGTTCCTCATCCATCATTATAGGGTCCATTGCTTTGTTCTTTCGGCCTCCGTCTACAAACCTCTCCATATCTTAGATCTTCCTTAGTGCTTCCCCCAGCTCCCCCATGCACACAGACTGATCTAGCTGTCTAATTCCATGGTCATCACACCTTTATCATGCAATAAGATATTGATCGACGTGTAAAGAACCCTGATGTACCTCCCTCTGGGTCCCTTCAAGAAATCCTTCTCTGCAACAGTATATGACTTCGTTGTGTCGACTACAAATTCTAATAAACCATGCAGTAATATTTTCTAACCAAAAATCCACTGTGCACATGAATTTATTATTGACCCTTTCCAATCGCGTAATGTTCTTAGCAGTCCAGTCTATTGGCTTTATCCGATTAGTTGGATGAGTATCCTTCAACCTTAATATCCACTCCTATAATAACTCTGGAAAATAATAGAAATATGCCTCATGCAAATCAGTAAACACATACCTCTGCAGATACTGGTGCGGTGTATATCTGGAACTTCTATTATCTTTCCGCACAAACTCTAGCTACTTTGTCTCCAACCATATTTTAATCTCTTGCTTCGTATGATTCCATGGCCTGAGCATCCCTTTTTACCACTGCATTTTCTTTATCAAACCCCTTCCAGGGTGTTCTTCTGAGTTTCAACCAACAACAAAACCATTTGTTGGATGTATGGGCTGACCTGGGTTCTACCTTAGTTTTCCAGCAAAACCCTATTCAGCATCGACCCTTCTGGTAAACCAAAAAACTACACCGCACACAGAGTGCACAACACAGTCTCACCCAATATGGAGTATGGGTGACTGTAGGACGTAGATGTCTGTAACCATGGAAGGGATTTGGGATGTTATTTTTACTTATAATTTAACATGCATTCCACCATAACATTCACTAGATCTACTATTTTATCCATTCAATAACATTCATTCTACATGATTATTCTAGTGTGCGTTGTAAATAAACTCTAACATATGCATTCATCTATCCATTCATTCATGATAAGCATATAAAATCAACACAACACACATAGAGACACCATTTTTACCGTGGTTCACCCCCTGGGCTACGTCCACAAAGATCTTTTGCTTTATTTATTATTCTTCATCAAAAAGGTCCTATGCTACACACATTACATAATAGATTTAGTATTGGTGAGGCTGACCAACGTCACACCAAGCTCCACAACTTGCAACCTGACCCTCAATTACATCTCAAAATTGAATCCATTCGAGCTCCCCAACTCTCAACAAAACAATTACTTCGACCTAAGACTAAAAGGTTCTTGAAAAGTAGGTTCTTCACACCCGAGCTCTAAGAAAATATCAGATATGATATACCTATCTACCTCATACATCCTCTATTTATATTATAAAATGCATAAAAACCCCTGCATTATGACTCAAAACCTTAATTCTAAGTGGACTGCACTTGTCCACTTTCTAACTACCTTCCACGCAGTTGGTCTTTGATCCAACCGTTCCTTGTGCCGATCTTCCTTAATTCCCGGCACTGCTTCCTTTGCCTTATGTCATGTTGCTTTTCCTTCTTTCCTGGTGTGCACCACTTCCTTGGTCCATTCCTTAGCTTTTATCCTCGTTTACTGCGCTGAACCCAAAAATTGCTTGCTCCAACACTTGAGTTGAAGCTTGAGTACATATAACCGATAAGAGCAAGTGAAGATTAATTGAGATAAGCTTGTTTTGTGTCCAAATGTTGCATAGAAAAACAATCCAAGAAAAATACACCATAGATTTTAAAACTATATATTTCCTCTTAGTCTTGAAAACACTTATAGGAAATGCAGGAGATTGTAAAATTTCTGAGGGTTATGTGTTGATGAAAATGGATAGGCTATAAGCCTACACTTTATGGATCATATGTTATCAAATAAAAAAATTGAACATACTTGGAGGGATGTGTATGGTAAACACTCATAGTGAATACTGAAGAAGTGGACAAGAATTGTTGTTAGGCCTATAGATAAGTAGAGGACCAAAAATGACAGTGGGTTATCATGAAGAACATGACAAAGAAAATCCATAAGTTAGGTTTAGTTGGATGGAGCATATCATAGCTACACCGATAGAGATTGTAACATATCTATTGGTAATATAGAGTAAGGAAGCAACCTTTGTGGATACTAAGCATGGAGAACAAAGGACTAACCCAAAATATTCTAAGAAAAAGGAGAGGGAGCTAGAGTTAAAGTTCAGGACAAAGATAGAGATGGGACAGTATAGCCACAATAGATTATAGGTACTGTTAGTCCCTAAAGTTGCACTTGACCATGAGAGGGCAAGATAGGGCATCATAAAGTTATTGCAATGGTATTTATGAATGGTTTTCTGAATAGGTTTTTAGAAAGTGGTTTAAAGCTGGTTCAAGGATTCAAGAATAAACACATAACTCAAATGTAAAAGCAAGTAAACATCCCACTGATTTAGTAAATGGTAATCACCTTAATAGATCAGAAATGTAAATAAAGAAGGGAATGTACGAGAGTATATAGTTTGTGAACTCACATATGGATTTATTATTTCAAAATATCATTAAGAAACAAGAACATGTACTTGAAAACAATCTTGATTATAAACAAAAACAACAAAGTGTTCACTGTGTTACTTAAAATCAAGAAATCATATGCATTGCAACAGAATAAATGAATTCAAGTAAGAAAATAAATAGAATAATATATGAAATAGGATTTGACCATCAACATGCATTTTCCATTTAGTATCAATATAGAATATAATCTTGTCTTATAGTGGATTTTTACAAACAGGTCCTTGAATGCCCAACTAATCGACCCTTTACTTCTCCTTCTAACTTGTTTATATAGAAAGAATACATATTTATCAAGATCCAAAAGAAATGGATATGAAAACCTCCTCATCTATATCTAGTTTCTTTTTTCAAATAATCAAGGAGAAGATCATATCTGATCTCCAAGTCGAATTGATGTAGTGGCTTGTCAACTGTTGTCAATGAGATTTTTTTGGAAGATAAATCTGACAAATCCCTGAAAAATAGGGTTCAAAAAGATCTTCATATCTCCCAAAATGTGATAGCTGTGTAAAAACATAGAGAGGTTTTTGTGAAGGGGCCCATTCTTAATAAAAACCTCTTTTGGTTTACAAAATTTCATCTCCACCTGTTCTGCAACCTTGCCAAAAATTAGTGACTAAAACATGAAATTATTTATTGTGAAATATCTAAAAAATAGGCCTCAAAGATATATTCGAATATCTTAAAATGAAACATTTTTGTAAAAAATGAGAGAGGTTCTTGTGAAGGGGCCCGTTCCCAACAAAAACCTCTTTTTTTTTTTTTTCAAAAATTCATCTCCAGATGTTCTGCAACCTTGCCCAAAATTAGTGAATAAAACATGAAATTATTTATTGTGAAATCTCTGAAAAATAGGCCTCACAGATATATTCGAATCTCTTAAAATGTGATAGTTGTGTAAAAACAGAGAGAGGTTTTTGTGAAGGGGCCCATTCCAAACAAAAACCTCTTTTGGTTTTTAAAAATTCATCTCCATCATTTCATAAAATTCTCTTGCAGATAAAGACTAAAACAGGAAAAACAGAGTATTTCTTGTATTTGATTTTTTGTCTTTCTTCTTTTTGTTTCCATCATGAACTCTGGGTGTTCTTCAACTAGAGCAGGGAGGTTTGGGGATTTATCAATTTAATTTTATACTTTGAATATATCCCTGTGCTAAAATCCTCTTCTTTAGTGCTTTCCAAGTCTTTGGTTTCTGGAAGATCTTGCAGTTGATCTGTTCTGGGAATAAATCATTTCTGTCATCATAAACTGCATCTGTGCCCTTAAAAACAGATTCAGATACCGAAGCTGATTTTATAGTTGCTCTGGTCACAGGTCTTCTGGATTACTGTGCATTGTTCTTTCCCTTTTCTTGTTTCTTCTTCTGGTCCTCAGATTCCTTCTCTGTCCTGTGTAAAGAAGATGCTACTGCCTGTTTTTTGATCTCCTTTTTAGAATCCTCTGAATTATCTTCTATGATTATGAGATATTCCTTCTTGATGGAAGGATGAAACATTTCTTTTGAATTCAATCTAAATTTATTGGCAGCTCTAGTAGAATTTCTTCTAGGACATTTAGGTACATGTGTTTTCCTTTTACTCTGTTTTTTACTTTTCACAGTCTTCTTGCCTGTAGATTATTGCTTCTGTTTGACTGAAGTCTGAACTGGACTTATGGTGTAATCTTCATATTCATCAAATTCCCTCTTTATATATGGATAAGGATGGATGTCATTTTCTTCACTCGTTTTAGGTTTCTTACGACTAGTAGTGCCTTTCTCATCAACTTTACCCATAGGCAAATCACCCACATCTTGTTGGGTTTGTAATTTTCTCTTGCTAACACAAGTTACCCTAGCTACAGGCTTTAGTAATGGAATTCTCTGTTACATGCATAAGAAGTTTTCCAACCACGGATTCAAATCCATCAAAATTCTATGCAAACGTCATCGAGATATGTTCGTCATGACCCTGGAACGTTGAGAACAAGTCAAACCAACCAATATCCTTGAATTTCTGCGCCATCCGAGGAAATGCTTCGAGAAATTCTGTACCTTCAGGCTCCAATATGATTATCTGGCCACTCTTTTTGGGTGCCATATCACTGATACGATCCTGTAGACAATTCTTAGAAGATCGAGGGTTGAATCTTCAATTCCCGAGAGCTGTTAAAAACTAGAAGTTCTCTTTACCTGCAAACCTATGCGTAAAACAACAAACATACTAAAATAGGTAAATGACGATTTCATTCATGATAATCGAGCGTGTTGATTTGATGTAGAGGTGGCGAGTACAACTCAATCCTTCGTATATAGATGTTATCATAAGAATAGAAACTCGAAATAGATCATAAAGAGGTATGCATATCCTCTAATCATGATTTAAAACGTTAGGACACAACCTGGGCAGGGTGGTACATGCAAAACAATGATTATTCCTAGCGCTGTAGGAATAACACTATTCTTGCAACGCCTTTTCTAACTTGGCAAAATTTGAAAATTCAAATAATGAAAAGATAAATGATGTGACAAAAAATCCTCATATCGAATCCTAATCTTTAAAAACTTCAAAATCATTTAAGATGTGCATAAAAGATTGAAAAATAAGCTTCCAAGCCAAGAATAAAAACAAAGTTTAACACAAAATCATGGAAAATGAGTAGAATAAGGACTATGGACACCCAATCCGTAAAAAACAAGGTTAAGGATTAACATGTACCTTTCCATGTATAGGTGAAGGTGGGAATCAAACCCTATGTAGGAGAAGTAGATGCCATCAAATTGAACCAATGGATACAATATATGGAGGTGTACTTAAGTGTACATGAAATCACCGAGAAA
>SNQJ01S0005544.1:42089-58020 GCA_010110895.2 Picea sitchensis | reverse complement strand
GTGACATAGTTGATCTCTTAAATGAGCAAGTTATCAAAAAAGCCTCGGCTTTCTACAAAATCTGGTTTACCCCGGGTACCATCCTCGAAATGACGGGCAGTGTCTAGTGGGTTTCCCCAGGCTCTATTCCAAAGTAAAAAAAAAAAAAAAGACACATTCCCTACCTCCCCTATACATAAGAAATATGGACCAAATAATAAAAATAAAAAATAAAAAACAGTTCATTTAAAGGACATGTCAAGTTACATCTTGGATGTGACATTGTGGGGAGAAAAATGTTGTGGAGAAGGCAAGGAACTAGCTAATTTATGTTATACAAGCAACCACGATGTCCGTGTGATCAAAGGAGGACATGTAGTTGATTTCAATGGAATGACTATTGGGACTATCTCCAAATCCATCATTTTAATTAACTTAGATATTGAAGAAACACATAGGATAACATGATGTTTTGAGAAAGAGGGCTTACATGCTCCCTCCCCATCCTTAACTACAAGATATGTGAATGTTCCTAAGCAGGTAAACAAAAAAAAGAAAAATTGTTGAGGCTTCCATAATCAACCCCTCTAAAAAATATGAATGGATTTTAATTAAGGTTGTGGTGTGCTATCACAACTACCCACTAAAATTCCCTTTAGCTAAGAGAATTTCAGTGGGTACCCCCCTATGATTTTTTTGCAAGATACTATGTCACTACTATATTGATTTGATATTAATTTAGGAGGATATCATTTTTCTAAAACAGCTCATACTACCACCTTTCGATACACACTTGGAATGATGAAGTCCTCCGCTTGACCATAGATTCATACTCATTTTGTAGAACTAAAATGACTTGCAGTGCTTAGCCAAGGGGTAATTCTACAACAACTTCACATCTTTGATCATCATAAGATTGATTGGTCATTCGAAAGAGACCTTTTTGGATTAAGATTTAAAGTCACTTTAATTAATATTCCGATAGAACCTTTCTGATAGCCATATCGGAAAGGGATCTATCGAAACCAATTCTATCGAAATATTTTTCATACTGATAAAATTTAACTATGATGAAGCTCATTCTGAAAGCCTCTTCTTCTCGATTTCTTACAATAACAATGAATCTCCAAGTAGTCATGTTGTCTTGTGTGGAAACTAATTATTGGTTATCGGAATATGTTGAGTCCAGTGCGTGTATGGTTTCATTTTGTGAGTCACCCTAACATGTAGCCTGCACTAATTGGTCCCTCGAGTCGTTATTTATATGCTTTTGGTTCTTTCCACAAATGAGACATTTTTCATAGCACATGTATCAAGGAAGGAATATTCCTAGATATTATTCTCATCAGAGCAGTAAAGGGACAGTAATTACCATCTTCGATGACCAATCCCCCCAATTTTTCCAATAGGACAACTCACTATCGAAATTGTTTTGATACCGAATATATTTATCCTCTAACAGGGAATGTTCTGGTAGTTTATAGAAGAACGAGAAGACTCGATTCATATATCATAGCATCGACACACTTCTCAAAGCATGACCTAGAATATTCCTCGATACCTTTCCCTTGGAGTTCAAGTACTTGATAAAATTGCTTCCCCTCTGATGAAAGAAGCTCCAATAACACTTTGAAATTTATGAGTCTGACTATTAGTCTTTGCACCTCCAAGACATGGATCTAGGCAATATGTACCTTGAAATTGCATTAATGGCGAGGTGATTGTTTTCATATGAATTGGTTTTCGTGCACAAATCATTAACTACATGAGTTAGGGTAATTTAATACCTACATACTAACTCCAAAACCCTTCTTAAAAAATTATCTTCCTCCGCAAGTTGGTTAAAACGCTTTCGTCTATGTTATCTGGCTGAGAACATATTGTAACTTTCATTTCCAGTTGGAAAACCACAGGTAAGCTACCGTTTAATTTGCTATGTTATTGTATTATTACGATTGATCAAGGGATTGATGTAGTTTTATGCTAATTGTAGGATATGAAGAATACACCAAGATGTGTTCAAACGCTCAAAAATCCAGGAATCTTGTAGCTCCTGCTCCAGCCTTCACACTTGAAACTTCAGCTAACCTAGGAGAGGTCTTAGTGATAGATACTACTCATCACATTGGAGAAGACAGTTTCCCCAGGTATGACAAAATATACAAAATCTTCAACATAGTATATTTCTACTCGGATGGTGAGAACCTCAAAGTATATCAAAATATACAGAAAAGAAGTATTCACCTCATGGTCGCCCGTCCAACGATATTTCCCTACTATGAAGTAGCCCAATGGTGTTTCAAACAATTCAACCCAAGCACTACCACGATTATAAGTAAACCCAGGAGGCAGACAGCGTCCCTAAGGCCTGAAGACATTGGCATCAAATACCACCTACTTGAACCTATGATTTCCCTCAACGGGTCATTCCTAAAGGGATTCACTAAGAATAATAAATACTTAGCTTAGTTGATGGAAGACCAGTGGTTAGATGATGAAAGACCGTTCAATAAAGGGCAGAGATTGATTCCCACATACGAGTTCAAACACCATACAAGATGTTGATTTCTACATTGAGCAGGCTATATGGTGAAGAGAAGAGTACACATTTACAGATGGAATGGTTTCCCATGACATACACAATTGTGAAGATAGGACATGTCTTCAATTGGGTTGAGATATTAACTTTCAATATCTTCCATAACATGAAGAACATTTCAGGTATGAAGAAACCCTATTTTTAAATGTATGCCTATCTTATCAACGCCATCTATTCTTCCATGCAATTTTCTAGTTTCAGATGGAGTTGGGATCAAGATCAGTCTCCAATACATATTTATTGTTCCAACCTATGGAACATAAATTACAAAAAATGGTTCTATGTTATATGTGAATTTTTCCTTGCTCCCCTCCATACAATCATTTTCGGATTCCCAAGATATAGAATAGCAAGTGAGGCAATGACTGGAATGAAAGGTATAGTAGAATTGTATTTAAGAAAATACTATAATTACATTAGAGTGTATGGTAGTACTGGATCCCCACATATCCTACCATGTTTTGTCCCAGACCATTTATTGATTAGAGAAATTTCCTACCACACCATGGGAATCGGTGTAACCTCTCTCCTTTTAGGTAGCAGTAAGAAGCTCTAGCCTACTTTCCCTGTGAATATAGGAAGCTACTGTCTATCAAATGGTCTACATGCTAGAAAAGAGGCAACAACCTTACAGGAGATATGTTTATTCCTTGGAGAGGCAAGAGGGCACGACCCACATGAACTCGCAGTAAGTCATGTTAGGTCTATAGGCCTTACTCATCCCAACTTACATGTAGTTGATTTCACTAAAGATATATTCAAAGGAGTCTTATTCTTTGAAGAGGTATTACAAAAATTGCCTGATTATATGGTTAGACAAAAGCTGCAACTGGAACAAGAAGAAAAGAAAAAGATATTACAAGAGCAATTTCAACTACTTTTGGAAGAAGACCAGAAGAAGTTACAAACAAAGGAACAAGAAAAAATAAAGAAGGCAAATTAATTGGAACAAAAAATTATAAAGGCAAAGGAAGAATATTAGATGAAACAAGCTTAAAAGGGGAAACAAAAAATTGAACCCAAGAAAACCTCCAAAGCAGATGAGAAGAAGAAAAAAGAAGAGGCAATAAAAAGGATTTCTTATGAAAGAAGAAAAAATAGGGAAGATGATATAAAGGTCCAACAAGATTCTCTTCAACAAAATAAAGCTAATGAGGAAGCTAAGATATCACGAGATGAAGTAGAGGCACAGAAAAAGAAAAAAAAAAGACTGACAGTTGAAGCTAAAGCAAAGAGAAAAGCAGATGAAGAAGTAGAATGGCAACGACAGAAAAAATTAAGTGAGACTTAGAGCAGGCCATCAACTTCGAATGTGGGCATAGTGAAAATTCCACCCCAGGAATGTACCCCTCTCATGTTCATCCTGGTTAATTCAACATTTTCCTCTCAACTACTAAATTTAGATGATGTTGTTGTCGTTGTAGGAGATTACTACTATAGTCATAAAACTAGAAGCATTGAGAAAATATCGCATAAAAGGAAAAGAGGAGATGCGACCAACATTCAATCATTCACAAAAAGAGTCATTGAATGGAAGGCAGGGCCAAAACCAAAGGATAATGTTATACAAGTTGCCTCTGTACTTCATGCATTTGTATGAGAAAATGTGATGTATGTCTTTGAAGTCACTACAACACTGAGCATTGCACGAGCTAAAATTGTTGAGATTGAAAATGAGCTACAAACGCAAAAGGACATTATCTCTACATAGTTCCTCAAAGCAATTATAGAGAAAGAAAAAATCCACAAGGAAGAGATGGAAAAAGTTGTGCAAGCTACAAAGGGTGAACTCACTTCAGAATTTGAAAGGATAGCCAGGGTTGTCGAGACTCTTCAGACAGAAGAGTTAAACAAGGCTTTGCAAACCCAAAGGGATGAGATAGATGCAGAATTTGAAAAGAAAGCATAGGTAGAATGAGACATGCACACAAAAGAGTTGGAATCTATCAAACAAAAACACTCCAAAGAAATAGAACAAATCAAGATTAAGCATGCTCAAGAGGTGTCCAATTTACAGACAAAATAGGCTAAATCTATGAGGCTCGTTGAGAAACAAGGTTACCAAATTCTGGGATTAGAGCATGAAAAGAAAAAACTTGAAAAATATTTATAAGAAAACAAAGAAACAACTCTTGTTTTATAATTTATAAGGGAAGAAGTAATGGAGCCCAATGAAAAACTAAAGTCTGAGCAAAAAGAGTGCCTATGCCTTCTTAATGATATACAGGAAGACAGAGACGATCAATTAAAGATAAAGGATCAAATGGATGAGATCAGAGATCAATATCAAAAGGAAAGTAATGGTTTTGATAGGATTGTAGAGAGGGAAGTAGTATATAAATATCCCCCTAACACTCTTCCCCTGTACTCTGTGAAGAGGAAACTAAAGGACCAAGTTTTATTTGATACATGCAAACCTGTATTACGGGATATTCAAGCTATTCAGGAGACAACAACAAAGACATGTCGAAAGCTATGAAACAGTTCATATGACCTTCTTGAAGAATTTGGAATGAATTTAATGCCCATCATTGATGAAGCAACACCAATAATTCTATGGATAGCGGAGGTAGAAGAACATAGAGTAATTAGTCAAGAAAATATAGAGCAGGTAACATAGGTAAACGAAGAAAGTTCTAGATGAATACTTGTTGAAACCCAATAAGTTGATTACGATGACTCAGAACTTCATAAATAGGATAGAACATGAGTTAAAACTAGAATTCTCTACCAAGATCTATGATGAGGAGCTAGACTTGGTGATGCAGGAGCATCCGCACCTCGTCACGCGTACCAAGACTATGATGAGGAGCTAGACTTATGATGCAGGAGCATCCCAAGACTTCGCCACGCGGGGCTGCATTTAGAGAAAGGAAAGACCGCAGGGTGACGCCAACATCACGGTTTAGAATTCATTTTGATGAGTGTCGTCGCTTACATAAAAGCCTCCATATTTAGGGGTACTTGTATACTGAAATAGACAGCGAGTTATTATTATAAGTTTCGCCCTTGTACGCAGAGGTAATTTATTAGATTTAATGCAGAGATATTAGATTTAGTGCAGGCAGATAGGACCATTAAGTTTAGATTTGACAATTTAGCTTTTGAGAGGAAAAACGGGATAAAGACACCTCCTTTGTATTATTGGATTAGTAGTAAAGTTAGTATCAGCATTAGCATTAAGGAGAAGGAAGGAAAACAGACAGAGAGCTGGTGGAAAATCCCATGTACTGATATTGAATTAATAGAGGAATTTGCTTCAATTTCATACCAGGATTATCTTCCGATAATCGTTAACCCATGCTTTTGCATACTTGGCTTCTTTTTATGCTTATTTTTTATATGCTGCATATGTGGTTTCATGGCAGATTAGGAATCTGTGGGAAAGGAGAGAATGAGTTTCATTCATTCCACTGATTGAATCGACTTCGCCAGATGGAGTTGAATTCCTCCGCTTAGAGTGCGTAGAGGAGGTTCAATAAGAGAACTCTTATTCTCGTCAAACAGGAGTGACTAAGTTGAATCCCACCCTATGGACATGATTATCCTCGCGGTGTTAAGGTTTTAGCATTTTGTTTTGCCATATCTTCTTCGTATGTTGTGGGTACGTAATTATGTGAAGAATTAGAAGTCGAAAGGCCCATGAAGGAGTTCACTGTTTCTCCGCTAATCCAGGAGACTTCGATCGAAAGTAAAGCAATACCGCGATAGAGTGCTACCGGAGGAGGCTAAGCAGCTGAACTTTTGCTTTCTTTAACTCGTGAGTTGTTTTGAGTTATCGGAGCCGCAGGAGTGCGTGTCGATTGAAGTCTCAGAGCAAGTCCGAGAGGAAAAGGCCGGGCTGGTAAGCCGGAGCGCATAAGACTGTAAGAACTTCAACACTGGAAAGGGTTGGAAGGTTGAAGGCAAGCGCAGGGCGGAAGGTTCTCCGAAGAGTCCGGAAAGAACAAAGTCAGAGTGATAACTTTCGGTTGCTTGTGGAGTCGAGAAACCGCGGAGGCCTCACAACAAAGGTATGAACGGAGAAAGCTTCAAGAGGAAGAGAATCGGACGACTTGATTTGTGAAGAATCACTAAGATCGCGACCGGACTTGTGGGTCAGATGTACTGGGAGTTCGCGACGGAAGATTCATGCTTCTCATAGAACGAAGTCACGAGAACGCGAAGACACTAACGCCCAACTGGCCAAAAGGCCAAATCAGGTGAGGACAGAGATTTCGACATCGGATCTCGGGTTTGGGAGGCCCCAAAGTTCAATTCAATGTATAGAACGAAAGGGCGAGGCCGTGAGATTCTGAGTCATCGGTATCTCGGTACTTCGGGTCTCGAAGGTTGAGAGTTCGATGGCATAGAGTCGCGAGTCGCGATAGCACGAGGTCCCGACAACCAGAGATAGGGTCAACGCTGACTGGGAGCATCGGGTCTCAGAACCCGAGAGTTAAATTCTTCGTCATTGATCATGTCAGAACCCATCCTTCGGTTAGATTAAGAGCGAGATCAGCCGGAAGTCACTGGGTAAAGACCTCCTGAGGAGTTGGAAGAGCCGACTCTTCGGGTCACAGGAGAAGAAGGTCCTGGTGATTAATCGTGCTGCCGTGAGGGCAGGGGTTGCGTCACTTGGAGAAAATGAAAATAAATAACCTGGAAGAGATAATGAAAGATTATTCACTCTCGAAAGAATATCAGGATCATATGGAAGCTCAAACGGTTGGCATCATCATAGTAACTTTGTAACTAATATGTTTTATGTTATACAATATCTTGTTTTTTATCTGAATAGTGATACGAAGGGACGAGCCTTAGTTGTCCCCCATCAAAAGGCAGTTTTGAAATGTAAAAAGTCACTCTTGCTTATAAAAGAGCAGACTACAATTAGAAAAGGGCTTTTGGATTTGTATGAATCAGAACAATATTTTTACTATATGAGGAAGAGACATATATGGGAATTTTGGTAATAAATATGTGCAATTGAGACAATCATAGTTGTATGTGTTTACTTTATGAATGTGTGGATTGTAGCTTCATGAATTTCTTCTCTTTTATACTTTATATGTTCATATTACCTTGATTTCCTAGTGAGTACAACAATGATATAGTTCTCTGCTTATTATGTTGTCACTTTAATCTACTCCTTGTATTTATGAAATAATTCGTTTACAAGTAGTATTATATTTCACTCTGCTTATTACAACAATTTTCTCCTAATCAAGATAGTTTAGTTTAAGATATAATTGCATCTTAGTATAAAGCAAAGAGACAAAGATCGCTTCAGTTAGTATAGTTTCATATTTTAATTCATCTGAGAACCTTCGGTTCTCATATTCATATTTAGATTATAAGTTAGAGTGGCAACCAGGCCCACATACTAGTCGAAAATTCCATCCCAAGCGATAGTGATTCTAATTGGGACTTCCCATCAAGTGTTCTCCCTTACCTACTTTATACGTCATTTGGACCCATCAACAGGATGTCGTAGAAAAAATCTATGTGGAAAACTTATACTACCTTTCCTTCCCTTTGCTCATTGTCGATAAGCAATATGTGAAGAATGTCGTCTATAAAAAAACAATAGTTGGCATTGTCCCGAATGTAATATTGAATTGTCTGACTATGATTACAGTTATTTGCTTAAAATTAATCTTCGGGACCACATCGGATCACTAGAATCTATTCTCACTTTTAAGGATGCAACAAGTAAACTAATGGGAATCAGTGCAAAAGACTTGCATTTATTGTCTTTCAAGCCCAACTCCATCAAAGAAATACTTTCCAAAGTTGAATGCAAGTAGCACCTATTCACACTTTTAGTGAAAATGGAAACATTTAAAGACACAAAGTGCTTGAAGGTCATCATCATGAGATCAAAACATTTAGATTTTAAAGTTGGGAACAAGCTATTACTTCAAAAAATTAGCAAGTTCGACCGAGCATTGAGGAACGTAATTTTTTTTATTCCCTCTATTTCTATAAGCCTTTATTTCAATCCTTTCATGCATAAACATATGCAACTTTCATACATACAAACATATTCCATTTCAAATTACTATACATGCCATATTTAAATTTGTCTTTCTCTTTATATACAATTGCTTAGTTTTAATACCTTCAATTTGCTTTTCACATATGTTTTTTTCCCAAGCTCGATGATTACTAGTAATATTTTCAAAGTTGTGTAAATCCTTTTACATTCCATACCTTCCAATAAATACTTCTTATAACATCATAATTTTTCATGCTTTGTTTTTTATTTTGCTTACGAAAGAACTTCATATCTAATTCAATGTTGGACATGTCCTTCGCTTTCCATGCAATCCCTTTATTGCATTTATCTACCTATTCTACTATTTTTTTTTCGCTTATTATCAATAGTTTCAAGTTCCAACCTTGACGTTTCAAGTTCATATATCATTCTTAAGTAATAGCATGATTAAAAATACACATATTAAATGTTTGTGTACACATTTTATCAAATCAACATACTTGTAATACGTCTATGTTATTCTTTAGCTATTTATGTGATCATTTGTCATGTTGTAATTCTTATAGTATCACTTATTTTCCTTGTATATTGTTCTTTACACTTATTGTCTTCTTACCCATTCATCTTGACAATTCAAGACCACAATTTTTACAGCACTTTGTATATTATACATTTTTGGATGTGTTTCTTTTTACATGCAATTGTTTTTACATGCAATTGTTTTAGTGCATTTTTCTTTCTATACTATTGCTTTTATTTGTTTTTCATCAAATGGTTTAGGTATTAACATTACTACTTTAAATTCATATATCATTTCAAATTAATAGCAAATTTGAAAATATACATATTAAATATGTGGGTACACATTTTAGAGATTTGACATTAAGAATGAATTTATTTTACACATTTCAACTATTTTTGCTAAATCTATGTATTCATTTATTTATTGTTTTGCTTATCTTTGATGTTATTATAAGGAACATTTAACCATAATTTCTACACATATACTATATAACATCCTTATTATTACATTTGTCACATCCAAGTTCATTCACCCCTTCTCAAATACCACTGCATATGTCTCTTCCCAACAAAAAAGAGTGTGCCCACAACTACTATGCAACAAACAAAGATCACATAAATCTGCGCAAGTGTCATCTATATCAGAGAAATAAAGATTCCAGCAACAACCAATGAAGAGAATTCTAACATACCACTTCAAATGCCCAAACATTCCCATTTACTTCTATAAACCATGCATTTTTAGAACAAAACCAAGAAATATTAATGGCCTCTAACCTGAGTGAAGCTAGCACTTTGCATGTTCATATCAACTATCTTTCATCATCAAACTATCGTCCCTCTTTCTAAATGACCTCTCATAGAAAAACTAAAGTATCATCCCTCGACCACCCTCAAAGGCTCATTATTTCAACAAAATTACATATCCCAAGCACACCACCAATTTTGTGCAAGGCTAGATAAACTCCCATCCATCCATGCATGTTCAATTTGTAAAGAATCGTATCATAGACTTCACTTCCACTTCTTTAATGGAAACCATACTTGTTGTAGATGCATTTCAGAAAATAGTGGGCATCACAACTCCCTTCAGAAAAACATGGATCCTAGAGAACAACCTTGTGTCCTAGCAGTCCTTACACAAGTTGAAGAAATGATCATAGCATGTGTCAACCTCATATTGCAAGTAACCCATGCATGTAGTGGACAATACAAATATAGCGGCCATACAATAATCTTTCCCTAAGACATTTCTTCAACTGTCAATTGCTTGCCTCATCATGTATGGGACTTGGAAAATTTGATTGCCATTCATAAGAGATCTAACCAACACTCTTATGATTGCATTTTCAATAGATCCCATGTTATGGTTCCCTTGGAGTACAAGCTAGAAAATGACCCATATTGTAAGGATTCCCACCTTGACCAAACTATACTTAGGGATTTTCCAACTTCCCCTACTGATGTTTCCCCTTTTCTTTTCCATTCACACTCTCCTACTAAAGATTCCCCTCACAACTTTGAATATGTGGAACACACCCAAATTGCCTGTATATATCTAGATGACCACCAAACATCATCTTTTATAGCCACTATCCCTAATGCATGTACATAGATCCAATAAATAAGAAGATACTTACACTCTCCAGATTCCCAAACAACAAACTCAATCGAATGGCAACCTATTGGGTTGTCACCAATCAATGAATAGAACACATGGGACTGTTAACTATGGCCTTCCCTGCGTTGTTCCCCACAGGAACTGCCATGTTCAGGCAACCACGATTTAAATCAATTGAAATGCAAGACTATGCATTTCACCTGCTAAGGTACCACAACAATAGATTTGAAAGGTTGTAACAGACCCGACCCCCTGAGTACGTTTTTAAGGGATGGGGTATTAAATTTTCATTTCTTTTGACAACCTTAAATATTCTCTATCATAGCCCCATCCTCTTCTGCTCATCAAGATATTTCCAAAGTCCGTAATTTCACTCAGAATTGAGCTTTGGAACGAAAGTTATGACCTCTCGAATTTATTGGGTTTACATAGACAACATCTCTCTTACTATCACATGGCATCCACATGACTTTTCATTGTCTGTGCCAACTGACATGGTGACACTCGGGTCATGGCGTGGAACTATGCTAGCCTACCATGGTGGAGCTTCATTCCATGTAGAACTACAGTGATTGTCACTCGGATCTTCTTTCGACGCACTTCATCGCTTACCTCTAACCCCACTCAGCTTGTCATCTTATTAGTAATGGACATATATCATCCTAGTGGCATCCTAGTCTCTTTGTTGGTAAGTCGCGTCATCCACCATACGCTTTTCCTTTCTATGGCCCATGTATTTTACCATACTTAGTCACCTTAATTTATTCACGAACTCATGAGTGACAGTCTTGCAGACTCATGGTCTATATGCATACCTTTCATGAATCTGCTACCAACACTTAGCTTATTTTTCATTTGCGGACTCATGATCACATAATTATGTTCCTCCCCTTCATAAGTCCCTCTGAGCAGTATCAACACTTAACCATTTATCCACCTACGCGAACTCGCAGATGTGCAATTTTGTACCTCCCCTTCATAAGTCCATCCAATATGTCTCAATACTTAACCATTATTCCATCTACGCGGACTAGTGGATTCACAGGCGTACAATTATGTACCTCCCCCCTCATAAGTCTGCTCGAGAAGTCTCAACACTTAGATTATTTGGTGATTTTTTCAGGTTCGCAGATTGGCAGACTCGCGGACTCATTTGAGTCCCTTCCTTTCTTCTAACACTCAAAACTTATATTATTTTTTGAGTTTGTTAGGTTCGCGGGTTCAGAAACTTGCGGACCCATTCATGTCACCTTTTCAACCCTTAAACTCGATAGGTACCAACTCCCTATTAATTCGACCAATTATGGTCCTTCACATGGCTTCCTCATACACGTAGTCTCTTTTAGTTATCGTTACATCAACATAATGTTAGCAGGATGTCATCCCTCCTCTCATCAATGTCTAAGGGCCTCCACATTGATCAACGATCGAGATCACATCCCAGATGTACTCCAATCAATGGTCAAGATCTTTAAAACTTTTGGCCTGGCGTCCAAGGCTAAAATAGAGGTCTAAGACATAGTTCACCGAAGGGGCATGCGCTATGGCCCATCGACCAATTACTAGTTTCCATTCCCAGGTTGATACCTATCAACTTTTGGACACGTTAGCATTCCAGGTCAGCATGGTAAATCATGTCGATGTTACCCCTCCTCCAAATATCACTTAAACGAGACCACAATGATCTATTAAAGAGGTTAATTCTAGATTAATCCCCGATTAACGATCCATATATTCCCTCGGAGTCTCCTCCTTCGAAGTGCAACTCCTCCGGATCCACAACTTACTCCGAACAACATCCAATGATGGATGACCAGGATCTGATCTCGCTCCGGTTCCAATTAACGGTTCAAATTGACTCAAGTACATTTTCTACAGGCATGGTAACCTACTCTGATAAAGGGTCTGGATATATTCGCTATGTCGGTCCAACGACTGTGATTCCTTCGAGATCAAAACATGTTTTTTCATCTGATTCAGGACTTGGACAATTTCAAGGATTTTTCTTTAGGCTCTTTCCCTTGCCCACAACAAGCACAAGCCTGTCATTTAGCACTCGAATGAGAGTTCAAGGTCCTACCACCCCACCAATTTATCCAAGGGGACGAACATATAGTTTACGACCTTCTCTGGCCTCTCATACATAGCAAGGCCAACAATTTCCTTTGACTATGAAGGCGAGTTATATCACCTTCTTTGGCTCAGTACCTTACATTCAACTATTAGCTTATAATCCTAGTTTCCATTCACGGATTGCCCATCATAATGATGGTTTTCCCATCACGACGATGGATATGTATATATATATATATATATTGAGCACACGGGAACCATAAAATTAAGTTCATTCGTTTTATCTCAGAACATTACAGAATGCTTATATTTGGTTGTGCAGGGCATGCACCATTCTTGGCATCCTATCGTCACTCAATGCAGGAATTTGAAAATGCAATAAGCATCATTACTATAAATCAAGTATGTATATTTACAGCGCAAGTACAGGCATTCAACCATACATCTCAATTCAATTACACAGATTCTATGAAATACTTATCTAGTAACAAGTTGCAGCCAACCAGCTAATTGTGGGTGTTCACCTTTCCATCCAACGGTAGGCTCATATGCATTCACTCTTAGCATTTTGGACACCCACGTGTCAAGCCATGATACCACTAGGGAATCTCTCTCATGTTCTCAACAAGATTTGAAGGTCACTCGCCTTCACTCTACTCTTGGTAGGGATTTTCCTTACACCCACCTATCTAGACCTCTTCGAGGTTTATCATATGCCTTCCCAGCATCGAGATCACGACCCTTTTAGCTCAGGTCAAGTTTCAGGTCTTTTATGCTCCAACTTGGAACTCTTCTACAGGTTCTTTAATCCTTCTATTTCACGCACTCATGCATTCCTTTCAGTATCTATCTTCCTTAGAGGATCGAACTCTCCTCCAGTGTCCCCTCTCTTCATCTCCATGTCTCCTCTTTGGAGACCAGACCCCCCTATTATCTCTTCGTTATGCCCCAAAGGCCCTCGAACTGTCCTTTCTTTTCTCTGTCCCTGGGATCTTGTGGGTCAATCTAGCTGCAGAAAATGGTGCTTTGTTGTACCTATGGATGACATTTTTTGTCTTCCTAGCTAGATTTCCCATACCCTCATTCATGGGGGAGGTTGGTTTTTCAACTACCAACCCATCCTCATTAACTGACTTGGCTTGATGTCCAAGCTAAGGGAAAATAATCTGAATGTTTCCAATTAATATTCTCGCAAGGTGACTTGGGGTCCTTTAACTTAATAGAACCTACCCTCATTCCTCTGGTGATATTATGATCAGTACTTTAATGATTCACCCATCAGTCAACTGTCAATGTTTACAATTAAACAATAATACATTTACAATATTTGCAAGTCATTGCATCGCAATCATAAATTATGATTAATTACATGTTATGGGAAACAAGGGTCTTACAAAGGCACCTAATATTTTGCTACTACATGTATAATCTCATGATGCACCACCACAGTCAAGCAACAACTTATGTCTCAATGTCCAATAGCAGTCTATAAACCCATAAATGCATTTCCTAATCGTTCTGGAGTGTCATTCTAACGGTTGGGGCATCTCCAACGGTTATATAACTTCGCCAGGGCGAAGTCCAAATCTACGTGGACATGTTGTTCCAGCGAGGTTCAAACCCTACGAACCTGCCTCCTGCGAGGTTCTGGTCTACGAAGTCTTCCATCTGGTTTCCTTAACTTCTTGTAGCTTTTCCAACTTAGCCTTCTTTTTATTGAGCTTCCTTGCCTTCTTTCCTGTTATCTGAGTCTCTTTAACTGTTTCTAGAATCCTCTTTCCATTTTTATTCTTATCTTCCCCTAGCGTAGTGGCTTTGCACTATTGAAGCACCCTCAAAGGTTCTGAAGTTAATATCCATTTTCTTAACACTTCCTGAGTGGGCACACTTCTCTCTTGGATAGATAGGTCCTTCAAGCCTTCTTGCATTCTTTCAACCTTGATAGCTAATTCTTTTTCTTTATGTCCCTCCTACGTTGTTACTTTGCTCTGTTGCTTCAACTTATCCTCTCGTTCTTCTCTTAGTTGGTCTATTTTCCTAGCTATGAGATCCCTTGATTCTTTCTTTTTCTTTTCGGTAGATTCTTCCTCTGCTTTCCTTCTGATCTGATCCTTTTCAATCCAAGTCTTACTTAACAAAAGTGGGAAAGGGGCATTGTCCTCAACAAACCTAATGACTTCAAATTATTCTTCAGTCGATCTTCCATGAACAATAATAGGTACAGTAGTTACTCTTCCACATAAAGTTGTCGTCTTTCCCTTAAACAAGCCTATTCTTCCTAAAGAATGTACCACAGTAGGATTTCCCAAAACTTCCCAAGTTTCTTCTGTCATAATATTCACTTGTGTTTCTTCATCCAAGACTCTATGGTCTATGTCAAAGTCTTTTATTCTTCCACTTATGCACTTTTTTGCTTTCAGGATTTCTGGTAAACTGACATCTTTATGAATATCCATCATTTCTTCCCACTATAATAACATAGTTTGAACTTCCTTTGGAATTTTCTCTTTATGACTTTCTAACATACCCTTAGTCTCTTGACTATTTTCATAATTTTCTTGTCTTATGTCCCTCCCTTCAACTTTAGCAATAATCCTTGGACAATCCTCAACCTTATGACCAACAACCTTACAACAAAGACAAATAGGGCCTACCTCGGGGCATTCCTTAGCAAGATGTCCCGGCCTTCTGCAATTATAACACAAACTCAATCCTCTTTTTCTCTTAAATGTTCCTCAATATTTTCTATGTTGCGCACTTCCCTTGGGATCATAGTGTTGGACCTGCAATCTGCAAAAATTCGTTCTAGGTTCCTGCATCCACTTATCAGTCGAAAAACTCTTTCTATGCATAGGAATAACATATCTTTCTTCATTTCCATTAAATTTACTCAAATCAAATCTTTCTTTCAATTGCGCCCTAGCCTTCAAACTAGGACAGAATCTATTAAACATACTTAAATTCATGCTTTCAAAACAAAAATTGTCACTTATCTTTCTATTACCAAAGCACAAAGCTTGCCTCTTTTAGAATCTTACCTCTTTTCTTCAGAAAAGCTTACTTTCTTGGCACAAAGCTTCGCAAGTAAATTAGAGTATTGCGCACTTCAATGGCAGACCTATGCACGGAGCTTTTCTTTTTCTTTACTTCAATTCCC
>SNQJ01S0005544.1:23430-36170 GCA_010110895.2 Picea sitchensis | reverse complement strand
CCAAAATATTACATCTAGTCACTCTTGTGCACTAAACCACAGAGTCGAACTTCGCACAAGACAGGAGATCTTCGCACTAAGCACTAGATCCTCCTTCTTTACCTTCCAAAAATAGGTCAAATGCATAGAGCCAAAATCTCTTATCACGACACTTAGCATCTGCTCCACACTGAGCATCACCAGCACTAAGCACAGTCTACAAAATCACAGTCGAGAACAAAGCCTCGACCACATACATTCCTTCTCACACAGAACTACTTCTTTTACAATAGATTCCTCTTTATTTATACTTTACAAAATCTTATAATAAGGCCTAAACATGGGGAAAACCCATGGGCCGACATCCCATAAACCCGTTACAAATCCTAGAGGACCCCTTACTAGGTCCACATAACCCTCAAAATAGATGAGATCCGCGATCTCAGCTCCAGTTGGGCGCTCCTACTTCAACCAACGTGTCGAAGTCCAAAAGTGGGCCAAAACCTCCAAAAATGACCAAAGCTTCCCCAAAACTTGGTCGAGGGCAAACAGTATGAATGCAACATAGAGGATCCACACATATCCATGGTTTCATATGGTTATATATTGCACCTAATATGGACATCCTTGACTAGGATAATGCAGTTGAGATTACAAAATATAAGGATGACTTCAATCAGTTTATTGCAACTTGGAACCCATGAGATTCCCACCATAGGAACCCCTTTGTTCCCTACTCTATTCTAAATGATCTTTGCTTGTTAGGAACATAAGACATATTCAAAACCAATCCAAGTCATGTCTATGAAGAACTATTCAACTACATTCAACACCACATTAAATGCACATAAAGTACTTGCTTGAGAAAGAAAGGAACTAGCCCTGCATTCCATTATAATGCACCATGGGAGTTGCATGCCTCATCTGACCTTTTCATTGATGAGCATGGGAATAAAATCTACAACCTTGCTCAAAATTATGACCAACTAAATAGTCACAACCCTTCCATCCTTTCAATCTAGCATGGCAATGTTGATTTCCAACCAGTTCTCTCCCTCCATATTGTTCAAAATTTCATTGCCAAGTACACATCCAAAGAAGAAACAAAATATAAAATCTTTCACCATATGTTTCACAGAATTTCCCATGCTACACCTCTTCTCAATCCCTCCATAATCACAGTTCAAAAATTCCTTGCAAAAACACTTTTAGACCATGACATAGGAGCACAAGCAACATGCCATATGTTACAAAAATTTCCCCTCACAATTAGCATTCATCCTTTCTTCTCATTGAATGTAAATCATAAAATTTATAGGCTTATCTCACCAGAGAATAACACATCCTTCCCAACAACAAACTTCATAAATCCATACCTTTTTGATCCATGCCTCTTATAGATGTTGCAAGATCTTGGTCATATGATGCTTGTCGAAAAACTGAAAAAATGGAAATTAAAAGAGACAAAGGAAATTGTCTATGTTCTACCATGCTACTCTACAATACATTCCATATATGCACCCTCCTACATATATTTCGTAGGAGTGAACTCATGTTATATAAACCTTTCTGTAATATTCCATTAGACATAGGTTCTTTCAACGAAAATATTACTACAAACTAGGCACAAACGAAGAACACATACACTCATTGTCATGTCGACTGCAAACCCCTTGCACCTCTTCCTATTGCAAAAGAAAAATATTTTGGATATGAAATGAAAAACCCACACTCCATGGATTTGTATGAATGGRAAATGTTCTCCCAACTCCACCCTACCAATGACATCCAAATAAGTGACCTTGACATGCTAGGCCATTGTGACTTTGACAACAACCATAATTGGAATACTACCTCTATCTCCTTCAACTTATGAGAAATAGCCATACAGTTCATAGAAAACAATCACTCACACCACCAACTTCCACAACCATGTTATTCCAATACACCCTCTTCTAAAACATTGTTCCCCACCCGACTCAAAGCTCTCTCCATTGTCTTGAGCACTCCACAAGAAAAGATAACAACCCTCCTCTAAGAATGATCATACAAGGTATTGCGAGCACTGGAAAATCATACTTGATTGGATGCATTAAAGAAACAGTTTTCTCAACCAAAGAATTCCTTCAAAACCCATTGTTATTTCTTTCTCCAACCGGTGTCACAACCTTCAACATCTAAGAATCTCCAATCCATTCTACCCTTCTCATTCTTATAAAGAATTTCATCCTATTAGAAGGAAACTCACTTTCAAGCCTCCAAGAAAACCTTAAGCATATATGATACATTCTCATTGATGAAATGAGCTTCATAGGGCCTACACTTTTAGCCACATTGATGAGTGTCTTTTAGAAGCATTCCCTTTACATAAAAACATGGATTTTGTGGGATGCTCTATTGTTCTCATCGGAGACCTCAACCAGTTTCCACTTCTCAAGGACATTCTACTATATGTAGGTGCATCCCATGGATCTGCACTATGGCATAGCTTTAACACGATGATCACTCTACAAAATATATTTCGTTAATTTGGGGATGATCCATCATAGGCCACCTTCAAGAAAATCCCTCGCAACATAAAAAATGCATAACCTTCTTTAGAGGATTGGAACCTCCTCATGTCAAGGATAGACTCCTTCCTTTCTCAAGATGAGTTGTGTACTTTCCATGATTTAATGCACTTATTTGAAACCAAAAAACTATCCACCTAGCATAATCAACAAATGAAATATCTGGAGGCCCCTCCTTGAAGGATCTTCACATCTCCCAACATTTACCTTCAAATGGTACAAAAGAATGAAGGAAAATCCCCATGTGAAATGAAGGAAGAAAGAAGAGGCCTTGCTCCATTCCAAAGTTTTCTCTTGTTTCTCCTCTAACAAGTCCATTTTCATTTTTGTTAGTGTGCCTTCAATAGACCTCTCATAACCACATTTCTTATGTAACTACTTCTCAACTAAACAACTACACTCGCCATTACTTCCACCATAGATTTCATATTGTCTAACACAATTTCCTTCATTGCAATTTTATACAAACTTGTTTTCACAAATGTTTTGCAATTTACAACACATTGCCTCTCAACCTTCTACCATGGCCATCGACAAAATATGCCATCATCCAAAAGAAATAATTTTCTTTGTGACTACAATAGTACTTATCCAGTTTTACCTTCATGCCCAAATTGTAATTTCTCACCATTGTTATTTTACTTTTTTATTTTTTCATTTCATATATGTTTTACTTAATGGTGTTACTTACTTACCAAATCATTTTTCCATGTGCAGTAGATGTTCCTTGTTTATTTACATTGGCATTTACATGTCCCTAGTGCACATATATCTCTAATGCCTCATGTATATATCTCAGGTTGGTATTTTCACTTCCAATATATTATTTTTTTATTTTCTATTACTTTTAAGTTTTTTCTTTCAATTCTATCATTTACTTTGTTCCCTTGTATGTAGATCTTCTCTTTTTATTCAAGTTAGAAAGGTTCTCACCTTCCATGCAATCAATAACAAACATATGTCTTACATCATATAGAAAGCAACATATCCACATGTCTACTCTATCATATATACTTTTAAAAACCTCTTTAATTGTAATTGTTGTATTTTTAGATAATACAAGAACACTTTCATATGCACATGAAGATTCGTCTTTGAACACTTTAACTATATTCAATTACCAATTTGCATTGCTCTTTTATAGTACCCTTTATTATTTATTAGTGATGCCTATTTTATATCTACTATAAAAAAAAATCAACATTTTTTTTATTTCATTCATTTATACCACATTCCATAAACACTTTTCCACTTTCAATGTATAAATCTTTATTTTACCATTGATGATGTTTTAGCTTGGTTTATCCTAATTACAAATAAAATGCACATAATGGTAACTATACCAAAACTTTGCAATGCCAAATAGAAATACAATTACATCTTTGCATATAATAATTGTTTGCATATTTTGCACATGTTCTTCTCCTATATCAAATTCATCAAAATTAGACTTCTCAAGGAATGGAGGTGCATGTGGGTTTCTTAAAGAAATGCATTGTGTGGGAAAAGAACACAAAATCAAATAAACTTTAATTAATTAATTATGCAATCTATTATGTTTTTAAAAACTTATCATCTAGGATTCATAAGTTTCTTATAACCACTTCTAAGAATGCAACAATTTGTGCTTTGATTCAATGACAATGTTCTTAATATACCTGAGGAAATTTAAAAATAAAACATTTCAACCTTTTCACCTTATAACGATGTACTTTTTGCACCTTCAAGAAAAATCGCTAGTTTATATACTTGCTATGCATAAAATGAGACAACAAAAAAAACTATGTAGAAAGTAATATGTACATGGTGTTATATGTTAGATAATATTATATCTAAGCAATTGTTTAGAATAACATAAAATGTGTCATATATAGTCTAGTTGGCTTTAGGAATCATTTTTGGATTTTAGAATAACAAGAAACCTCTGTTAAACTTGTTTAATAATAGAGATGTCAGGAATGTGGGTTTTACACTATGTACATGATATTATTTTACCTTAAAGGTTAGCTGATTTTGTTTTAATAGGTTATTTTATTTAGGATCCTAGGTTTTGTTTTAAAGAATCTCACTATTTGTTTTGTAAGTTAGATAAATTTATCAATATGCATCATTAAATTTTAACAAATTTATTAAAGTTAATGCAAAATTAGAATCATTTATTATTTTTATAAGCTAATTGAGTAGCTAAAACACATTATAATAGTATGTGTCAATCTTATTTTACATCTTTAATATTATATAATCAATTGAATTTAGTTTAAGCAGTTAAATACAAGAATGTTATCTTCTACACATAAATTTAATTTCTACAAATAAAATTTCTACATAAACTTTAATGAATATATTATTATAATGACTTTAAACCATGTATTAATCAATCCTCGTTTTTTTTTTAAATCCAATTCACCTTAAATATAAAAATACTCACTATATTTAAAAATATATAATTAATATGATACCTCCAAAATGGAGAGAGGTGTGAGGGATTTGGATGGCAATAAAGTACCAAGGGCATAGGAGTGCAAGTGGGTACGACTCTTGTCACTTTTTAAAGTGCTTTGATAATCCTATGGAATTTTGTACATAAAGTCCTTGTGTCACACCCATCTTTCAAAGCATTTGCATTCATGCTTCTTACCTACGATAGGGTCCATCTCTTTTCTATGTACACCTCGTGATGCCTTTCTTACATAGCCATGTTTAAATCTTAGTTGTAACGAAAAAACTTTAGTAAAAGGAAGAATAAAAGAAAAGAATTGTAGTTTATGGGCCATTTGGGATGTGGTGTGGGTTAGTTTTCTCATTTATTTTTATTCATATGATATTATGTTTTGGAAAGTTTATTTGAAGTCTATATAAAATCCAGAGGGGTAGGGTATGTATATTTCCACAGACTTTATCAGTCAAATTGTTGGGCGGAGAGGGATCCCTTTTCCCACATACAAAGGGGTCTCATACACTAATTTGGTGTGGCTTGGCTGTGACCTTAAAAATAGATTATTATTATTATTATTATTATATATTTATATATATATTGAGATATCATTTAGTATTAATATAATATTTTTAATTATCTATATATTATGAAAAAATAATTTATAGAATATTATATGTATGAAAATCTTTAGTACTTTTAAAATTGATTTGGATAAATGTTATAATATCTTATCTTACTCTAATATTCATATGTCTTATACTTTTTATTTATGTGATGCTCATGATAMTTGTAAGGTTTATTATTGTGTCATCATATTTTGCATTAAGATTTTGTTCCATATTTATTTATTTWWTTWTTTTATTTGGATGTGTGTGAATAATTTYACATGCACAATAATTGTGAGATAGAAGTRGTTTATATGRCATTCTATGTATTAAAACATTTTTYAATCTAGAATATGATTTTGTAGTGCAAATTCTTATGTTGATGTGACAACATTCTCGAACACTCAAATATTASTATTGTAAATGTTTTTGGTGTTATGTCTTGTAGGCCCTATTTATAAAGAACCACCTTTACCAAAACCTTTATCAATTCAAACACTAATTTTAGAGTACAAAGTCTCATCTCGATGTGTTAACATCCTCCCCCACTCCAATACTAACATAATCGATGTTTTTAGTGTCATGACGTATAGCCCCTCTTTAACTTTTGATTGTTTTGCGACTATATTAACATATCCTTATGGGGGTTTCCCCTCTCCTCCCTTTACTTACCAATGTCTTTATTCCCAAAAGGAAAGGAAAGTATGCAAATCCCATCTTTCCAAGATAGATATAATAACCTTGGCCCACATTGTTTTGGGAAAGTGAACAATTTTGTTGCTCAGAAAGAGTTGATCTTTTGGAATGTGTGTCTTTGAAGATTTTCAAATAAGTGTAGAAAATGATAAATGCAATATGTGAGCTAATTCCAAGATTAAAAATGTAAGAAAACTTAACCACACTAATTAAGAAAACTGATTCATTAATGGTCATGGAAGCACGAGCAAAAATAAAGACAAAGAATGAATACATTGTACACAAATGAAATTAAAATGTGACAATGTTTGTATTGTTGTGTAAATACTATGTCATAAAGAATGAGAGAAAGCAAAGTTAACTGATTGTTCTACGCTCTATGTAATGTTTCACATTATGCATAGTATATAAAGAAATGCATGTCAGTTACAAGATGTTTTTTTTATTATTGTTAAAGGTGTTTCGATGAAGTAATCGTTGTTGGTTGAGCATTTGTACTCTTAATTATAGACACATCAGTTGGACTTCTATAAGAGTTTTAAATGTGGGTAGGATACTTAAGTGTGCATATAGGTAGTAAACATTTTGCACATAATCTCTAGAACTTAGTGTTTAGTGCTTGTAATGTTGTTGCGCTTAAATATTGTTGAGGTTTCAAGGTGTTACCCCTTGACCCCGTCTATCAATGACAATAAGAGACCACTATGGGCATTGCTTCTTGACCATGTAAAAGGAATTATGAATCAAAGATGACATAATTGGAGGAGGTCGATGCAAGGATGGACACCTTTTACCATACATGAGGTTGTGTGATGAATGCCCATAACTAGACTCAATTCAAAATATATTGAGAATAAAAGCTAAACTAGTTGTCAATGATGAAAGTAATCACAACTTGATACATTCTCATTTATCTACCACCATTAGAACACAGTTGAGTAGAACAAAAACACTTGAAAAGACTTATTGTACTTATTTCATGCACACAAGATAATCATATCACCTAAACATTCTATGCAACAAGTTATGGCCTTTTCAAAAACAAGTTTAAAAATAAATGTTTTCCCATCAATGGCCACAAATACCCTCCAAGAAATATCATGTGAGTTATCCCATGAATGGACTATTCCATCATGATTCTGTTTTGTGAATGAACTCCCCAACTTCTTTTAGTTTGTTGACTTTTAATGGAAATGGAACAACTTTGAAGAAGCAAAAAGAGAGGAGGAGGAATGTTGTTAGATACCTAATCCTCAGGATTATGGTATATTGTAAATAATATTGTAAATATTTAATTTAGGAATATGAAGAGTCATGTGAATAGGAACAACTATTGGACATGTGGAAAGATGAAACCAAAAAATTATCTTCAATTGTATTTATATTTTGTTCTCTTTAATAAAGTTCATACAATGCGATGAGTTATTCATATTGGCCTTTCAATGGTATCAGAGATAAGTTGTTTTTAGATAACTCCATGATAGTGGACTATATCACAGAGAGATGGTGCACCCGATAATATTTCAAAACCCCTAGCTTTCCCAACCTAAACCTAATCCACATAAAAAAAACTCTTCTTATGTATCCAATTTTGTTACATTTTATGCTCACATTCGGGAAACCCTAAACCTACTCTAATTGGTTCATTGGCTTTGGCATAGTCGAATCCTAACTAAGAATTTTAGAGCATATGTTTCATGCCTAGTGTTGGTCAGACACTTCCAAACCAATCTCATTGAAAACCATCCACTAAACTAAAAATATTTCAGAGAGCAATTCCATCCATTTACAAAAAAAATTGCTAATGCACTCATTCAAAATCCATGGCAGATGCAATCATCGGTGTTATGGTAACACCATGCTTATCAAAATTAACAGTTTGTCTGAAGCTACTCAACTTTGGAAGAATTTAATTTGTTGCTCTGCCCTGTAATTCTTCTCAAGTTCTAATTTGTACAAATTAGGAAGTTGACTTTTGATACAATAAACTTCTAAAAGCTCTTATTGAAGATTGTGATTGTTTCGCACGAAAGCAACTAGTTTCTACTTCCATGTTTCAATCTCCTGATCCAAACCAACAATCCTCTCGGCTTGTATCCATGTTGTAATACCAATATAGTCATATCTTGCTTGTTGCATGCATAGTTCTTCAATAGTAAATCTTTATGTTCATGCTCAAGTTGCTCAATATGACACTTCAATGAAAATGTTGTTAGTACGCTCTCATGTCTATGAGAAGATGAATCCACTCTGAATCTATTGGCTGCAAGATTGTTGCTAAGGTGAAATTATTGAATCCAGGAGGAAGTCTTAAGGATAGAGTAGCTCTTCACATCAATGATTTGGAATTCTGTCTAGGTTGGCAAGTTTTTCCTAACTTGGAACATCAATTGACATTCTTCCTCTCGACATTCTTCCTCTCGACATTCTTTGATGCCCATATTGCATCCTATTGTTATGTTATTTCTTCGTTGCCATTGTTTTGCAAGTTACAAGATCTAAGGAGGAATTGTTTGATTGCAAGCCAGAGTTCTTGTGCTTGGGAGAAGGGCATTTTCCCTCAAAGGCTCACATAGGGGGATAGTTTGTTCGAGAATCATGAAAAAATGCATTCTCTTGTATCCAATATTGGTGTGGTGCTTAGTGAAAAATAAAAATATCTACGATTGTCAAGGAATATCAAGCATACCTTGATCTTCAATGATATTTGGGATGACATTTGTGATGGAAACACAAAACCTACCTAACCGAMAACAGACAAAGAGCTTTCCATATGGAATAATAMAGGAAAGAAAGCATGTGCCTTGATTTCTTCTTCTATAAATGAAGAGGTGAGTCATCATATCATATTTATCAAAWATTCTTGGAGTGCTTTGAAGAAGTTGAAATATATATATGATTCACATTCAGAACTAGATCTAATTCAATTGTTGATGAAGCTCTTCAACCTCAAAATGAAGGATAATGATCTCATGGATTTAGCTTTCAAAATTAAAKCCATCATGCACGACGTTGATGYTATTGGTGTGAAGATAGACATTTCTCTCATGGCCTTCATCAAGGCCCTCTACTCCACATATTCACACTATCTCGAATCACTCCAATCTAGTGGACAATTGAAGTCCCTCAATTTTGACTCTCTAGTACAAAAATTGCAAAACATGAGAAGGATTTTGGGAAGAAGACAACTCATCCCGCTGGAGAGACTGTGTGCCTTGCTAAAAAACAAAATAATCAATCACGTGATTCTTCAAGAGGAGAAGGCAATAAGAGAGGATGCAAAAAGAAGAATTTCGGAGCTAGGGGGTAGGCACAATCAAGGTGAGAGGTCTGATCTTCATTATGTTTGTCGTGAAAAGAATGGGTCACATGAAGCAAAGACATGCAGAATCCCATGGGAGAAGATCAAGGACAAGCAAGAACAAAAGGAAGACAAAGGAAAAGATCATGAATCCGCTCATTTTGTTGTTGCTCACTGCAATATTGGCATAAATGAAGATTTATTCAAATCTTCATTTGATTCTTGGAGAGATGTCTGGTTGTTTGAAATTGGTGCTACATGCCATGTGAAATTTAGGATATATTTCTTTGAATAATTGAATCACAATGTAGAATGTGTAATGTACTTTGAAGATAGATTAGGTCTCAAACCTACAGGAATTGGCACCATCATGCTCAAATTGTTGGCATTCCCAGACTTTATTTTTCATAATGTTCTCTATCTTCCTAAGTTGTGATGGAACTTGTTGTCTCTTTTGCACATTCGACAGCAAGGCCATTCTATTCACATGTTTGAGAGACAATTTGAAATAAGGACTTATTCTAACAACATGGTTATCATGATAGGATGGTAGATTCTTGAAGTTAAAAGGAATATCTAAACACGCACATAATTCTTCATACATTTCTCATCATGATCCAGATTTAGGAGCGAAACGAACTGATTAACAGACTAGATACAATAAACATAGAGATGTGAAGAACAACACAGATATCCAATGAACAATATATTCTATTGAATAAATGAAATAGGTTGAAACTGTAAAACTGTTGAACTGAAACACTTGCTTGAATGGTGGTAGCTATCTCTGAGAAGAGATGTGGATGTTACGCACATCCATCTAAGTAGAATGATTATAATGAGGCTCCAGAGGATTTTTTATATTACTCATGAATTCCCAAACCCTATACATCCAAAAACCTAACCCTAGGAGGTGAAACGTCAAAAGTTATGTGGGCTCCTATGGGTAAGTTGGTACCTCAATTTCCTGGGGTCGTAACTTTTGCATACAACCTCTGTTTTGGTGCGTGATAGCCCGTTGGAAAGGTATTTCAGAGAACTACACATTACATCATCAAACTCTAACTTTGTCTGTAGGTTGACTGTGGTGAACCAAAAAAACAATGTTTAGGGCCCCAAAACGGCCCTGGAAGTATAGCAAGATGTGCTTACATGAACATTGTTAAGGCCTAAATAGTGGCTCATTACCCCTTAATTGGGGCATATTATATTAGTAATGTTATTTTATTTATGTCGGCTTTAGTCCATTAGTTGTAATTATACCTCCTAGTCTCTTATATATACCAAGGAGACATTTTCATTTGGAATCATCTTGTAATTGGACATTTATGTGGGCATAACGAGGTTGCCTCCTCGAAGAGGCTTATTATATGAATTTATCTCTTTTTCAAGGCGTTGATTACTTATTCTTAGGTTTTTCTATGCTATATTGATATTTTGTTCTTAACATATGGTATCAAAGCTCAAGGTCTTAGGGTTTCGCTGTTGCATCTGAGACACCTTGGCATTTTCTCTATAACTTGTTTTCTACAATGATTCAGAAGGAACTTCTTGGAGAATATTTAGTAGACGGATCAAGGTACGTTGGGTTAAAATTTCATCTCCTGAGGTCTTATACTTTTGGAGATACATCCTTTGTAAGATAGGGTTCTGGAATCATCTTGAATTGAGTTATTGTGGAATTTTCGCTATAAAAAATTTTCTGTAACATTTCAGACCCTGAAATATGGAGGCTATTAACAAAAATTAGTAAGGTATCTATGGTAAAAATTTCATCTTCTGGTTCATCTTAAATTTGTAGATACACCCTATGGAAGATAGGGTATCTAACTAGTCCTATTGACTAGTCTCAAGAAGGTGTTCTAGGTAAAACAATCATAAATTCTTCCTAGAGTATCCAAATTGTGTGAGACTAGTTGCATTGGATAGTGGATAGCCCGTAGTAGTTTTGGTACGAGTTTCAGAATAATATATCAATTATTTTGTGTGGGGAACACTATAAAAGTGAGATCTCCTAGAAAGGCAAAAAATCAGCAAGTTGTGGGGAAGTTACCATAAATTCCACTTGGCACATCCAATTTTGATCAGACCTGTGGCATTGTAGAGAAGAAATATCAGAGAGATACAAAAAAGAAAATTTCATACTCAGAAGGGCCAAAATTTTGGAGATACAATAAAAGGAAGATTGTCTAGCAGACCCGCTTCAAACTCAAGGTTTAAAGTGATACTTGGCCAACATGCCACCAAAAAAGGGAACTTTTACACCAAATAAGCCTCCAGACAATCCTACTTGGACTCTTGATGAAGGTGAAGAAATGCGTAGGGACATAAATGATTTACAAAAGAAGACAACAACAAAAGATGAACTACAAGAGATGATGGATTCAATGAAAGCTAAGTTGGAGGCAATAAATACTAAGATGGATGGTTTAAAAGGGGAGATCATGGTAGGATTGAAAAAATTCCTAATAGAGAGGACACTTAAAAGTGAAAATGTATCCCATGAAATTCATGATGAGGACACAAGGAAGGTGAATCAAGAATGGAGAAACTCCAACTTTGGGTTGAAGACCAACCACGTTCCTAAGATCGATATGAGGAAGTTTGATGACAAGGATCCAATCACATGGATACTTTAGATGGAGCAATTATTTGATCTACATAATGTTCCACATACACAAAAGGTACAAATTGCTTCTTTATATTTAGAACCCAATCAATTTGTATGGTATCGATGACTTTGTTCTCGTAAATCACTCCTCACTTGGACAATTTTCACGGAAGAAATGATAGCACACTATGAGGATACAAGGAGCAATACCTTCTTTACCCAATTGATAAATCTCAAGCAAAAGGGTTCATTTACAGAGCACATTGAGAACTTCCAAAGATTGAATATAAAGGTAATAGATATTCCAGATGAGTACTTGATTGATGTATTCATAGGAACTTTAAAGGATAACATTCAACATGATGTTCACCTTTGGGAACCCAAATCATTGGAGAATGCATTTAGGGTGGCAAGAAATGTTGAAAGTAAAAATATGGATATGGCTACTAGAAGGACCAATCCTAACATCTATAGAGAGAACAATGCTCCTTCTTCTAAAACACGTCAACCTACAAGGTTGACACCTCAACAATTGGAGGAA
>SNQJ01S0005543.1:359400-369727 GCA_010110895.2 Picea sitchensis | reverse complement strand
GTAAAAATTGCATTCTTATTTTACACATTAATTAACACTAAAAACAAATAGAAAAAAATCAACATTTATGTATAATATGAGATGAAACATATTACATACCTTAGGATATGTGTCATACAAGTGTTCAACAAATTATTCATAACCCTTAAGTTCACTAGCAACAATGTAGCGGAGAGAATATTTGTTCTTGATCCTTCACGGCGTCGTTTATTTGCCTTTTCTAATAGAGGTTCATCATAAATACCAACATTGTCCCCATCCTCATTCGGCCGTGAAAAAAAATCTTGGATCATTTGATTTGTCCCATAATCTTCTTCCATGGGGATCATTAACTTGATTTTTCCCATCATCTTCTTCCATGAGATCCATTTTCTTGGTCATGATGTTCCTCAGCTTGTACAACATCATTTCTACTATTACTTGGTGCAATATTCTATGGAAAGTTAGAGGGCAACTCTAACTTTATAATTACAAACAATCATGCAAAATTAGTGTATACTATAACAAACATTCAAACAATATATATACATATATATAATTTTATATAAAATTTACAAAATAAAAACATATAATGAATATATAGCTAATTACCATGGGACGATATTCATTCGATCCGCCATCAATGTGCCCATATTTACTACAATGTTTTGTAGTTGTTTCTATTAAAATTATTACGGGATGTATGAGGCAACATTTGTTGCAAGGGGAATAACATCTACCATCACCCTTTTCACCCGCTTTACTTTTTTCCCCACCTCTAACTATATTTTGCGACATTCTTCCGTACAACTTCCACACAAAAATACACTTTCAGAACTGTCGTTGTTATAGCAAGATTGTCGCAACATATTTAAATCGTAAAACATTTATAGGTCAATTTAGGTCACGGTGTTCGCAATTGCGACGACCGTGACCTATATATATATATTTTATATTTAGGTCACTTTGTCAAAGACGAGAATGGTTATAAAGGTCAATTTGTCACTCTTGTGACGAACGTTGACTATATCAATTTATAATTTGTCAAAATGTATAATGGATAGTATAAAAAATGTAACGGTCAATAGTGAGCGTCGCTCTTGTGATGAAAACACAAGTTTGTCGAAATAGAGACAATAGTCCACCATCTTGATGATCATCGCAAAACAGATGAAAGTTTGGTTCTGTCGATAGAGTGACGAATACGGGGTGGATTTAGATCAAAATTGAAAAAATGAACTTTTTCTCTTGAATTTTGCGACGAAAGAGTACTTTCGTCGCAAGTAGTCGTCACAATTTTTTCAATATGTAGTAGTGTGCTAAGTAGAGATAACCAAAAACCATTCAAAAACAGGGGTTCACAGAATAAACATAATCATTTCTATAATCAATAATAAAATTTAAATTTTAATCATAGACATAAATATTCAACCATCATTTCAATTCTATTACACATAGGATAAGATTACTTATCAAGAAACCAAATTCGTGAAGCAACTATTGAGAGGGTGACTTTTTCCACCCAACCGTAGGCACAACCACTCCTAAACGAATTTACCACTGGCCACCCCCTAGATAGACCATGATTCTATGAGAGAGAATATTCATTTTTGTTCAACGATAGATAACGATGGAGGTTACTCTCCTCCTCCCACATGAACTTGGAAATTGGTTTTATTGTCATTGAGAAAGGGGGTCTACAATGAGTGCTTCCTCGGTCACTCGTCTTCATGTAGCCCCGTTTATCAACTTGGACTAAAAACACTACCAACAACTTCTTTCACTTAGAGAAAGCTTGTTGTTTAGTTCTCCCCAGAACTAGAGAGCTGCACACGCTCTTCTCCTTTAGGACGAATGGTCTCTCCAATCATCTCCTTTGCTCCCCCCCTCTTCCCACGAACTTCCTTCTTTTTTTCCTTCCTCAGCAAGGTTGCATGGGTTTGAATCCCCAGTTCGTGGTTAGGTCAGACATTCTTTTAGATAGGTACTCCTTCCCATCTCCTCATTAACTCTCGAGGAGAGCTTCCCAACTACCAGGATGATTGGTAATTTATTGTTGGGTCAGAGGAATGTTCTGGGTCTGAATAATTTAAATCTAGTAAGGTACTGGTCTGGTGGGGGTCATCTCAACCATTTCTAGTTCCCCTCACCATATCTCTCATAAAATCATGATCTATCTTGGCAATCCCCCTCAATATTTATGCAACACTATCCATTTTTAATTAATAACAAAAATACATACATTACCTTTTATAACAAAAAGGTTCAACATTTCCAACATCCACAAATATTTAGTCTGCCCATAGTCTATAGGAAATTTATAGTTACATTTACAAGCTAGGGAAAACATGGGTATTACACTAAATCACTATAAGTAGCTTTAATACTTTATTTTAAGCTATTTATTTTGCATGTAACTTTCATTTATAAAGTAACTTCATTATAAAAGTGATCCCCCCTTATTCTATAAAAGTGGATCACTTCATAAGCAACTTATTTGTAAAAGTGAGGTTATTATAAGGAGGGGTATCACCATGTGGACCAACTTCTAATTGCCACGTGGCTCTTTGGTTGCCATTTATCCATTTTTTCAAAAGGGCATAACTTTCACATCCAAAGTCCGTTTTTTAGTGTCGTTGTTTTGAAAAAGCCTATTTTTTAGAGAGCTTTCCATCCTGACCATCAATTTTAGATTATAAATACATATTCTCTACATATTTAATATGGATTCTCTTAGTGATATTTTGTTTACCAGCACCAACTACTTCTCATGGAAATCCCATATGGAGGATGTATTAAGAAGTAAATGATTGTACCAGATTATCTTGGGAAAATAACTAGAACCCATCGATGATGAAACGTATGCCAAATGGGATAATAGGAATGAAAAATCATGTGGAATAATCCGAATTCCCATCTCTCATGATTTAAGGTTTCACCTTCAAGGAATTGAGGGCCCAAATCATAAAGCTTGGGAAAATCTTGCAATTGTGTTTGGTAAACACAATATTATTCGATCCAGCCAGTTGGAAAATCAGTTAATGAATTTAAGTCCAAATGATTTTCCTTGCATTGAATATTACTTAACTAAGTTCAAAACTATTATAATTTTGTGTATAGAATGTGAACTATATCTAAAGTAATATCGATGCATATATTCTATTCTTTCTAAGCTAGGTAGTGCATATTCTATTTTGTATCTACCTTTTATGCCACTAGAGTAGCTCTAGGGAGTGATTATAATGAACCCTCTCTTGAGTCCTTTGGTGATTCTCTAATTCAAGAGAAAGATAAGCTTGTGCAACTTGGATTGATCATCATTGCATGTACATCCAACAAAGCCTTAGTGGTCCAACAAAAAGATAAATACAAGAATCCCAAGAAGCAACATCCTCACCACAATAAAAAGAAAAACAAGGGTCCCAAACCCTCTCTTCCAACCTTTTCTCTCAATGGTGACAAAGGAGAAAAATATAAAAATAAGAATAATAACAAACATTGTAGCTTTTGTGGGAAAGATGGTCATGAAGATTCCAAATGTTTTAAGAATATGGAAGCTTTGGAAGCAACGATGAAGAAGCACACCATTAGTATTGGTTCTTCTTATTCTAACACTTCTTCTCATGGACATGCACTTTCTACTTCCGGTTTCTCCTTCAATGAAAATTCTTCTTCTTCTTCATTTGATGAGTGGCTGATTGATTATGGATCATCTTATCATATGGCTAAGGATAAAGCCATATTTTCTTCTCTAAATAATTCAGGTAGATAATGGTCATTTCAATGATGTATTATGTGTTCCAAGTCTTTCCTGCAACCTTCTATCAATGTATCAAATCACTCATATAGTTGAAGGTAAAACCGCAAAATTTTCACCTCACCAAGTTGTAATCAAAGATATAAACGATCCTAAGAATTATCTTACAACTAGAATTGCTAATGATATTACCAGGTTGTACAAGTTTTAAAACTTTGGGTAATCACATTTTCCATTAGTTTTTATTGCTCATAACGATGACTTGAGCAAACTTTGGCATGGGCGGTTTGGTCATCTAAACTATTTATCATTACAAAAACTATGCAATCAATAGATGGTGACTGATCTTCCTCTTGTTTCTTACAGAGACGGTGTTTGTGTTGGTTGTGTTCTCAGAAAACATCATCGAGACATTTTTGACAAATGTGGCTCTTGGCATGCCTCAACCCCTTTGCAACTTGTTCAGAGTGACTTGTGTGGTCCACTCTCTTCTCCTTCTTTCTCTAGGTGCAAGTATTTCTTAACTTTCATTGATGATTTCTCCAGACGCACTTGGTTTACTTCTTAAAACTTAAGAGTGAAGTGTTTGACAAGTTTTTGGTCGACAATGCCCTTGTATAAAAACAATATGGACATCAACTTCAAAGGTTAAGAACAAATAATGGATGCGGATATGTTTAAAACAATTTTATAAGTTATTGCACTGCAGAGGGAATCCAAATGAAACACACTGTTCCATATACACCATAACAAAATGTTGTTGCTGAGAAAAATAATCACACATCAAAAGGACTAGCTAATTGTATGATCCAATCTAAGGGATTAAGTCTTAATTATTGGGCAGAAGCCATTAACTATGAAAATTACATAGTAAATCTCACTCCCACAAAGTCTCTAAATAATATAACACTGGAAGAAGCATGGAATTAAATTAATCCAGATGTAATCCACTTTCGTGTATTTGGTAGTGTAGCACGAGCTCACATTCCTGATGAGAAAAGGAAATCTTTACAACCTAAAAGTAAGAAGTGTATATTTTTTGGTTATTATGAGGATGTCAAATGTTACAAACTTCTTCAACCTCATTCTAATGAAATTATTTTAGAAAATATGTTAAATATGATGAAAATATCTTGGCCTGTGAGCCTAATTCAATGTCTGTGACTTCTTCAACCCGCGATCCATCTTCGACGTTTTTTCCCTCTTCTGTTCCTATTCTAGTTTCTTCTTCTTTAGATGATGACAACGTGGATGGAAATCCAACTCTTCTTGCTCACCTTTCTCCAAATGAGTCCATTGAAAATGAACCTGCACCAACACCACAACTTCCCCGATGGGTTCGTTCAACTTGAGAACAACATGGTGATATGACCGTTGATCCTTCAAATCAATGTCGAACTTGTTCACAGTTACAATGAGTCTCTTCTCTTTTGGCTCAAGTTTCAAAGACTTATGATCCAAAGAAATTTGCATAACCTTTAGGTAATCCAAATTGGAATACAACAATGAATGAAGAGTATTGTTCTTTAATGGAAAATGATACTTGTGATCTTCTACCTATTTTAAAAGGAAGAAAATTTGTGAGATGTAAATAGGTGTAGAGAACTAAGTATTCATTAGATGGAAGTGTTGAAAGACAAAAGGATCAGTTAGTTTCCAAAGGATTCTACTAAGTTGAAGGAATTGACTGTAATGAAACCTTTTCCCATGTAGCCAAAATGAATTTCATCTTCCTTTATCTAGCCCTTGCAGCCTCACATAAATGGGAAATGCATCAGATGGATTCCAAATCCTCCTTCTTGCATAGCGATTTGCAAAAATAAATCTACATGGAAAAACCTCATGGCTATGTCCAGAATGAATCTAGCATTGTTTTCCATCTTAAGAAATATCTTTATGGTATTAACAAAGTTCCTCGATCGTGGTATGCCAACATGGACTGCTTTCTTCTTGATACCGAATTTTCTAGATGTCATTTTGACCCTAATGTCTATACCAAGAAAGTAGGAAGCCATATCATAATCCTTGTTCTTTATGTTGATGACCTTATCCTCACTGGTAGTGACCCAAAACTTTTAAACCATGTGAAAACCAACCTTAAGAAGAAATTTGAAATCACCGACTTGGGCTATTTGCATTATTTCCTTGGCCTCCAAGTTTTGCAAACCAAGGAACACATTTTTCTTTCCTAGTATAAGTATTCTTGTAACCTTCTTCTTCACTTTCACATGGAAGATTCTAAACCAACCTCTTCTCCCTTCCAATATGGAGTCAAACTTACTACCACATATACTTCTCCCGAAGTTGATGCCCCTATAAGGTGTTGCAGAGGATTGGAAGCATGCCTTGCAAATTGGAGTTGTCTCCATATTCACATGTACATCCAATGTTCCACGTTTCTTTCTTAAAGAAGGTAATTGGTGACATGATTATAGTCCAAACTGTTTTACCAGATATTAATGAAGGAGGTAAAAACATACTAGAAGCAGAAACAATCCTTGAAACAAGGATTAAGAAACTACAAAATCAAGCAATTCTCGAGTACCTCGTCAAATGGAAGAACCTACCAATGGAAGAGACAACATGGGAAGATGAGTTCTTCATGTAGAAACACCCAAAATTAGTTAAGTGTTGAGGAAAGTAATTGTTTGAAGGGGAGGGGCATGTTAATCCCTAGACAAAGCCTCATGTTAAGCATACAACCCCGTATTAAGCCCTATATATTTAGTTATTATGTTTATTTTATTATATTAGTAGGTTGGCTGAAACAATTCATTGTACTCTTTCATCAAACCAAACTATATTCATTGACTTTTTATCATTTTCAAGGCACTTGGTTCATAACATACATGGACAGTTCTTGAATTAAAAATATTTGTATCTTCACAAAACACTTTGAGCATTATTTCAAACAATTTTCTATAACAAGATTTAATAATGTCCATAAGCCATAATAAGGTAAAACAAGCCAAACTGATACCCTTTTCATCTGATTTATATTTAATACACTTAATGTTAGTATTAAAATCTTTAAAAATAATGTACCTACATGAATCTTTAATAGTTGGTGATACAGTTGAATCAAAGTAGTCTAACATATGTTTCTTGATTTTGTTGTGATACTACCATCCATTTGAAGTTGTAGACACTGGTTCATATATATAATCCTTCACCATCTCTACATTCCCACAAAGGAACTTGCATTCACTCAGGCAAAGTCTCACAACTAAATAAGGAAATATATTTATTTGCAAGGATGACAACAAGGCTCAAAGATTGGAATTTTTCTCAGGGTTCCTATTAAGGCCCCTAAATCACTGTTAAGGATATGACAATAATTTATTATTAGTTTATTATTTACGATTAGGTCAACTTTGTAGAATTGTGGTGAAACCTGCACAAATAATCTAGCTAACAACAATTAGTACAAAGCTTGCAAATTGAGAGAAGGAGAGAAGAGACGAGAGAAAATAATCAATAGAATTGTATTCACTAATGAGAGAATGATTAATTACACATGATATACTCTATATGGCTAAGTAAAGTCGCCATAGTAGTGATCTAGAGAGATCCAAACACTCACTTACATGAATCAAAATAATCTACCACATAGTCCTAGTTAACTGATCCATGTAATCATCAATTAACTGAGTCACATGTGTGGAAGTGAGAGAAACACATGCAACTTATGGTGATAAAGATGAGGTTTCAATGCATGAGTGAATTCCACTATTCCAACTGAGTGTAACAAAATCTAAACCAAGGAGGAGAACACTATTTTGTAGGGGAATATTCTCTATAAAGAATATTCTCATCTAAGTGTTCTAAAAATTGGACTATCAAGATTAGGAAAATAATTACCTAAGTGAGTGTGTAATATCTCCAACACCCCCTATGAACACTACTAGTGTGTACATGATGAATTGGTCCTGAAAACCAAGGCCATTTTAGGTACCCATTTCACAATTCATCTAAGAATGAAACACTAAAAACATAGAGGAAAGAGGGAACACCTCATGGTAACCCCCCAAAGTATAATGCATCAAAAATGAAGAAGGAAAGACAACTTTCAAGAAGTTGCATCCTTCACTCCAAGACAACCGTGTAGGAAGTGCAACTTATGCTTAGTAAATTTCTTGGTGAAGATGTTTGTATTCTGTTCGACGGATGGTATTATAGTCGAAAAATGTCGTACCTATGCATACATGGCATTGGCCTTTCCACTTACACAATTTACCAAATTATTGCCAAGGATCCTTCTTTAAAAACTATTTTTTGGAACATGTACGTGCCTCGATGAACTACAGTCTGTGTACACACACAATTTGCATACTAGTTATCCTGTGTACATACACTAGCTGCATGCTAGACAACCTGCATTTACCTCCAAAAATTGCAAAAAATATAAAATCACAAGGAATTCGGCTAAGTTTACGGGCTATCAAGGGTTTCCAAACCATTTTACCCATTGTAGCCCATCCCAAAACTGAATAACCATCTTTTTCTCATATAAAAATAGGTCTTGGGTTCCCATTTACATCAACAAGCAAGAGAACAAGTAAACTCTGCCAAAATCCCTTCCCCTTTCTAGCCCAAGATTTGCATCCTTTTCTGAGTTTTGGCCTCAACATTCCCCTCAAGATCTTTATCCTAATACAACCCTTTCCCCTTTTCCAAGAGATAAGTTGGTTGTGAGAAGTTTGTATGGGATTGGAGCACTTGGAGCAATGATAGAGGAGCCCAGACATGGTTTGCAGAGAATTTTCCAAAGAAGGTTGTAATATTTCTGATCTTCATATTGAATAAAAGAGTTCTTTCCTATCCCAATACATTGTGTCTTTATGATTTTATTGATTAATGCATCTATGCCTATATCTGAATATTGAAAGTGACAACTAGAGATTGTATTTTGTAGCATTGTTTTTATAAGCTTTTGTAGGTCAACTTTGGGAGGAGACCCACAATCTAGGAAGCTACAAAGGCGAAAGAGGTCTACATCGGACATTAGGACCAAAGGTACACCCATTGATATTCTTTCCTCTCTCTTGTATTTTAGTTTATATAGTTTTGGGGTAACTTAGGAATAGAACTGTATTTTAACGGAAGTTAGTGCTCTACCTATACCTCGACCCCGTATAGTAGTAGGGGGATTTTACCAGCTAGCAGAATTGGTGAATCCACTAGGGACTCTCTCTAGGGTCTTAGTGGGAGATCTTGGTTAGATTTGATTTTCATTTTCTTTCTGAGTTTTCTGAGTGTTTTGAGTTAGGTTGGGTCTCTGGTAACCTTCCAGGTGCCTACCAACTTCCCTGGCCTAAGTTGCCAGTCCAGTATTTTTCTTGTTTTGAAAATTTATAGAGGTGTACACGCCTTGTTATCTATACAGTACGCGTACATATGTGTTATGAATTATAAAAAACCCATGTACATATGTAGGATGTCCGTGCACAACACACGTTTATGTTTTTTTGGAGAAAATTTCAAAATATTTTCCTTTTCCTACAGGAATCTTATGGATCCTAGGTCTTCCTGAGTTCTAGAAGCCTCTGTTGTTTGGGGTTGAGACAATTTGCAGGCTCAGATTGTTAATGAAATAAAAAATAAATCCTCTTGTCTCTCTATGTTTCCTAGATTTTTTGGCTTATTTTTAGCTTGATTTAAAAAAAAAAATGAGTTTCTTTTAGCATATGTTTTTAGTTCTTCTTTGATTGGAAGAAAAAACAAACTAGTTTTTAGGTCTCTTTCTTTCTTTGCATTTTCTTTACATTGTTATTTGAAAAAGAAAAAGAATTAGCATAGGGTTTTGTTTTCTTCTCATCTTGAAATAATTTCAAAAGAAAAATAAGGAAGACGATCCTTTCATTTGCTCTTTTGTTTCACTCTAAAGTTGCATTGTCCATTTTGTATGGAAAGGAGAAAATATTGCATCTTTAGGTTTGAAGGATTGTTCATTCTTTTTGTTCCTTGAAACTCTTTTCATTTGAAGGATTAGTGTAAAGTTTTATTTTCCAGTGTTCTTTTAAATTTCATTTTTTGCAAGAGTCTCAAACAACATAAGTTTCACTTCCGTTACTTAAGTAAGAAAATCCCTTAAAATGAACGCACTAATCTAAAATATATTAGTAACACTTTTTATAGGGTTCACCAATAGCTTATTCTAGGGCCTTGGATTAGGTGTGGAGAGATAAAATCTCCAAGGCCAACCAAAAATTAACTTAGGTGTATGTGCTAGGGTGTTAAAAATCCACTTTGTAATTACTCAATCTGGGAAGCTCCTCTCACACAGGAGTCAAACATGAGGCTGCGTGGAGGATGGTGACAGAGATATCCACTCCTGATCTCGACAAATCATTTGGGAGAGTGTGTATTGGGGGTGAATCCTATAGCATTACTGGCCCTGTTAAGCCCTAATATTGGCTCATTACCCCTTAATTGGGGAATATTATATTAGTAATGTTATTTTATTTATGTCGGCTTTAGGCCATTAGTTGTAATTACACCTCCTAGTCTCCTATATATACAAGGAGACATTTTCATTTTGAATCATCTTGTACTTGAACATTTAAGTGGGGTAAAAGGAGGTTTCCCCCT
>SNQJ01S0005543.1:307690-353773 GCA_010110895.2 Picea sitchensis | reverse complement strand
AGTGTACTTGATTGGAAGCCATGATTAGTTCATCCCAAGCATGGGTATGGTCACCTCAGAGAGATTATCATTGTTTTGCAGATGGCACGCTCCCGAACTCCGGTCCCGGGCTCACTCAACTCCATGCCTTCCTACTGTTAAAGATATTGTTATGTATTTCGGCCATTAATTTCTCTTATGACCTCACACATTAAGGGGGCATCTGTTATTGTCCAAAAATTCCGTACCTATGCATACATGGCATTGGCCTTTCCACTTACACAATTTTCCAAATTACTGTTGAGGATCCTTCTTTAAAAACTATTTTTTGGAACATGTACGCGCCCTCATGAAATAAAAACCGCATACACATGCGAGTTGCATAATAGTTAGCCCGCGTACATACGCTAGCTTCATGCTAGATAACCTGCGTTTACCTCCAAAAATTGCAAAAAATATAAAATTGCAAGGAATTCGACGAAGTTTACGGGATATAAAGGGTTTCCCAACCATTTTACCCATTGTATCCCGTCCCCAAACCGAATAACCATATTTTTCTCATATAAAAGAGGTTTTGGGGTCTGATTTACATCAACAAGCAAGAGAACAAGTAAAATTTGCCAAAAATCCCTTCCCATTTCTAGCCCAAGCTTTGCATCGGTTTTTGAGTTTTGGCCTCAACATTCCCTTCAAACCTGGTTCATGGAGAATTTTCCGAAGAGGGTTGTAATCTTTCTGATCTTCATATTGAATAAAATAGTTCTTTCCTGTCCCAATACATTGTGTCTTTATGATTTTATTGATTAATGCATCTATGCCTATATCTGAATATTGAAAGTGACAGGTAGAGATTGTGTTTTGTAGCATTGTTTTTCTAATCTTTTGTAGGTCAACTTTGGGAGGAGACCCACAATCTAGGAAGCTACAAAGGCGAAAGAGGTCTACACCAGAAATTAGGAACAAAGGTACACCTACTAATCTTCTTTCCTCTCTCTTGTCTTTTAGTTTATATAGTTTTGGGGTAGCATAGGAATAGAACTGTATTTTAAGGGAAGTTACTGCTTTGCCTGTACCTCTACCCAGTATAATAATAGGGGGTTTTCCCTTCTAGCAGATGGACAATACTACAAATCAATGATCCTATCATGTACTAGATCTATAATGTAGTGCATATGTATCTCGATATGTTTGGTCCACTGTCACTGCACTGGGTCTCTATAAAAATTGAGAGTACTATGATTGTCACACCAAATGACAATCGAACAATGAAACTAGATGCCAAGCTTGGTGAGGAAGTTTTGAAGCCAAATTTATTGAGTAGTGTCATTGATCGCTCCTCTCTACTTGGCCTCTATTGATGATAGATAAATAGATGACTACTTTTTTCTCGACCAACATATGGGACTAGAACCCAAACTAAGCACGTAACCATATGTGGACTTGCAATTTGTGTTATTTCCATTCTAATCAAAATTAGTGAAGTCCATGGGATCCAATGCACAACTTGATTTATAGTGGATTCCATAACCTGTGGTGCCTTGAACATATCTTAGAATGTGCTTGGTAGCCTTTCAATGTAGCTCATTTGGCTCCTACATGTACCTGGAAACTGCCCCTACTGCACATGAGAGATCCTTTTGGGTGTGGTTGATATAGAGAAGGCTCCCCACAAGCTGTCGATACAAGGTGTTGTCCACCACTATTGTATCCCCGCCATCCTCAATATGTACCCCAAAAATAAAGGGTGTGGTTGCCGAGTTGGAGTCGATCATGTGGACTCTAACCAAGAGATCCTTGACATACTTAGCCTGAGAGAGCTTGATGACTAAAGCATAATGACTAATCTCGATACCAAGGAAATAATGTAGTGGACCCAAGTCCTTCATAGAGAACATGTTGTCCATAATATATTTGACTATAGCAATTGTTGAGGCTAAACTTCCTGTGGTCAGGAGGTCATCAACATAAATAACTAAGATAAACAAGGAGTATGAGGTTCTCATAATGTATACATTTGGATCTGATTTGCATTTGAAAAAATGGTGAGAAATCAAGTAGGCATCCCTCTTTGTGTATCATTCTCTAGGCGCCTACTTAAGGCCATAGAGGGAATTTTTCAGTTGGCACACTAAGGATGAGTTATGAATGAACCCATATGGTTGATCCATTTAAATATCCTCTCATAGATCCCCATCAATAAAAGAATTCTTCACATCCATTTGGTGCACTTCCCACCCCTTAGTTGCCGCAATGGCAAAGGCCAATCAGATGGATTCCATATTTGTAACATGAGCAAAGGTCTCATCATAGTCTATCCCGTGGATATGTTGAAAGCCTTTGGCAACCAATATTTCCTTATACCTACTCACCTATCCATCTACTTCCTTCTTGGTCATGTAGACCCATCTGCATGTGATAAGCTTCCCTTATGAAGGAAGTGGAACTAGATCCCAAGTTTGGTTCTCGAGGAGAGAGTTATACTCCTCCTGCATGGTGGCTTACTAGAAGGGATTCCCTACAACCTTTGCTTAGGTATACGAGTATAAATCTAGAACCATATAGAAATGCACAAGAATGAATGGTTTGATATCCGTGAGTGCATGAAAAGGATCCTCAAACTAAGACCTCGTCCTCCTTTGATTTGTTGGATCCTCCACAAGGTCTCCTATTTCCTGTAGGGCGGTCTGTGCCCACTTGGGAATTTGTGGTGGCTCAACATCTGCATGTTCATCATCGACATGCTTGTCATATTCCAAATCATATTTTGATCTCAGATCTGAACCTTGATCTGAGTGAGTAGACTCATTATCATTGATGTCTCATATAGGCAATGGTACAAAGGTCTCTGCATGTTTCTCCAATGGTGCATGCAAGGGAGTTTCCTGAAGATGAACATTGCACTCAATGATGATCTTGTTAGTAGAGGGATCAAGTAACCTGTAACCCTTCACACCATATGCATATCCCATGCAAATACATGAAATACTCTACAAATCTAATGCTTTCCTCTTTTCAGAGGGTACATGGTCCCATGCACATTATCCAAATATTCAAAAGTGGGTGACTTCTAGTTTGCTACCACTCCATGCCTCATAGAGAGTCCTCTACTTGACATATATGTGAGCATATCTGTTCTGAATGTGGTTGGCATAGTTAAGTGCCTTGAACCAAATCTTGAGTGGTAGAGATCTTGCATGCAACATGAAAGTGGCCATCTCCTTGAGGGATATGTTCTTCCTCTCGGCTACTCTGTTTTGCTATGGAGTGTAAGGTACTGTGTGTTGCAACTGTATACCTACCTCTAATAAAATATGATGGAAATATCGATTCACATATTCCCCCCCATTGTCTGTGCAAAGGATTTTGATATTTCGTCTGGTTTGAGTCTCTGTATGTGCTTTAAAGTCTTTGATATGCTAAAAAACCTCATAATTTTTGCTTTGAAAATACACCCAATTTTATAGTGAGAAATAATCAATAATTGTAAGAACATACCTTTCTTTGTTGATGGACAGATGAGGAAAGAGTCCCATCAGATCACTATGGATGAGCCCCAAAGGAGAGGAGGCCCTCTAGGCCTTCCCTTTCTCAAACTCCTCTTGAGGATGTTTTCCAAGAAAAAATCCTTTTGAAAAGTGTATGTTGGAAAAGCCAATGATAATATCCTGTTTGCATAATTGTTGCATGTATTTGAAGTTCAGAGGGCCGAATCTCTCATGCCATAATCTACTAGTATCATCATCATGCATCAGTAGTAAAGAAGAATCAGATTTAGCAATAAATTTACTGAAAGTATACAAACGATAATGGTGGTTTAAATCGCCAACAACAATCGTGAAGTTATCATGAATATCATATATGGTTACAAAATCAGGTGCGAACTCCACCCTTTTTCCTATACCATAATGTGTTATCTAATAAATGGATAGTAGTTTCACGGAGAATTTTGTAACATTCAAGACATTCTCAAAACTTCCTTGTGGGAGTTATACTCTCCCTTGGCCAATGACCTCAACTGGGGTATCATCTCCCATGAGGATGGGAAGACTTGTGCATGCAAAAATAGAAGATAAACCATTCTTTGTTGTTTCCATATGGTGGGATGCACCTGAATCTAATATCCATGCATTAGGAGAATAGTTAATGGAAATTAGTGCATGAGAGTTAACTCATTTGGCTTGATCTTCTGGCTTCTTTTTGGAAACTTTAGGAATGTGATCCCCAAGGTTGTTCTTTTAAAGAATCTATGCCATTTGATCAATATGATTCTTCATGCATGCAAACTCAGGATGATAATTGTGGCTGTAGTAACTGCATTTGTTCTTCCCTTTCTTTCCTTTTCCACCTTTGAATCCCGATGAATCATCGAAGGGTTTGGAGTACCCTTCCTTCTTTGGCTTTGCATGTGCCTTTCCCTTGCATTTTTGCTTGGACATTGAATTGCAAGTGTTGTTTCTTTCATACACAACAAGTGCATGCACATTGGGTCTCTTGATTATCCCCATTTTGGTGAGCTTATCTTGCTCATGCGTGAGGGCTTAGATAAAATAATATAATGTAAGCATTTTCCAGGCCACTCTTGAAGTGAATTTGTTTGTATGAAATGATGAGATGAAAAAATCATAATCCGAACCAAGTTTATCTAATATAGAAAAGATTAATTGTCTGTGTTGAGTGGATTTGTCTATTCCAAATCCATTTATATGAAGGAGGAGGGACTTGAACTTTGTAAATAAGTCCTGGATGTTGTCAAAATTCCTCAGATTGAAGGAATTTAGCTCGAACTCAAGAATATGGCCTCTCATTTCGTCCTATTTTCCAAAGAGATCCTCCAATTTTGTCCAACTCTCATCTAGTGTGGTACAAGCTTCAATGTGAAACAAAAGCTCGAGGGACATAGACACACATAGGAGGTCGTAAGCCTCATCCATGCGGTTTAGATACCTATTCTTCTCGATATTAGAGATTGTATCAACCTCTGTAGCCATAGTAATTCGGTACAAGCCTTTGCATATGAGTTGATGTAGAATTTTTAACACTCGAAGTAGTTATGAGGCATGATAAATATTTCCAGTGAATAATCCATCTTTTCTTACTGCATCTCCCTTTTGGACCTGCAAATAAGATACCTTTTCACCTTTTGCCTAGCAACCTGTGGGATCTGATACCATGTATAATTGTGGTGAAACATACACATAGAATCTAGCGAACAAAAATTTGTACAAAGCCTACAAATTGAGAGAAGGAGAAAAGAGATGAGAGAAAAGAATCAATAGAATTGTATTCACTAATGAGAGAATGATTAATTACACATGATATACTCTACATGGCTAAGTAAAGTATCCATAATAGTGATCTAGAGAGATCTAGACACTCATTGACATAAACCAAAGTAGTCTACCACATAGTCTTAGTTAGTTGATCCATGCAATCATTAGTTAACTGAGTCACACGTGTGGAAGTGAGAGAAACACATGCAACTGCTGGTGATAAAACCAAGGTTTCCATGCACGAGTGACTTCCACTAGTCTAATTGAGTGTAACTGACTCCAAACTGAAGATGAGTGACCTATTTTTTAGGGGAATATTCTCCAGAGAAAAATATTCTCATCTAAGGAAACGTTCTCAAAATTGGACTATCAACCTTAGGAAAATAATTACCTAAGTGAGTGTGTAATATCTCCAACAAACTTAGTGGTAGGTTACATCATACTCACTTTATCTCATATTTATAATACATGATAATCATTTGTATAAACATCTTATCATGTCTTGTGCATTGCATATATTGTAAAATGAGGTTTCCCCTAAAAGTCGATTATTCATAGGATTTGTTTTTGGATTTTGGTTCATAACATTTTGTTTTAGAGCATATGATCCTAGGGTTTCACTCCTTCAATCAAGACATTTTGTATTTTTCTCTATAAATTATTTTCTAAGATGATTGAGATGGCTTAATTTTGAGGATACTATGGAGAATTAGTGAAGTAAACCTGGTAAAAATTTTAGGTATTGTTTTTTTACAATTTTTGAGATATATCCTATGAAAGTGAGGGTTTGTGACTAGTCCCAAAATTAGTTTCAAATGAGTCATATTGGAATTTTAGCTATAATGTTTTTTTTCTAAAACGATTTTGAAATTGAAATTTTGAGGATACTGAGTAAAGATGGAGAAGTATGTCTAATACAAATTTCAAGTACTAGTTCATTACAATTTATGAGATATATCCTATGGAAGTGAGGGTTTGTGAATAGTCCTAAAAATAGTCTTAAACATGTGTTGTTGGTAGAAGTGCCATATCTGAAGTTAGAAAAGTCCAAATTGATTTCCACTAGTTTCTTTGAAAATAAGACATACCATAGTATTCTAGATAATATTTTTTAGAAACAAATATGAAATATTGGACATGTGGCATTCCATACAATTTTGTTCTCTAGAAAGGGACAAAAATCAACAAGTTTTGGTAAAGTTACTCTAATTTCACTTGGCACATCAAATTTTGATTGGACATGTAGCATTGCAGAGAAGAAACATCAGAGTACTACAGATTTAATTACAAACTCAGAAGGGCCAAAATTGTAGAGTTACACCAAGACAAAGGATAGCTAGCAAGACAATCTCCCAACTAAGGTTTTAAAGGTACATAACTTACAATTGACATAACGTTTTATTGGAAGATCTGTTTTTGATAATTCATAATTTGTGATAAAAATAAAATAGAGGAGTATTATTATTTTTATCCCTATGGCTAAAAAAAATCACAACACTTATTAAACCTCTATAAATCTAATTTATAACTAATGAAGAAAATGAGGATATACATATCAAGCTATCCAAATTGGAGGACCAACTTAATGATTTGAGTTCTAGGTCAATTACAAGTAATGAGGTGGTAAACACACAAAGAAAAAATCAAGAGATTGAAAAGAAGACGAAACAAATGGAAAATAAGATGGATGAAAATAGGGATCAAATGGAAAAGAAGATGGATGAAAATACGGATCAAATGGAAAAGAATATGGGTGAATTAAGAATTTCCATTTTACTAACTCTATATGGGAGACTTCCTAAAAGTGACACTGTGACTAAAGAGACTCATGAAAATAAAGGTACTATTCATGTTGAACAACCTTCAAGTAATAAGCATTTTCAGGTGGATTTAAATCTAACAATGGAGTTAATTATGGATGGGTTCCTAAGGGTGTCAACTTTACCAAGGTTGAATTAAAGAAGTTTGATGGAACATAAGTCTTTACATGGGTGAAACAAATAGAGAAATAATTTTAATTGCATAATATTATAGATGATAAGAAAACGATTTCCATAAGAGTATGCAAGTTTTCACAATTCCTCATAATGTTGTATTATATTTCTGGATATAAACTATGTGTGTAGTTTTTGAAACATCCAACATTTCGAGTGGACACTCCACCCATCATCAAGGACTCTTGAAGAAATGAGAATTGAAAATAGTTTTGAGGAGAGGATTATAAAGGCTCAAATTAATATGAACATTGGGGACAAAGTGGACAAACCCTAGCAGTTATAATTTTATAGATTTGAATTAATAAAAAAGTTAATATAATTGGTAATTAATGAAAAACAAATTAATTATAGGTTAGTGAAAGGTAATCATGACAAGGTTCAAATAATACTAACAGAATAAAAGGTTAAGCAATGAATAATGGAATAATGATCAAATAATTTGCTATTCAAGGGTTAATATACTTATGGGAGGATTAAAATAAGGATCAAAATAATTAGAATTAATTTGGGATATAATAAAAGGTTCAAAGTTAAGTAACAACTATTAAAATAATAGCAAATTATAATTAATTAATTCATTATAGGTTGGTGAAAATTAACGATGACAAGGTTCAATTAATACTAATAATATAAAAGATTAATTAATGACTAAAATAATAATGATCAACTAATCAAATATTCAAAGGATAAGATACTTATGAAAAGATTAAAATAAGGATCAATATTAATTAGATTTAATTAAGAATATAACTATTGAAATAATAATCAAATACTTGAATAATTAAAGAAACGTTACTTAAAGCAAGATTGAGATAAGGATTAATAATAATAGAATTAATTAAAAATATAATACAATCAAAGGTTCATAATAATTAGTATTAATTAAAAATATACAATCAAATATTCATGGATAGTTATAGTATTAATTAGTCAGGGTTTAGGTTAGATAATCAAAGAGGGAGGGGCGAGGGGAGGGTTCCCTTTAGATAAGAAAAATGGGAAACACATAGATTTAAGATTAGAGATGAAAAAAGAAAATTATATTAGGAGGATCTAGGGAGATGAAACCAACATAGGAAAGGGGTAGAGGGAGAGAAGAGGAAGGGGAAACAATTTAGGTTTGATGCCTAAGGTGATGAATGTTGGGCTTTCAGGATTGACTGAGTTTGTATCCATCGCCTTGATTAAAATTGTTTGGATGTTTTTAAATTTCTAAATCTTTGCGAATGACGCAAGATGGGTGATAGGGTGATCAAAACATATTAAGTGTTTATATTTAGAAGAACTCTTAGTGGTAGATGATTTGGAGATGTGATTATGGGTTGTGTTAGAAATGTGTTCTTTGAGACAGGCTTTGAAGGATATGCTAGTTTGGCCGATGTATGATTTTTCATAGGATCAAGGAAATTCATAAACTCCTGGGCCAAGCATTGAGTCAGATTTATCCCTAGAGGATCTGAAAGACCATTTTAGGGTTTTGAAGGGTTTGAAGATAATTTTGATATTCTTTTTAGTGAGAATTTTGGATATGAGATCAATATTTTCTTGTACGTAGGGAAAATAAATGAGAGCCAGGGGCGGGGAGGAAAAGTGAGAGTTGTTTGATTTTAGGTTGTGGGCTGAGCATAAATATTTGTTAATTTGAGAGTTGGTATAACCATTGGACATAAGGGCCTTGTATAGGTGGGAGTTTTCCTTCTCAAGGAATTGGGGGTCTGAGATACATATGGCTTTAGTAACAAGAGTTTTAAGGACAACATATTTTTGAGCAAGATGATGATGGGATTGGACATGAATGTATCTATCAATGTGAGTCCTTTTCCAATAAACCTGGTGGGTAAGGGAGCCATTAGGGAGGTGAGAGATGAGAAAATCCAAGAAGGGGAGGGAATTGTCCTTTTCCATTTCCACAGTGAATTGGATATGGGGGGGATTTTCCTTTTCCATTTGTTTTCATAAGTATCTTATCCTTTCAATATTTTATTATTCGATCATTATTCCTTTATTCATTAATTAGCCATTTATACTATTAATACTAATTGATCCTTGTCATTACTACTTTTCACCAACCTATAATGAATTAATTATTTATCATCGATTATTATTTTAATAGTCATTAATTAACCTTGAACCTTTGATTATATTCCCAATTAATTAAAATTATTTTGATCCTTATTTTAATCCTCCCATAAGTATATTAACTCTTTATTAGTGGATTATTTGATCACTATTCCATTATTCACCACTTAACCTTTGATTCTATTATTGTTATTTGAACTTGTCATTATTACCTTTCACTAACCTATAATCAATTTTTTGTTGTTGTTAATTACCAATTATATTAAATTTTTTTATTAATTCAAATCTATTAAATTATAATGGATAGGGTTTGTCCACTTTGTCCCCAATTTTCATATTAATTTGAGCCTTTATAATCTTCTCCTTAGCACTCTTTTCAATCCTCATTGTTTCAAGAGTCCCCGATGATGGTTGGAGTGTCCACTTGAAATGTTGGACGCTTCAAAAAATCCACACATTTTATATCCAGAAATCTAATACAACCTATCAATGGTATCAATAGGAAATCAAAAGAAAGCCCCATTCTTATCATTATACTTGGAGTTTATTTACAAGAGACTTAGAAGCACAATATGGAAAGGTTTCAGAACAAGGATAATTTAGTGAATTGACAAGAATCGAGAACTTAGATGACATTGAAGATTATAATTTAGAATTTCAGGCCTTGTCCACATGGGTGGATAACATAAGCGATGAAAATTTGTTGGAATATTACATGGGGGGATTACATGAAGACATTAAACATGATATTTTATTAAAACATCCTGAAAATATTATGGAGGCTATGCAGTTTTTTCGCCATATTCAAGCCAAGAATAGAAATACACACAAGTCTTCCACTGGAACATATGCATGAAGCAACCTACTTGAATATCACCAAAGGAAATGGAAGAAAGAAGAGAAAAATCACTATGATTTAGTTGTAATAAAAAATGAGCAAAAGGGAATAAATGTCATGAAATAAATTTGTTCACCTTGGATAATAATTATGAAGAGGAAATGGATGCATCTATACAAAGTGATGAGGAATAAATTGTGAACTTAAAAGAGAAGGAAAAATGTATAGAAATTATGAACAATAGAGACACGTGTGAAATATTTTTTCATACATTGGAAGGTTTGTCAACAAATCAAACCCTTAACATTTTGGGATACATTAAGAAGCAAAGGGTCACAATGATTATTAACTTAGAGAGTACCCATAACTTCATTGATAAAATATTAGTAGAGAGCCTCAATTGTTTTGTGTATCCAATGACAAATTTTCAAGTTTTGGATGCTAATGGAGGTAGTATTTATTGTGGAGGAAAATGATACATCATTAAACTTAGTATGGGAGAATACAACTTAGAAAGACTAATGTATTCCATTCCCATTGGAAGTGTAGATGTTGTTCTAGGGATTAAATGGTTGAGAACATTATGAACAATTTCTACAAATTATAAGGAACTATTAATGAGATTTGAATTGGAAGGCATTCAATTTGAACTCAAAGGGTTAAAATATGCACCTTCTCAGGTCATCGGTTCTCATAGAATGGAAAAGATCCTAAAAAAGGGTAGTAGGGGAGTTGTGGTTAGATTTTATTCTATGGGGGTAAAGTAGGAAGATGAAATTATTTTAGAGGAATTAAAATGTACCTTGTAAAATCACCATAAGGTCTTCTAAGAAATTCCTAAAGGGATACCTCCATAGATGGATCATGAACATCAAATTGAACTAATACCTCAAAGAAATATTCCTAATAAAAAGAATTATTTATATCCTCATCATAAAAAGGAGGAGATTGAGAAAATGGTACAAGACATGCTGGATTTAGGTGTTATTCAAACAAGCAAGAGTTAATTTTCAGCTCTAGTAGTGATGGTGAGAAAAAAAAAGATAATTCTTGGAGGATGTGTCTTGATTATAGATATCTAAACAAAATTATCATAAAGGATAAATTACCTATTCCAAATATTGATGAGATATTAGATGATCTTCATGGAGTGGATTGTTTTACAAAGCTAGATACGAAATCAGTATACCACCATATTAGATTAAGAAAATAAGACATTCCCAAAACAAATTTTAGAACTCTTGATGGGCACTATGAGTCCCTGGTCATGCTTTTGGGTTGAATGATTCTCCTTCTACTTTTCAAAGTCTTATGAACAAATTTTTTTCGACCCCAACTTAGAAAGTTTGTTTTGGTTTTCTTTGATGATATACTTAACTATAGAAAATCACGGGAAGACCACATTAAACATGTGGATAAATTCCTACAAATTCTTGAGAACAATCAATTGTATGTGAAAAGATCCAAATTTTCTTTTAGAAAACAATAATTAGAGTATTTGAGTCATATTTTTTCAAGGGAAGGGGTTAAGGTGGACCCTCAAAAGATCCAAGCTATTACAAAATGGAATATTACTAAGAACATCAAGAGTCTTAGAGGATTTTTGGGTCTTACATGATATTATCAAAAATTTGTTAAGAATTATGCACACATTGCAGGCCCACATACATCTCTCTTTAAGAAAAGTTCATTTTTATGGAATGGAGAGGCTACCTTAGCATTATCACTCTTAAAAGATGCCTTGTCTTCTACACCAGTATTGGCAACACTTGATTTTGGTAAAACATTCATAGTCAAATGTGATGCATATGGATAAGAAATTAGAGTAGTATTGACACAAGAAGGGATAACATTGTATTTTGAAAGTAATTAGTTAAATGGAAAATACCTTTTCAAATCTACATATGAAAAAGAAACGACAACAATTCTACATGCAATAAAAAAATGGCGACAATGTCTCATTGGGAAGAATTTTAAAATTCAAGACAATCCATTTTAGCCTAAAGTACCTTTTGGAGAAAATATTATCATCATAAGAGCAACAAAAATGGGTGGAAAAAATGAAAGGTTTTTATTTTGAAATAATCTACAAAAATGAGAAGGACAATGTGGTTGCAGATGCCCTTTCTAGAGTAGAAGAAGCCTCAAGTTTATATTCCATTACAACTTCCATTCCTGTGTGGTTGGAAGAAGCTATCCATGAGTAGAAAAATGACAATAGTATGAGACAAAAAATATTGTCTATTAAGGAAGGGATGAGCTCTATGTGATCTAGGTGGATATTGGTGGCCACCCACCTATTCCAACTGGCTCTTCGTGTTCGTTTTTGTTTAGCACGTCTTTTGTACTTCTTTATAATTGTGATTTCTACACTTATGGGGATGCCTGAAGCCTCACACACTCTCCATAAGGATACGAGTGGTCTCTCGCCTAATCCAACTAGCTTATTTTGTATGTTTTCATGTCAGCACATCTTGTTGTACTTTCAGGGCTGTTTTGGGGCCCTAAACATTGTTTTTTTGGCTCGCCATAGTCAAAATATAGATGGAGTCAAAGTTTAATAAAAAAATGTGTATTTCTATGAAATACCTTTCCAACGGGCTATCACGCACCTAAAACATAGGTCGTATGCAAAAGTTATGACCCTAGGAAGTTGAGGTACCAATTTACACCAACTTACCCATAGGGCCCACATGACTTTTGAAATTTCACCTTCTAGGGTTAGGTTTTCAGATGTATAGGGTTTTGACATTCATGAGTAATATGAAAATGGCCTATGGAGCCTCATTGTAATCCATTCTTCTCATACAAATGGGCATAACAACCACATCGCTTCTCAGAGATAACTACCACCATTCGAGCAAGTTTCAGTTCTGCAGTTCTGCAGTTTTGCAGTTTCAACCTATTTCATTATTTAATAGAAGATATTGTTCACTGAATATTTTTGTTATTCTTCCTATCTCTGTGCTATTGTATTCATTTTGTTTCACTCCTAAATCCGGATGACTATGGAACATTGAGAATGGAAGAGAGATATCTATGGTATAAAGGTAGAATAATTTTATGCCCTCAATCAAAGTTGAAGAAAAAAATATCAAGGGAATCACATGAATCTCTGATGGTACAACATTCAAGGTTCCTTAAAACATATCAAAGGATAAAAAAAATATTTTTTGGGGGAAGGAATGAAGAAATACATTAAAAAATTTGTAAGAGAATGTCAAGTTTTCCAAAGAAATAAAGGAGAAATAGTAAAAACTTCAGGGTTACTTCAGTATTTACACATACCTAATCAAGATGTGAAGATATATAAATGGATTTCATTACATTTTTACTGAAATTATAAAGTAAGGATTCCATTTTTGAGGTCATGGATAGACTCACAAAATATGAACATTGTTGTGGAATTCAAAGTACATATATAGAAAGTCAACTGGAAGAAGTGTTCATGAAGAAAATTCATAGACTTCATGGATTTATTAAATTAATAATAAGTGATAGAGATTCAAAATTCATAGGAAATGTTTGGAGAGAATTATGGAAGATGAGTGGAACAACACTAGCTATGCTCTCAACATATCATCCAAAAACAAATGGTCAAATAGAAATAATTAACAAATGTTTAGAGGGTTATATACGTTGTTATTCTTCGGACAAGCGATATCAATGGATGTAGTGGCTTCCTCTAGTAGAATGGTGTTGTAATATCACCTATCACACATCTGCTAAGATGTCCCCATTTGAAGCCCTTTATGGATATCCATCTCCTAACATCACATACATATGTTTTGTAGGACCATTCCAAAGTTGAGGCAATAGAGTCACATATGGATAAGAAGGACCATTCCAAAGTTGAGGCAATAGAGTCACATAAGGAAATGACTAAGGAAACTTTGTCAATTCTTAAGGAAAACCTTGAAATGGCACAAAATAGGATGAAACAACAAGCAAATAAACATTGAAGTGAAATAAAATTTGAGGAAGGTGATTAGGAATTTTTGAGATTTCAACCTTATAAGAAATCTACTTTCAAACAAAAGAAGAATACGAAATTTGCTGCAAAATTTTATGGACCCTACAAGATTATTCACAAGATTGGAAAAGTGGTGTATGAGTTATATTTTCCTTCGTCTCACGATCATAAGGATTTTCATGTATCTTGCCTAAAATAGGTTTTGGGACAAACTATGCTAGTGTAGACAAAACTTCCAAAATTAGATGAAGAAGAGAAGTTGATTCTTGAACTGGAAAAAGTTATAGATAGGAATTCTATATCTCTGCAGAATCGAACCATTATGGAGTACCTAGTCAAGTGGAAGAATATGCATCCAGAAGAAGCTACATGGGAAAATGAGTAGTTCATGACAAAACACCCTCAATTAAAATCTTTGAGGGAAAAGTTTTTTTTTAAAAGAGGGGCCATGTTAAGGCCCTAACTCTCATTTATTATTATTTTATTAGTTATGATTAGGTTAGCTTAGTGCTAGGTTACATCATGCTCACTTTATCTACTATTTATAATAAAGGATAACAATTTTATTACAAAGGGATATGTTAGTTATTCTCAAGTTAATGTTCATATTTTATATTCAAATATGTGGTACATAACACTAATTGATCATCCATGACTCTCGAATTAGATATAAAATTTAGCCCATGATTGGGTGGATGTTGGTATTCCTTTGGAGGGCAAGGGGCCATGAAACCAATTACATAACTTACATAAATTTCTATTGTTTTAAAATATTTTGTATGTGAAATTGATATCCCTTCACTGCCTAAAACATTTTCCCCAACAACCTAAAAAGCATGGCCTCAAACTCGACTTAACTTAGGAAAAATAACCCTAGGCATGAAAATTTTCCTAACCTTCTCAAATTGCATGATAAACTTGTACCTAGGATTAAATGGGATTTGAAGGGTCTTATGTATATGAGAAATGAAATTACATTTTTTTGGTGCAAATCGAGCTCAGTTTGAGCTATATTTGGGCTCCGAAAGATAAGGGGAAAGTGTTAGGTTTGAAGGATATATTGGAAAAATACAAGTGAAAAACCAAAATATGAATATAAATGATGAAATTGATTGGTTACTATAGGTCTGCTAGGTTGTATCTTGAATGGTCTCTCCTAGTTTGGTGAAATTTTACATAGGTGACATCCAATAAAGCCCATTTTTTACACTGGTCTCAAACAAAAATTGTGGTCTTATTCAATCTTGAGAGTGACAATGAAAATATGAGAAAAAATATAATTTCATACTACTATAGCTATAAAATACACTTTGTCACAATAATCTAAGTTTTTTATGGGATCAATTGTCATCTGAATGATGACATATGGGGTGGATGATAGTATCGATGGAACCTGTAGATGGAGGAAACACAAATGGTTATGGAAAGGGTGGTAGATGTGGAGGCCACATGAAGGGGAGAAGCCACAAATTGGAGTGGGTATGTAAAAGTGCACACGAGAGGCGTAGATCCATGGTTTGGAGCTTGTGGCAAGGGTTTGGATTGATGGTAGGAGATTAGGAAAGGAATCCATGCATGTAGGATTATGGTGTTATAGAAGGGTCGAGGGAGGAGTGAGCCATGGGCTATGGGACTAGACCAAGGATCCTCCCCTTATGATAACAACATTCCTTTTCAACGTAGAAATATGTTTGAGGGGTAAACAAGGGGAATGAGTGGGAGAAAAGGGGATTTTATAGGCATACAATGAAATGGGAGAAAGGAAGAGGTGGAGCTTCATAAACTCATAAATTTTTCTAAATAAACCATAACCTAGCAACATAATTCCATAACTAAACCATGCAATATAGGAGAAACCAAAATTCAATGAATAATAATGGAGGAAAATTTGAAAAAGTTCCTACATAAGGGAGCTTCTCAAACTAGAATCTCTATTAACACCCTCAAATAGTGACCCAAGAATCCTTTTATCCAACAAGCAAATGCGTAAATGGGACTTTTGGCGAAGGATATTCCTTTTGTTTTTCTTGTTTTTTTCCTTTCTATTTTTTACCTTTTGCATGTGAGCATGCATGGTTTGCACATGTTTTTTCACCTAGGATTTTTATACTTTGATAGAGAAAAATGAGAGGGAATAATGTGAAATATCATCTCCCTATGCCACTCTAGGCCTTCGATCCAATTCTCAAGATATATGGGGGTACTCTCAGATATCCTAAAGATACATCTCTATGAAAATTAACCTAGTTTTATTATAGGGTCAAGATGGTGCATAATGATTAACTGTACAATTTTAGAATTGATGCATATATTATTTGGAGTGAAAAGGAAGCTACTAAGTATTTCTATATATTTATTTTATTAGCACAATGTAGAAGGGTCCCTTAGTCATTTTTTGATTCTTATATGATAGAAAGTAAAAGACATTAGCATGAATCATAAGAGGAGGACAAACACTACTTTCCTAATAAGCATATTCTCGAGACATAATATTACATCGGCATGCAAGTAAACATAGATCCATTAACTCATTCAACATAATCATAAGACAAAAAATGGAAGAAACCATCATATCTTGCTTGCATTTAATAAATTCATTAGTGGCAATGTGCCTTAATCCTTATTGCAAAATAAAAACAAGAGTACCTTAGATACAATGAGGGCACCAAATGGAAACTATAAAATCTTAGTCCTAGGATTTTTTTGATTTGTTTTCACAAGATATGACTTACAATCATGATTATAGAAGGAAAATAAAGAAAGAAAAAAGAAAGAATGAACTCAATGTGACCAATCCTTATAACATGGGGCCTATGAAGATATTATAATGAAAAGACTTGACTCATTCTCAATATTATAACAAATTGTTTGTGGGGAAAGTCCCCTACAGTCCCAGGCTAACTGAAACATATTGATAACCATAAAAGACAACAAATTCCAATGACAATAAAAAACAAAGATTATATAACCGATTTAACCGAAATAACTAATTTTCATAAGATGAAGAAAGATGGGCTCACTTGTAGTCCTACATTTGATGTAGTTCCCAAATTCCAGAATATTTTTGCTCTTCGATCGCTTCTCAAAAAAGCTGCAAAACGTATGCAGACAAATCTCCAAGAAAAGTACTTATGCTAATAACTAAAGCATTAGTTCGATCAAATACCAAAGAAATTCAATGCAACTAGTGTTATAAATATCATATATTCAACAATTGTAAATTAAATATCAAGAACAAAACATGTCGAAGCAATGAGCATCTTATTAATAATCAACATTATGGAAATTACACTGTATACTTGTACTATTGCAACACTGCCCTATTGAAAAGACCCTAGGTCCCTCCACCCAATATTTTGCAGTAAGGTAGGTCTCAACCTTTCATTCACCAGTAGACTCAAGGAGGATTCAAGGAGACTCCTATTCAGATAAAGACGTGTGCAAAGAAGACTCGAAACAAGGGTTTCCAGGTCAATAATCAATAGAAAATGGGAGGTTTATGGGCTTGCATACATGGTAGGGATCAACCAATATTTGTAGCCATATTTGTAGCATATACGCATGTTGCATAACTGCCAGGGAACGTACATGTTCCAAAAAAGTATTTTTTAGAAGATATCAAGGGGGTATGGGGAAAATGTGTCTGCAAGTAGGATATGGACTAGGTCAATAAGATCATCAATGCTTCAATGGTGGAAATTGACACTATAACAGATGCCCCCTAATGTGAGAGGTCAAAAGAAAAAATAATGATTGAAATACATTATAAGTCTTCAAAGAGAAGTAAGCTAGGGTGGAGGTCACTAGAATCCAGTCTAAGAACATCAACCAATGACAAAAATAAGTGAGAATACTCAATTCCCGAGGTGAGAATACCCATGCTTAGATGTGATGACAAGCACAGATGCCAATCAAGTACACTGTAGATCCATGCAAAATTATATATAGAAAGCAGTGATCATGTCCATGAAAGAGATACATGGTGGATCCATGTAAAAAAGAGATAATAGCTACGAAACATATACACAATGGATCTATGTCTGAGAATCAATGAAGGATATCTAAAGGAAATAAATATGGATAACTAATCCTTCACAAGTACCGATGTCAGAAGTGGTATTTTTCAAATGCAACTCGGGAAACAACATAAAATAGGTGATGCTACTACATTCTCGAGGTCTTCAAATCAACTGTTGTGGTATGAGTCTGCACTATGTAGATAGATGTGTTGAATTTAAGCACAATGAGACATCGTCTAATTACCAGTTATTGATGTATACCATTAACAAACATGAGAGAGCCCAATGATAATGATAATAGGCGCCAAGGTACCTAGACCAATCTAACAAGTGTGAATAGAGGATTTGATGTCAAACACGTAGTAGAATATATCAATCAGAGGACATTGATGTATTCTCACTTTCAACAGTGAGGGAACCTGCCACTGATTACTGCAAGCTCCAAGGTACTAATAATGACTCTAGATCCATTTCCCAGAGCAAGATGTTCTAAAGTCGATAGGAAGAGATCAATTGGAAGGAGGGAAATAAGGAAAACAAAATATTGAAAGGACATGAGGAGTCATTCGTTCATAGGCGACTCGACTACTCCAAATAACTAAAAACAAGACTCATTCCCACGCTCTTTTTTATTATTTTATTTTTTGTCTTTTTCATATTAAAAAATCCTGAAAAACAAGTAAAATAATGTTATAATACAATGAAGGAAACAAGTGTTGCGGGCAAGAAAATTGGTTCCAAGTGCAAGGAACATACCTATGTGTTGAGGAAAATATATGGATTTATCTTACTCAAGCATTTTAGAATATTTCTTGGCTAAGGCAAGATAGCCGATAATATTACCCTATGTTTATAGCCTCAACAAGTGTTTCCCAACCCACAAGTATTAGTTACAAGGGCTTAGGCTGATTTTTTAAAATAAAAGATTGCTGCAAAATATAACATTTTTATATAATTTTCTCAATATAACAGATTGCAAAAGTAAATGTGGAGACAAAAGAAAAAATACCAAGTCACATCTTAATACGGATGAGAGAGAATAGTAATCGCTTATTTCATTCCAAGAAATAAAAAAAATCGTTGTCTTTACAAAAATCCCTGAGGGAGTTTGGACCAAAGTCAAACTTAGATATCCTCGATGAAAACCATACAAAAGGACTCTGGAAAGAAGTAAAAACTGAACTTTAAAATCTGGATCAACTTCCCATAGACTGCTGCCCACTTGACTCTCCACAATATTCTTGATCAGTCATGAAATCTAATTCATAAACAAACAAGTCTACACAGACTATCAAAGATAGATCAACACCTCTGAAACAAGCATCTAAATGATATGGTTCAGCCTTGAACCTTGCTATCTACAATAAGACCCTGTTGTCATAAAAGATAATTAGTCTTTTAATGAATTGAATAATGATTGAAAACTGAATCATATCAATAAAACTGAAGAGAAAACCTTAGTATGCTTTCTCCTTCTATTCTCCTTCTGTTCTTCCTTCTCATTTGGATTTTATGCATTCCAAATTAGTTTAAGTAGTTCAACTACCTCATTTAGTCAAGTTAACTAAAACTCAACTAACTTTTAGTTTAGGGGAATTATTATTATTATTATTATTAATAATGGTCTTTTAATAAATAATAACTAGTAGGTGGGACCCCTTGTGACTCCCTTAATCATTTCTTAACAAAAATAAACATAACTAGTCAATCAATCAAACACATCCCTCCTTGTGGCTCCCATAATCATTTCCATAATTTGAAAATTAAATATCAATGATATTTCAAATGATATCCAAACACATAATATCCAAAATATCCAAAAATAGTTTGTTGTCCAAAACCTTCAGCAATCCACTGTCTTCATTAAAACAATAATTAAACATAATAAAAAAAATGTATTTTCCACTTTGAGAGGCAATTTTTCCTTTGTCCCTTTTGAATTCCCTGAATTAGCCTTAGGCTATGTAGAACCTTAAGGCTTGATCTCACTGATGACATGGGAACAACCATCTCTCAAGTGCATATGTGATGATACATATTTGGATGAATCACTCAAAGGAGAGGAGGGGGAAGCAACAACTTTTCCTTTATCACACATATGGTGGGCTTCGATTTTGAGTCTTTTTCTTGCGTTGGAGGACTGTACAGGTGAATGTGTAGGGGAAATCTAGACATTTGGGTTAACAGGTGGAGGAGGAGCAGGGAGAGACAAATTTTTCCAGCCTCGATGTTGGGATAATGATGGGTGAACAATCTCTTGCCATCCGCCATTCTCTGGAACTTCAGGTTGCAAAGAAACATGAGGGGATACAAGGATACCGGGAACATGATGGGGTTGGAAGGGGGGCCTCTCTGGTCTAGGATGGACTACCCCTTATCCAGTCCAATTGAAAAATCCAGCTTGGAAGAGTTGGTTTAACTCTTGAGGATCTACATCGAAATTTATTGAGAATCTGGGCCTTTTAGGCCCTTTGTTCCAATTCCCTCTGCCTCTATTATTTCAGCCATGACTTCGTCTGTTGAAGAAGATCATCCTATATGCAACAATTATTAGAAACTATCTTCTTAAACATACTATACATGACATTCTCTTAATATGAAACAAAGTTTGTCTCAACAATCACATCATACCCATGCAATCCAATCCATAAAATTCATTTAATAATTGTCAATGAGCAAGGGGTGAATTAGGGTTCAAGGATATCTAAGGGGATTGTATTGAACGAAAAAGTGAGAAAATTAAAGGGAGTAAGAACATGATTACTGCTCGACAATTCATTAAATAATTGAATGTACAACAATAACCAAAACATATCAGTTGTCATCTATCTCTGTGTTATTTCTTAATCGTTGTTATACAAAGCTTTAATTTAATTTTAATGAACAGGGCGTGCAAAATAAATTTGGGATCATGAGGGGATTTGTAATGAGCAAAAAAGTGAGAAAATGAAAGGGAATTAGATGGATACTGTTCATAAAATAAATTAAATCAATCAACTATCATAAATCTAACTCAAATTTAATCCAAAAAGAAACCACTTCCAAGACCAAAACATTCACTGTTCCTCAATTGTATACAAACTGCTTGTTGTCTCAATAATAATTAAATTTCCCAGAAATCCTTAATTTACAAATGTCTGTGCATTATAACTTATGTAAACATTTTCCATCCGATAGTAATGTATATACTAACGCTGATCTCTTCTTTTAAAAATAAACAAAACATGGACAACAATTCTCTTTATATTATGCCCAACATTTATCCCTGATAATCAATAATGCACCATGATAAACCATCAACAATCACTGTCCTCTAATCAACAATCGAGCCCGATTTAGTATACACATGTGCATTTTCAATCACAGAAAGACTCAAGAACATACATGAGGGACCAATCATAACAAAAGGTCTTCAATCATATAATCAATACAATCTTGAATCAACAACAACAACAAACTAAAAAAAAAAATGGAACCCCGAGCTTGCTTTCTGTGTGCATCAACATATGTAAAATTATTTTAAAAACAAATGATAGTCTGCAAGATGATTCCCATAAAACCATATCATATATGAAGCGAACACAACCAAATTGACACACATGCATCTCTTTTAACTTTCCAGAACCCTGATTGAGCTTGATAAAACTCACACAGGTGTCTTCTTATGTAATCAAGATCATAAATGAATATAAAGACAACTCTCGACTATAAGAAACCACTCATTTTATTTCTTATTTGTTCAAACAAATTCATCACATAAGGACCAGATAGAGATTCGACCAAAAGGATGGGTTTATAAATGAGGGAGCACGTGTCTTCAAACTCCCACAATCATTAAAATGATAACCCAAAACTTGACAAACCCCAGAAGGTGCCCGAGGAGGTAGAGACAAATCAGAGTCCAAGTCAGGCTCTTTTAAAAATTTAAATGCAGGGAGGCAATGAAATCCTGCTTGTATTTTTTAAAACACAGAGAGATAATGGTCTTTCAAATCCTCATATACATTTGCCATTGATTAATCAACCACAAACCATAATGTAATCTTGAAAACAAAGAGCCACGCTCTTCTAAAAAAAAACAGTCTTTCGTCTTATACTTCCAAGCCTTTGACATAATCATAAGTGAATTCCCAAGGAGAGAAAAAGGAAATTCGAGTAAAACAACCTAGTTTCACACAGGTGCCTCTAAAAAATTACAGAGAGGAAGGAGGGTTAACTTAGATAGTGGAGGGTACTAAAAAATCAGAGAGATAATGTCTCTTCTCAACACCCGAGAGGTTAATAACCTATGACAAAAATTGACAGTGAGGACACAAAACATTCTTTGTGAAAGAACGCCAAGATATAAATCGTATCAATTCAATACCCACACATGCCTATATTAACATTTGGGTCAACCAAGACTGGACCTTTGGAAATATTTTCGAAAAAGAGACAGTAAAGAACGAGCCATCAACAACAGTTCGGGGTTTAGATAACAAAAGCACCCAACAATCGACATTTTCCCTACAACTGGTTCAAGATTACAACAATGACCGAGAGGGAAAACGAGTTGATAGCCACTAATATACAACCAGTGGTAAAACCCTTCAACCATAAAACACGGAGCTTCATTGCACCACTGTCACCATTATTTCACAGAGAACAATAATAAAACCAAGCTAAACCATACATAACCAATGCACAACTTTATCATCAATAATACCCATCACTCTGCTTACAATTATCAACATTTCACAGTCATCACAGAGAAACATAACACCATATTTACACACAATCGAAAAACTCAAGATAACACAAAATCCATGCATTCTTGAGTCACCATTTGATTCATAAAACATAGAGTCCATCATGGATGGAGAGAAAAGAACCATACCTGTGAGAAAATCACTTAAATGATGAGATGACTGAGCTTTCCCTTCCAAAACCTGAAAACACAGAGCTTCCACAATCAACAGAGAAACAATGCAACAATGCAACAATGCTAGGGTGACGTGCGGTAGGAAGGTTGGAGTGACGCGCAGTAAATGCACATCGCTTCCTCACCTAATCCCATTCAATTCATGTATGAGCCAACCCACTAACATAACATTCACCACTAACATAAAATGATAACCAATGCCAAAATTCAATGCCATATCCATCATAAGATCTGACACCATATCAAATGCATAGTGCACAACCCGAGATATCTCATATCTCTACGTTAACCTTTGCCACAACTTCACAAAATAATCACATATCAACATTGCTATATGTGCCTCCTTTCAATCTTTTAATCAAAATTTCATATTTCTTTAACCAAACCATAGTATAATAGCTAGGACTAACACGCGTACCCATTAATTTCATCATTCGAAGTTTGCATGTAGTCTTTTATCATGGCTTTAGGATTAATACATAGTTCATTTCCTTTCGCTATAAATCTAGAACCTTTTCATAGTTTTTTTCTTTGTTTTGATCAAGCTCCCATTTAATTATCCTTTGCATATATGTGGATAAGTAATTAATATATGAATTAGTAACAAGGTCATAACATAGCACCTGTAAACAACATGATCCTCATACCCATGGAAACTGTTCTGTGTCACAAGTGATTACCAACAACATTCAACAATAATGCATTAATCACTCATTATCATGCCAAATGAAACCAAGACTGCATCATAAAAAATGTAGGATTGTGTAGGAAACATCATAACAACATAAAAATATGTGTAATATGTCTATCCTTGCACCTCTAGTCTACAAGGGGTCCCGCCTACTAGTATTATATTACTCTCATAATTAAATAATAGTGCTTTAGCAATCCTTTGCAGGTGGAATTCATCGTTGCGATTTTAATCGTCAACACCATTCTCAATGCAAGGAAACACGTGTAGGTTATGGACACTTGGGGGAAATTTTTCTCCATGAATACATGTGTCAAGTTCCAAAGGAAAAAAATTGCAAGGATAACAACTAATGGGAATGCATAAGAGGCTAAATGGAAAAAAGTTGAAGCCGACGTTAGGATCAAAAGCACAAGCAACAAAATGAAATGCAGTATCACAACTCAACACATAAATAAGGGATCCCCATGGGGTATTAGTCATAATAAGAATGATAATAAGTTATGAGGCTTCAGTGCAAAGTCATGGATGGACTAAATAGGGCTTCTGATTCTATGAAAGTACTTCAACATGGGCACCGAACTGGGAACAAGGTTCTAACTAGGGAACCCATGGACAATAGGCTCTACCATGTGAGTTACAAAAGTTATAAACAACAAAGAAGGTTTCATGTCGCAACTAAGTGGGGTTGATCCTAAGGAAAAAAGAACTAGGAAATGGATAATGCAAAAATGCATGGAGGAAAAAATCTAACCTATATGCTAGTTTCAAGATCATCACCTGTCAAAATAGATCGACATGAAAAAAATGGTACCAAAGAAAATGTCTCCAAATTTCTATATATATGACCAAGAACACTCACCCAAAAGTTAATAAATCCAATATATAAACCTCTTATAATAACATGTGCTATGGAATGCAAAACTTGAAAATAAGAAACCCTAAAAGTACAATATGTACAGAGCACTACATAACCTTGTAGCTTATGCATAGTAATTCTCTAGGTAGAGCCCATTGCTAGGCTCAAGACAAGGGTTTCTTCGGTTACCAACCTGTAAATACTCCACTTCAGGAAGCAGTCTAAAATCCATAATAATAGATTCAAGGATAGCCTCATCCAAAGTAAATTCAACATTCAAGAAATCGAGGCTGGAAGAATCACCAATACCAGGGATCATAGTTTCACAAACAATAAGATTAGACTCAAGAGGAAACACTAGATTACTAGAGACAATAGGGGAAAACAAGGCTCACATGACCCCATTGGATACAACACTTGATCAATTACCGATACCTTACCTCAATAAGGAAAACATGAATATAAAAATTCCTTCTCAGAAGCAATTGAACACCGAGGATAAGATGCCACATAATTCATCCATGGCGGGGAAGAGTCTACTCGAACACTAGGAACATACAAAGGAGAAAACCTAGCTAAAGTCAAACTAGGATGGTGATAATCAGGTGAAATATAAGAAATACTGACAATTCTTCCGTTGTGAGGGAAATGCATCACACGAAAGAGCGTAGACACCACAACATTCATAGCATAAACATAATCATTCCCAATAAGCATATTGAAGTAAAATGGGCCTACCATCACTAATAGATTGAATAGGATAGTATTCCCACCTAACATGATAGGAAAATGAGGAAGAATCCCAAAATATTCACTAGGCCTTCTATCAAAATCCAACAGTTCACTGGTAGCTAACACAAGCTTGAGAGAACCCAAATCTTTCCAAGCCGAGGATGATAAAATGCTTGTAGAGGATCCTTCATCTACAATACATCAGTAAATTCTTGTTGAATTAACTTTAAACATTATATGGAAAGGCAAAAAAGAAGGAAGGCGAGGCTCAACAAGGTCATTCCAATCAAAGGAAACCATCCTCATACTTGGAGGGAGCATACCTGAAGAGAGTGGAATTCCCTTTTGTTCAGAAGGTACTAAACAAGAAATGTTAAAGACATAGTCGAAAGATGCATCACTCCCAAAAATAAGAGTGGGGTCAATTGGATATTGCATCGGTGCGATCACTTTGGTGGACTCGTCACTCTCTAGGAGAAGAGTGGGATCGAGCAAAGATTACATCGATACAAACACTTCCTCAACCACTAGTTAAATAGGTTGTGATACAACATGGTCACGAGATGCATCACCCCCCAAAAGAAGAGAGGGATTGACCGAAGATTACATCAAACTAACCACTTCATCAACCAATGGTTGAATAGGTTTTTTGGAAACTGAAGATGACTCAAAACTATAAGGGCCATTAGAAAAGGACCATGATCTTAGTACCTTTGGAATACTAGGGAAAAAATGAGTAAGTTGATCTCCCTTGCAAAGATTACGAGGGAAATTAGGCTTAAATCCTATTTGTCTAGTCTTCTTAATAGTATCAATGCCCCCAACATCACTTCCAATGCTTATATGCTTTCCCCCATCATGAATAGCAAAGTATAACTGTAGGTCTCCAACACAACTCACAAAGGTTAGTGACTTGATGCTAGTATGACTCGTAGTGATTGGACTTGCACTCCCAGCATGACTCATAGAGGATGGTTGTTGGGTTGTTATATTCTTTGCCGTGAAATTCTAGTTGAGGTAGATCGAGTGACAGTAGTGTTGGACAACTGAGAGTGATGGTGGACAGAGAGGAGGCAGATAGGTTGATGCAGGTAGCCAAACAATTATACTTCTTTAAAACTCTTTGAAACAATGGTGATCACAATAATGTAGGGGAATAAACAATGGCATCAACATCAATCACATATATAGAAACAGAGACAAATATTTCTTGAGGGAAACCGCATGGGGTAAAAACCTCTTTTTCTTTGCTTATATGATAAGTAATAATTAAATTGACTACGATTATCCTTACTATGAACCTTAGACTCATAATGAGGCTACAACCCTCTGTTTTGCAAGCTGCAACTTGTTGAAAGAAACACCTCTCTGGTTTCTCCTGGCACCCATAGGAAAGGCACCAGCTCCACAGTTTCTCCTAGCTGCCAACTAGGAAGGAAGCACCAGCTCCACTGAGTTCAGAACCCACAGACCTTTGGGGACACGCAGTCCTCATGGCTCCTCAACCACCACGATATAAATCTTTTGTCACGGAATTTGTCTGGTGATATAATGTTCAACAATGACTTCTAGGACTCTCATCAGCATTCTGTTTGCATTTCATTACTCAATGCCTCATTGCCTTCTGCACACATCAATTTACATTGTTTGTTCTTATGCTTTTATGCTCTGTGTGCCATACCCATTCTCTACACAGATACTCTTAAATTTAGTCATCTGCACTCTCCTTCTTCTTCACATGAATCACCTTCAACAACAACAACCCTACAAGCTCAACCATAGCAGCAAGTGCTTCTCTTCTCTGTGCCGTGTATTTATAGTTTTTTTGCATCTTGTGCATGCAATATTCTCCATTCCTCATGCTCATACCTAGCCAATCTCCTCCACATCTCAAGTGATCTGCATGATCATCATCCCGACTCTTGGACTTCTGGAAGTTCAACCCGTGTTCGGCATCATGGGTGTTATCGAGATTCTCCGGCCTCTCAGTGATTGAGACTCTTCATCTTATCAGAAGTGGTTTGAGACTCTTAGTACCCACCTTCTGGGAGTTATAGGCCTCAATTCCCATCCAGCTGTTAATCGCCTCACGAACATCTTCATCCCTCTCAGAGACTCTTCACCTCCTCATCCCAGTCCAAGCCGTTCTCATTTCGTGATTTTTATTTTATGCCAGATTGACCCCAAGTCAGCTAAATTTCGATTGCTTGCCACATGCCCTATGATTCCATGGTCTAGATATAATATTGATTCAACGACTACGATTAAATGTGATTTCATGATTTCAGCATTCTTGAAGAATTAGGTTCTTTGCTTCTCCATGTCGCGAATCGCGACATGGAGAAACAAAGAACCCAATGCATCAAGAAATCGCGAAATCGTGATTCAATAGCTATGATTGAATCACGATTTTGCATCTCGTGAAATCAACATTCTTAATGCATTGGTTTCTTTGCCTCAAAGTAGCGGTCAGCGAAATCCGATATGGAGTGTATTGATCAATGATCGAATCTGATCTATTTATGGTTGCCGAGAGATTGAGTACGATTTATATCATTGTTCATGAATGGAGGAGTTCTCGTCACTCCAGAAGTCATGATAGGCAAGACTCGAGAGATGGATCTTTTACGTATTGACTCCTTCTCTTCAGCTGACCAAGGGTTGTGACCATGACCTTATGCATAAAAGGCGCTTTTGTGATTCGCATATCTAGAATTCTTCATTTCTTTGTCTCTCCATATTGTGATTCTTGAAACTCCGACACGGAGTTGAGCCAACGATCCATATATGAACTTGTTTCAATAGCTCTGGTGGATCGCGATATAGCATATTAGAATACCCGCTTTGTTTCTTTTGTCTCTCCATATTGCGATTCATGAAACTCCCGAACGGAGTTAGATTATGAGCAAATTCTGCTTTGTTTCTTTTGTCTCTCCATATTGCGATTCATGAAACTCCGACACGGAGTTAGATTAACGGTCCAGTTTTAACCTTGATCTGACGGCTCAGATTAAGTCGCGATTTCGCATATTGCGATTACGCCCGCTTCTTCTTGTACTTTAAAGGATGTGCAGGTTCTTTTTGATCCAACGATGATCGGATCCTATGCTTGGATCTAACGCCTGAGATATGTCCTCCTCTTTAACGCGCGCTCTTCTTGTTTTTATTCAGATCTGACGTCCCTCATGCTGTCGGGAATTTTGGATGGGATCCATCGATCAACGACGCTTCTCCTCCAAGATTACACATCCTTCTTACTTGGAAGAATTTTGACTCTGCACTAATTCCTCCTGAGCCTACGTTGTTCCTGTTTGTCCATCGATGGACATTCTGATCCTGCCATCTTCACTGTTGTACTTTCCATCAATGACAAGCATACACCACCTGTTAAGCATTTGCAAACAAGTAGAAGTAGAAGGAATTGACAAAAAGTCGAAGGTCGAGGTGGTCCGACTGGGTAAAGATGAATTCGAAGACATCAACATCAAGTCGAAGGTTGATGTGGTTCAATTGGATAAATACTAAGTCGAAGACATTACCAACAATTCTAAGGTCGAGGTGGTTCAACTGGGTAAAGTCAAAGTCGAAGACATAAACAAAAATTTGAAGTGGTCAACCTACAAGAGGTCGAAAGGCGGGCATGTGGAAATCGACTGAAGACCGAATGAAGGTTGACTGGTAATCTGACTTGGTAGTCGAATGTAACAAAATCATGAGATTCATGGGATTTGTAGCCAATGATATGCGTGGATATGTAGCCATTTTTGGGCACCTTTTCTTTAGGTTTTTTCCTACTGTAAATCCTATAAAGAAGGCATGTTTTAATGTTGTAAAAGATGATGTAATCATAGAGGTTGTTGGTCATGTATATGTAAGATGAATTGGCTACAGGGTTGTTCTTGTGTAAATAAAGAAGGTACGATGTCAATTGTGTCTTAAGTGTAGACCAAGGTTACACATGTAACCTTTTATTCTGAATGAATAAGACAACGAACACTCAAGGAATGTTGGTTTTCCCGGTTTGGGTTTTTGGGGTAAAATATCTGTGTACTGTGTGTTTGTTGTATCATTTACTTTCTTGTTTAAATATTTCTTCCTCTCTCCTACTAGCTTTAGTGTGAAAGTGTTTCTCATTTCCTAACATGTGGTATCAGAGCTTGGTTTAACAACATTGGATTTGAGTTAAACCCTAGGTTCAGTAAGAGTTGCAAATAAAAAATATTTAAATATTGTGTTAAAGAATGGTGAGCCACTTGATAATAGAGATTGAAAAATTCAATGGCTAGAATTTTGAGCTTTGGAAGCTTAAAATTGAAGATCTCCTTGTAGATCGAGAACAATAGACAACAGTCTGTCTAGGTACCATGATGACAGGAATGTCAACAGATGAATGTGAGAAACTCGAGAGAAGGGAAAGGAGTATGATTCAACTTTGTCTTGTAGATTCAGTATTGTTGAATGCCTTAGGTGAAGATTCAAACAAGAAACCGCAGGACAAGTTGGGAATATTGTACCAGTCGAAATCCATGGTAAATAAGTTGTTTATTAGAACTAAATTGTATCTTATGAGGATGAGTGAGGGAACTTTGGTGAATGAGAATTTAAATGCATTTAATACCATTTTAAGCCAATTATCTTCTGTGGATATTAAAATCACCGAGGAGGATAAATGTGTTAGCCTATTATGTTATTTTCTAGACTCCTGTGATAGCTTAGTCATGGATATAGGGAGTAATACAACCACATTAGTGCTAGAAAACGTGGTTGCATCTCTACTATCAGAAGAAATGAGAAGGAAGAACATGGAAGGATCGACCAAATATGCATTAGTGGTGAGAGGTTGACCGATTGACATAGATAAAGTAAAATTATCCAGTAGAAAGTCTAAGTCGAGGGTAGATCTAAATCTCTTGTTCAGTCGATGAGAAGGTGTTGGAAATTTAGTAAAGCTAGGAATTATAAAAATGAATCCAAGTCGAAAGAAATTGAAGTCAATACAAGATCTGATGAGAAGTAGTAGACTGAGAGAAAGACGACTCCAGATAAGGGAGGCGATGTGTACCTAGCATTTACTAGTACACAGTCACATCAAGATGTTTGGTTGATCGAATCAAGAGAATCCTTCCAAATGAAACCAAATAGAGAATGGTTCTACGAATATGAACAATATGAAGGAGGAGATGTGTTCTTGGGGGACGATTCGACAACCAAAATTGTCGAATGAGGAAGAGTTTGACTGATATTGTAGGATGGTAGGAGTAGAACCCTTCTAGGTGCGATAGATATTTTGGGATTTGAAAGAAACCTGATATATGTCAGCAATATGAGTGATGCAGGGGTGCACACTCTATTTTAGAAGGATTCGTGTAAGATGGTCATGGGTGCGATGGTATTAATGAAAGGAGTTCGTATTGGAACCCTATACAAGTTATTAGGGAGTCTTGACTCGAATGGATGTAACATCATTGTTGTTGTTGAAGTCAACTCGACTCGACTCAACTTGGGCTGAGTTGATTCAACCCGACTCGACAAGTCATCATAAAGTCAACCCGACCATGCTATGGCATGCGAGGATGGGACACATTGGAGAAAAAGGACTTTGAGATATGCATAAAAAAGGTATGGTCGAATGTTTTCCTAAATGTAATTTAGAAGTCGAATTTTTTGAATATTGTATTTATGGAAAACAAAGTCGGGTGAGGTTCCCATCTGGATAGACAAGGGAAAAATGGGATTCTAGAGTTGGTTCATAGTGATGTGTTTGGACCTGTTCCAGTTCCTTCACTTGGTGGATCCCTATATTATGTATCCTTCATAGATGATTCTTCCAGAAAGACATGGATACATTTCCTGAGGAATAAATCATAGGTTTTCGAGAAATTCAAAGACTTTAAATATCTTGTAGAAAACTAGACAAATAAGAAGATTAAGGTACTGAGAACTGACACAGGTGGTGAGTTTTGTGGAAAATAATTTGATCAGTTCTGCCAGCAGTGTGGCATAACATGCAAAGATACCACACCATATACCCCACAACAAAATGGACTTGTTGAGAGAATGAATAGAACATTGATGGACAAGGAAAGGAGCATGCTCAGTGGTGATGGGATCACACAAGAATTATGGGTCGAGGTAGTCAACACTACAAAATATCTACTAAATATGTCTCCTTCGTCGGCATTAGTCGACACAAATCCACATGAGGATGGTATATTAAGAAGCCTTCGGTCTTACATCTTAAATTATTTGTATGTGATGCATTTGTGCATGTTCCCAAGGAAAGGAGGAGAAAGCTGAACAAGAAGGTAGTCAAGTGTATTTTCATTGGATACAATGAAGGAATGAAAGGATATAAGATTTGGGATCCTCCATCAAGGAATATAGTGTATAGTCAAGATGTGGTCTTTAGATAAGTTGAAAGTAAGTATGAGCCTGAAGAAATTGTTGAAACCGAGAATAATCCAGAGAAGGTGTGGTTTGAACCGAGGAACAAAGAAGATGATTCATCAGAAGAAGTGGTGGAACAACTGACCCTGGTCGTAGGGAGGTCAAAACAAGTAAGAAAACCAGTTGAAAGGTATAGTCCGACAAACTTTTGTTCCAAATTCGTGTTAACTTCCACCAACGATGAGCCCACGTTCGTTAGGGAGGCAGTCGACTTGGCAGAGGGAAAAATCTAGAAGGACGCCATAGTCGAAGAAATGGAATCCTTGCACAAGAATGAGACATGGAACTTAGTCAAATTACCTAGTGGAAGAAAATCTGTTGGTAGAAAATGGGTATTCAAGAAGAATATGAACACAATAGGTCAAGTTTAGAAATTCAAAGATTGATTGGTAGCGAAAGGATATTCCCAAGTTGAAGGAGTCGACTTCGGTGAGATTTTTTCCACTGTTGAAAAATTAACGTCCATTAGAGTACTAATGTCTCTAGCTGCAATATTTGATATAGAAATAGAACAGATGGATGTAAAGACAATGTTCCTACATGGGGACCTGGAAGAAGTAATCTACATGAAACAACCTGAAGGATTTGTAGTAAATGGAAAGAAAGAATTAGTGTGCAAACTAAAAAAGATACCTTTATGGGCTAAAGAAATCACCAAGGATGTGGTACCAAAATTTTGACACATACATCCTTAGTTTGGGGTTTGTGAGAAGAAAACTTGATCATTGTATATACTCCAAAGAAGAAGGTGGTAATTCATATATGTAGCATTGTATGTCGATGACATGTTGCTGATTGGGAACAACATGAACACAATAAAGGAGGTGAAGAATCAACTATCCTCCAAGTTCGACATGAAGGATCTCGGTGCAACGAGCTTCATTCTGGGAATGGAGATCAAGAGAGATCGAGCAACTAGAAATATTTGGTTGAACCAAATGAAGTATATTGAAACAATATTGAAACATTTTAACATGCATGATTTCAAACCTGTGAAGGTGCCAATTCATGTGGGAGCAAGGCTAGCTTATGAACAGTGTCCAAGGACACAAGAAGAAATAGAGGACATGGCACGTGTTCCCTATGCAAGTGTTGTTGGTAGTCTAATGTATGCGATGGTCTGCACTCGACCAAAAATTTCCCATGTAGTGGGAGTGTTGAGTAGATACATGTCGACACTTGGTAAGGAGCATTGGACTACTGTTAAGAGAGTATTCACGTATTTTTGTGGCACAAAATATTATACTATATGCTACCAAGGAAAACCTGGAGGTGAAAATGAATTAAATGTACATGGATTTTTTGATGCCGATTGAGATGGAGATATGGATCGACGAAGGTCGACCAGTGGATATGTGTTCAAAATTTTTGGTGGAACAATCAGCTAGATGATTAAGCGACATGCAATCATAGCCTTGTCAACAACAAATGATGAATACATGAAAACCAATCATGGAAGTAAAGAAGGAGTATGGATTCCAAGGATGTGTTCAGGAATCGGGTTTGAGAAGAGAGCTATGAAGATAAGTTGCGACAGTCAAAGCACAATATTTCTGGCAAAGAACCCAACTTTTCATTCTAAGACTAAGCACATTGATGTACAATACCATTTCATGAGAGACATGGTGGAAATAAACAAGGTGCTGCTTGATAAAGTAGACACGTTGGAAAACATAACAGACTCTTTGACCAAGTATGTGAGTGATGTGATGTTCTCTTGGTGCAGAGAGGTAATGGGGCTTTGCTTCCCTGGGTTTGTGAACGTGAGTTCAAAGGTCTCCCGGTTTCATCAAAGAAAACAAAAAGTGGGAGAATGTTGGGTTGTTATATTATTTGCAGTGAAAGTTTAGTCGAGGTGGATTTAATGATAGTCAAATTCGAAGGAATCGATAGAAATTTGAAGGTCGAGGTGGTCCGACTGGGTAAATATGAATTCAAAGACATCGAAAACAAGTCGAAGGTTGAGGTGGTTCAACCAGGTAAAGTCAAAGTTGAAGACATCGACAACAAGTCGAAGGTAGAGGTGGTTTTATCGAGTAAAGTCAAAGTTGAAGACATCGACATCAAGATGAAGAGTTCAACTGACAAGAGGTCGATATGTGGGTGTGTGGCAACCGATAAAAGATTAAATGAAGGCCAAAAGGTAGTCGACTAGTAATCTGACTTGGTAGTTGACTGTAACAGAATCTTGAGATTCACTGGATTTGTAGCCAATGATATGCATGGATCTGTAACCATTTTTTGGCGCCTTTTCTTTAGGGTTTTTCCTATTGTAAAGCCTATAAAGAAGGCATGTTTTAATGACGTAAAAGATGATGTAATGGTAGAGGTTGTTGGTTATGTAGAATTAAGATGAATTGGCTACAGGGTTGTTCTTGTGTAAAGAAAGAAGGTATGATGTCGATTGTGTCTTAGGTGTGGACCAAGGTTAGGCATGTAACCTTTTATTCTAAATGAATAAGACAACAAGAGAGCATAACGCTCAAGAAATGTTGTTTTTCCCGGTTTGTGTTTCTAGGGTAAAATCTCTGTGTAATGTGTGTTTTCTATGTCATTTACTTTCTTGTTTAAATATTTATTCCTCTATTATACTAGGTTTAGCGTGGAAGTGTTTCTCATTTCCTAAAATGCATTTCTTGTCTTCAACATGACTCACATATTGTTGACATCTCTCCAACATGACTAGCAAAGGTTGGTTTCGTGCTCCTATCATGACTAGTAGAGGCTAGTGTTACTGAAATCCAGGGTGACTTGTTGAACCCCAACGTGACTAGCAGAGTCTACGTGCAGGTCTCCAATATGAATCCTAGAGGTTGGTGACCTAATTCTTGAATGAATAGTAGTGACTAGACTTATTCCCCCAACATGACTCATAGAGACTGGTGGAATGTCTCCAATGTTACTAGCAGAGGTTGGTGAATTCTTCATCTTACTCTCCATCTTCATGTTCCTTTTATACTTTTGGTTACTATTAGAGATACTTTCACCCGAAGAGGGAGAAGGAGGAGGAGTAGACTTCAAGGACACAAAAGGTAAAGGATAAACATCCATTCGATGCCCATGACATAAGGTGCTTATCTGAGAATTATTAAGAGAATTTAGGAAATTCGAGTGGTCCAAAACCAAACCGGTAGTACTACATTCAACTCAGGAATGTTCAAAGTGTCCATCAAGGTGACAAAAATGTTTTCAAAGAACGATAAAGAACAAAAATACTGACCATCATGGAGATTGGTCTACTTCCTTGAATCAACAATCCAAAAGAGGTGATACAGACACAACCTGACACCAACTATACAAAGCAACACTCCACTAAAAATTCCTAAGAGAAACATCGCAAACAAAAAACTTCTCAAAAATTTAGAAAAGGTGGATAAGGTCCTGAATCCAAAGTAATGAAGAAGTGGAAATGGGCCTTTCGGAAATCGACATGGGTTGATCAATTCCAGAGACCGATGAATGAAGGAGTGAGAACTAGTTACCCGAACCTCCACTTACCAGCCCTACCTAGTGCAAGTAACCCTCACTTCACAGGGAACCCTCTAGGGGTACTGATAACATTACACGACGTCTTCCTTAGTTACCATGGGAAACCCCCTGCAGTCACCTCTGAGATACCTCAGAAAAATAACTAAGGATACAAACTCGCAATCAACATCTAGTGGGTACAGTTAAAAGTCATGATTGAATGTATGGGAAGGGTAGAAAATCCCGAAGCGTCAAAAGCGGCACCACTCAGGGAGGTAAATTCACTAGAGAAACCCCCATATACTATCTCTCCACAATGCTTGGTCAAGAATTAGAGGGGTTACCTCCAAGAATCTTTCTTACGCGACCTCGTGTTTAACTCCTATTTTAAAGGAGGCTCCCGACTATACTTATACTAAAATTGGATTCTACTCTCCCTAACTTAGAATCCTATTTTTTCAATGGACTTAGTTAGTTACCTCTCCAATCCTAATCCAAGTCCCTAACCCTAAACTTGTTCATGAACCCTAGAAACAAAGTTTAGTAAATTTAAAGTTCAATGTTCATTTTTGGTGACTATTTTCTACTCAAAGGATACATAAGTGAAACTATTGTTGTTTCAGATTCTTCAAAATGAAACTTATAAGAACAATAGAAAATAAAAAATTAGACTAATTCTACAATGAAAAAGAGTTTCAAGCAAGAAAAATGCATGAACAATATTTCCAACCTTGAAATGCAATGTTTTCCCTTTTTGATGCAAAATGCACAATGAAACTTTCGAGAGAAACAAAAGAAATAAACAAAAAGGTGTTCTTTGTTCTAGTAGAAAAACAATGCACCATAAAGAAAGAGACATAACTAGTAGCAAAATAAGGAGACCTAACTTCTATAGCCAACAAAACGTTTCGGGAACACACTCCCAAAAAAAGATACCCAAAAAAGCCAAAACAAGGCTTAAAAAAGCCTAAAAAACAAGCAAACAATTCACTTTCCTGGAAGCATACACGACTCTAATCATTATAGGGAGCATATATGAGGTTATGTGTGTCCCTTTTCCTTCTATATAGATCATATGTATGTGCCTTATCCCTCTATAGGGTGCATATATGACCCAACACTTACACAACTATATGTGCTTTTGTAGAGGAAAAAGTGTGTATATATGTGGTTTACTCTTATCTAAAAGAAGCATATGCATGCTTCTATTGTCAAAGGAAAGAGTGTATATACCTAGAAAAATTTGGAAAATGTAAGTCTAAATCCCAAAACACAAAATGCACAACAGAGATCGAAAGAAAGCCAAAAAATAATGGAAAACAAAAAGCAAATCCAATAATGACTCAAAATGATAGAAGCATCAAACAACCTTGTTTTTCTTTTATTTTTATAAACTAAGAATGACTTTTGAGACTGCTAAGAACACAGATAGAAACCAAGAGAGTCTAGGAGGACCCTCAAGGAACAAGACAAGACCATGACCAAGCAAAATGGAAAAATACCTCTTTACAAGACATGTATGTTCTTGTGACCATGACAAGAAGCATATGTACATGCCCTTCCCTCCTATAACCCATGTATGTATGTGTTTTTTATTGAAGAACAACACGTACAGTACCCAAAATTTCAAGAAAAAACAAGAAAAATACTAGACTCAAGCACTGAAAATAAAGGCTTATATTTCTAAAAGATTAAACTCAATAGTAAAATCAAGAAGCAATCAAGAAAACTAAAAAAAAAATATGCAATCACCCTATATTGACCCACAAAGGAGACACTTTCTCCAGTATGGTTTCTAGTTCTGTTTGTAGGGAAAGTCCCCTATAGTCATGGGCTAGCTGAAACAAATTGATAACCATAAAAGACAACAAATTCCAATGATAACAAACAACAAAGATTCTATAACCGATTTAACCGAAATAACTAATTTTTATAAGAGGGAGAAATATAGAATGACTTGTAGTCCTATATTTGATGTAGTTTTCAAATTTAAAAATCTTCTCGCTCCTTCCCAATCTCTTCTCCTGAAACCTCCAAAAACTTTGGAGACAAATCTTCAAGAAACGTAGTTATGCTAGTAAATAAATCATTAGTTCGATTAAATACCAAATAAATTCATTTCAACTAGTGTTCTAAACATCATATATTCAACAACTGTAAATTAAATATCAAGAACACAACATGTCGAAGGAATGAGCATCTTATTAATAATCAACAATCTAGAAATTACATTGTATACATGTACTGTTGCGATACTGCCTTGTCAAAAAGACCCTAGGTCCCCACACCCAATCTTCTGCAGTAAGGTAGGTGTCAACCATTAATTCACCAATGAAGTCAAGGAATATTCAAGGAGGCTCCTAGTCAGATAGAGATGTGTTCAAAGACGACTAGAAACAAGGGTTTCCAGGTTAAGAACCAATAGAGAATGGGAAGTTTATGGGCTTGCAGACATGGTAGGGATCAATTAATATTTGTTTGATTTGGTATGCACTCCATCATTACCTCTCTCCTTGGATCAATTCCCTATTTAAGCCATATTCAATTAGTTAAATACATTTGGGTACGAGTAAATGGAGTCAGGTAACTAACCAAACCCATAAATCAACTTGGGTTTACACAAAATATATATTTTTAGGCATTTTTTAACATGAACGCAACTTTCCTTTGAGAAACTCATGTATACGCATGCTGCATACTTGTTAGGGTACATACAAGTTCCAAAAAAAGGGTTTTTAGAAAATATCAAGGAGGTATAGGGAAAATGTGTCTGCAAGTAGGATATGGGCTAGACCAACAAGATCATCAATGATTAAATGGTGGGAATTGACGCTATAACACAACTTGATAGTATGAAAATTATTGATCTCTCATCCTGCTATTGACCTTGACTTTTGTAGACTTAGCCATAATGTTGGCTAGTATTAATTAGTCTCCAACTTTTAGGGATTAGTTAACTGATTAAGAGTACATGTCCCTTTGGTGTCACAAAATTAAAGAGAATTATGTTGAGATTGAAAAAATATGGTTACTTTATACTTCTATCCTTTGTTATCTTTAAAAGATCTTACCTTTGAGGATTAGGTAGGTGGCATCTATTGTGAAGTTTGTTGTGTAGGTGTTGCTAGTGGTTGAGGTGGGATGGGATATCTTTCCAATACTTGAGCCATAGGACATACATTCTACTGTGTTTCTTGTTATGGGGCCCTTATTATGTAGTCATGTATTATACCCATCTATTGTCATCCTTCCTCACTTATTGTTCTCCCACCCTTTATAATTTTGAATTATTTATCCAATTTTGTTTTTTCTACTATAGATGTGGGTATGGAATTTTTTTTTTCCATCACTGAGAGGTGGAATATCATTGTTTTTATCATTCCGATGTATTGTTTTAGGGTGTGCAAAGCCAATTGATAATTCAATGGGAATGGGARACCATTAGAYACTATCATTTCCATGTCATCCATAAAWTTTTTGATGTGGAACTATTCTATCATGGCATTTCGATTCACATGATTCCAAATCTGAATTCTTGCTGTGTAGGCATTTCTATCCATTGAAACAAAGGTTCTATGTTTGATTCCTAGTGGAGCTTTATTTATTACTTTTCCTACTTAATTGAACACCTAGGTTTTATACTCTATATATATTTAAGCATTATCCATATATTTTCTCACCTTCTTATGTATAAAATTGCATTCTAAATAGAAATGTAGGCATTCTATAAAATTTGGGTCATCATCAATAACATAACCCACATTGTGTTTTTGATCTCCATAAGTTTGGCATACATATTTTCTTCATTTAGGGATTTCTTATTCTTGGATTTCGATGCATATTTCTATTTCAGATCCACTTCCATATTAGCTATCATGTTTTCCAAGTTCCTCTAGGCCTCATCCAACTTCTACACTTCTTTATGTATTCTTCTATTTTCTCAGCCAAGGTTTGTGCACTTGTTGTCTACTTTGAGATGTCTTATTTCTTGGATTTACAATCCTCTATTTTCTTGAGAAACTCATTAATTATTTTTTTCATATTTAATGTGTTTGAATATCCCACTTTATATATTATGATGGGAATGGGGGTTATTTCGGTGCTTCATTCCCCAACAACCCTAAACCTTAAAATTTTATCTCCTCTTAGGATTTGTTCAATTGGGTTATTAATGCCAAAACATTAGAATTTTCAATTTTCAACGTTTCCACCTTCTTAGTAGGAATTTGTTCTTTGTGTTAAGTATGACATTTTCACTACTTAGGAAGTTGAGTTCCTTTATCAATTTATGCTTCTCTTCCAACATTTATTGAACTCGGGAAAGTGCTAATGTAGGAAGCATGATTTTGAGGGAATTGTTTTCTCTTTCTTCCCTTGAATAAGGAGACAACCACTTTAGGTTCCCACTGGTCCTTCAATATAGTGATAATATTGCTTTCCAAAATCCCTTTCTCAACCTCCAATGCTTTTACCCTTTCTATTAAATATAGGTTATTTATATCCATGGATTCATACCTGCAATTCATATTCTCATTCTCTTAGGAATCCCTATAATACTTATCATATATGATTCTATTGGTAATGTTATCCATTCTAATGATATTTTAGGGAGGTGAGTGAGAGGTTTGGAATATGACCCAGGAAACCCCCCAATCCTCATGCCTCATTGCAAAATACAGATTTAGGGTTAAGGGCGCTATGGTGGTCATAGTGAAAAGCACCCCCTCATCATCATAGTTTGGAAAATATTAGGTTGTGAAGTGGGATTTGAGGGCTCTAGTGCATCCTAATAGATTTTATAGGCTTTTGTTTTATCCTTCTCCTCTTTAACTAAAATTATGATTTCAATGGAATGAATGGGTTGGATAGTGTCAAAATAGGAGGACATAGGACTAGATGTCTACAAGGGACCAGTGCCAAGTGTTCTAGGGTTCTCCTCCTAGCACATCTAGAGAGATTAGATGGAATTTCTTCGTAAAGGGAAAGGGAGAGGATTGCATGGTGTAGGAAGAGGTTCTTTCCATCTTAGGCTAGCTTTTCCCTATCGAGACATTCTCTTCTCCTCCATCCATTTTTTATCCAAATTCTTCAGTTCCTAACTTTGCTATCTCTAAATAGTTTCCATCATGTCCATCCTCCCTCTTCTTCTTTTTAGTTTTTTTCATCCTGTTTCTTGTTTCCATGTGGATATTCCTCCATTTTCTTCCTTTATTATTCCTTTGCCTTCCTTTTTTATTCTTCTTCCTCTACTTTTATATTTTCTTATTCTTCCTTTTCGTCTTCTTCTCTCTTCCTCTTTTCTTCCTCCTCCAATTTTTTATTTTATTCTTCTTCTAATTTCCTCTCTTATTCTTCTTCTTTTCCTTTCCTCTTTTCTTGTTCCTCTCTATTTCCTTCAGGATAATATTTCCCACCATCTATTTTCATAATTTTTGGTTGACCTTCTTGGGAACCTTGCTTCTAATAAGGAATATTTGGTATTGTAGAATCAACAACATGTTTTTATTTGTTCAATTTCTCCATCATTTTAACAAACTCTACCTTTTTACCTACAATTGGGTGAAGGTGGATCATAGATCTCCCTTCTTAGCTATCATATCATAAAGGGTGGATCCCATTCCTAATACATTATGCCCCTTTTATACCATATGAATCTCAAATGGGCCCTATTCATGCTTGCCTAATCCTCATATTCCTTTGAACCCCATGGATATGATCATGGAGAAACATTTCTTATAGGTGTATCCTTTTTGTCTTTCCACTATGGTAGACACCTAAGATACTAATACTTCTAGTGATTTCTCCTCCTCTCTTATTTGGGAAGTACATGTTCCTATGGGATCATTATCATCATGTTTCTCATCATAGATATTAGAAAATTGTTTATCTTCATGGATATTTCCATAAGAGTTTGTTTCTTGTTTACGGTGAAACTTGTTTTCATGACCATGCCCCCATATTATGTTTGTTGATATTATTGTCCACCACTCTTGCTTCCTTTATTGGGCAAGGAAATACACTTCATTTCTACCTTGGTGATGACTTAATCCTTAGTCCTATAAAATGAGAGATATGGAGTGACCTTGTGTTTTTTAGGTTTAAAGGGATGAAAAAATTCTACAATTTCTTTCGCAAGATCTAGGTCTATGTCCATAAGTGCCTTGACCTCATCCCATGAATGAATGTTAGCTAAATTTTCCTCCCAGGGTATTTTCTCATGATCATTAGGCATAGGTTTCTTGTTTCCTTTTATTGCATCCATAACAAAATAGGGGCCATATTTCCAAGGCCTATCCAAGGGGAATTTCATGCCCTCAATTATCACATAATCTTGTCTAGCACCTTTTTGTATGTGTAAATGCATACCTTCTCATAGCTATGGGATAGGTGACATGTCCCTTCTTCTTAAATACTAGGAAGTATTTGTCATCAATATAAAAATACTACCTAACATAATATATCACAAACATTATAAGAGTGAGGAGAGAAAGAAGGTTGTATGGGACCAATCCTAATGTTGGATTACTGAGAGGGGGGGTGAATCAGTAATATAGCAATAAAATCCTTTTTAAACATATAATACAAGTGTTATATTAGTGTATCATTATCATCCAATAATTGCAGATTAAATAAACAATGAACAAATGAGCAATCATACACATACATAGTACACTAGTGTTTTTACGTGGAAACCCAAAGCGGGAGAAAAACACATAATGCTTTTTCTTATATGTCTTGAAGAATTACATTCATTAGAAGCACCAACTTCCTTTTTTTTCCAACTGCAACTGGAAGGAGGATCCAACCCCCTAGTTTCTCAGGCTACAACCTGAGGGAAGCTCCAACTCCCCAATTCTCTGTCTACAACCAGAAGGAGGCTACAACCCCCTAAGTTCTCCGGCTATAACTAGAAGGTCGCTACAACCACCTGTCCTTGCCCCATCCAATCACCCTGAAATATAAATTCAAAATGTAGACAACCTGTCACTATCACTGAATCAACAACTGCCACTTTCAACCTGTCACGGTCAACCTGTACCAATAACCTATAACAACCTGTACCAATAAACCTGCACCAAACAACCTGTACCAAGAACCTGAACCAACATGTACCATGCATCAACCATGCTTCAACCTTGAATCATCAAGATGTAGCAACATCATCAACTATACACCTCATGTATGTGCCAAATCATAAACTATACACCTCATGTATGTGCCGACTCATCAACTACTTGTCTCAACCATGTACCCAACATGTACCTCAACCATATACCAAAGACATACACCAATATAACCATCAAAAGTTATCTAACAATTCATCACTCTATCCATAAACTAAATACCATAAATCCTTACATCAAACCATGTGCCACAACCTCACTGTTATGTAGCCTCAAGCTAAACCAACAACTTCGGCAACACATCACAACCAAAAGACCAATACCCATATGCCAAATACCAACAACAAAATACCAATTGTATCCCTCAACAAATTTGATATATGCAGAAATACTAAACATCCAATACCATCTCAAAAGATAAACCCTAGCTCACAAAACATACCTCAAACAAGATGTGCCATATCTCTCGTAAATAGACCCCAACCATGTTATTGCTGCGATTTTTTTGTCGCACTTCTTCTGCCGCGATTTTTCTATCACACTTTTTCTGCCGCACTTTGTTTTTACCACAATTTTTCTGCCATGATTTCTCCGTCGCACTTTTTCTGCTGCACCTTTTTTTGCCGCAGTTTTCCTACCGCAATTTTTCTGTCGCAATTTTTTTGCCGCACTTTTCCTGTCGCACTTTTTCTGCTGCACTTTTCATGCCGTACTTTTTCTGCTACAATTTTTCTCTATCAATAATACTTGCCCAAATAACCTTTCACAAAAGTAGATATTCAATGATATTCAAGTGTGATTAAAATGAGAGAACCTTGCCTCTTATTTATACTTTCATGTAGCTTCCTCAAGGGGTTACCTTTTAACCATCTTAACCCACTTTCCTTATTTTGGGGTTAACCAAATTCTAACCACTTGTCCACTTAGTAATTTCTATAATAACTTCATTATTTAAATAATTTATTTTGTATCCACTTTGACTTATAGTACACTCATCACTTCACTTTAGTATTTACCTTCTAAAATCTCTTAAACCACTTTCATTATTTTAGGGAGTTCTACATTAACTTTATTATTTAAATAATTTCTTTTTCATCCTCTTTGACTTATAGTACACTCATCACTTCACTTTATTATTTAAATAATTTCTTCTTTTCAGGCACTTTGACTACTTTGACCTTTTAGGGCTTCTAGATGACTTATGAGGGTTCTCCAACTTCACATGGCCATAACTCTCTAACCTTAAGGAGTTATGTGACTTTCCATATACCACCAGAAATGGCATGACATGTACTATCCATCTAGAATAGTCTTACCTGCAATATATCAAAACTCATACGATTATCCATAAAAAAAACTTGGGTCCATTACCCAAACCTTTCTGCTACCAAAATTTTCTACTGGACTTTCTTCAAGGGTTGACATCAATGAAAACCAACCTTAATCAACACCTAACCCATACATCCTTATAACTATAAAATATTATCCTAGAAGACATGCCCTCTCCTAATTTCAATCCCTACCTACTGGTAAGATTTGAGAGCGACAAACATCCTCTTGAGTTGTTTCACCATTATGACCAAGAATGATACATACATGATATTATTAATACAATTTTCCAAAGAAGAGACTTTATCATCTCTCTTAACCCATTGTAACCAATCAATGAATTTATGTGGTATCCCTATATTTAACTACCTCTAGCCCCAAGTGGGCCAAAAATTCTTTTTGGTAGAAGAAGAAAAGATAAACAATGCATGAAATGTAACATAACAACTTATCAAATTTGAAATTATCTAGTTGGTCCCAAATACCCTTGGTGATGACCTCAACATTCCTAAAAGAAAGAATCAAATTGCAAAAAATATGGAAGATATCTAGGATGGACAACATAGATTCATCAATGATTAAACCATCTTCTATTCCCATGATGAATTTGAATAGAGTGAAAAAATCCTCGATCCATTTGGGGAGAATTTTGGTTGTGTATGGGGGAGGTTGGATTGTTGTGTAGCTCTAATTTGACAATAATTTTAGGACCAAGTTCCTTCTTTGATCCTCGACCAAGGTGAAGTACCTATTTATTTGAACCTTAGGGGATAACAATGCCATGTCAAGTGGGGTGTCTATCATGAAAGATAATGATTTTGTAGTAATAGTGAAGATGACTCATGTTGAATCCACATACATGACCGAGGAAGTTGCAGGGTCATAATTTTCAGCAAATAGATTAGTGAACTTGGGAAATGGGTAGGTCTCGGGGATAATGTGTTGAACCAAGTCAAAATACTAGTAGGAGGTTCTTTACTATTTCTATTGGAACATCAAGAATTTATGGCTCATCACACATATCCTAGGTTTAGTCATTCAAGAGGTCGACCTACATTTGGATACAGTCAGTCGGGCGATTGACCGACGCACTACACCAGTCAGTCAAGTAGTTGATGTGCCTATCAGTCAGATAGTTGAAAAACAATTAAATATAGTTGGGAAGTGGATAGAAAAGCCTAGAAATAAAATATGAGTAGGACGCCTAGGTGGTTGGGTCGAGCATCCTTGTCGAACCTACTTGACAAATCATATTTGGTGGAGTCAAATCTAACAACTGATGATTACATGTGGACAAGATCTTCTAGATTCTATGGAATTTGGTTAGATCTCGAGACTATAAAAGTAGACCCCTTGGATCATTATCAACATCAGATATTTTTCAATAGATAATGGAGATCAATATGTGCAACATGCACTGTGATGTTCTGATCCAGGGGATCAAATTTTGCTCAAAAATTCAAAGTGTTTGAAATCATTTCAAATCGAACGAGAGCGTAGGCCTCGTCATTACAAACCCAATGAAACTCGTTTGGGTTCAAACGGACTTCGGGAGCGAGAGATATCGCATTCTGTTCAAATTTACAAATAGGCAAAAAAAAGGGGTGCTGATTGTACAGTCTGTACGGATGCTGACGTGGCAGGCCGTACAACACGTGGTAGGCAGCTATTGAGATAGTTGGCATGTGAGATGGCTTGTTGGTAGCGAACAGGATGGCGACACATGGCCCAATCAATGGCCACCATGTGTCACATGTTTATTGGATTAAAATCCTTGCACTTGGCATGAGTCGACCCTGTGACCTCCGGGCAGGGTAAAGCCTTGGGAAAGGTCTCCCAACCGGCGCGCCCACATGTGTTACTTAACATATGTATACATTTTAATATATTTGAATTTTCAAAAATGTGATTTGGGGCATGAACCAGGCCGGGGCTAAGCCTCGACCCATGGTTATATATATGTATTACATACGACCAGTGCTACGGGCGGTTAAACCCACCGTAATATTTATGTAATTGTTTTGAACGTGCATGGTTTGACATATAACATGTGACCAACGTGTATGCGTGTGGTTTAACTCTTCGATTTTGTATACGGTTTGAACTTTAGCCCTGTTGTGTATTGTGCGCAGTCATGTGGTGACCATGTGCCCATGGGCTTTGGTAGTTAAAGGTCGGCGCGTAACCGTTCAACAGTTTGTACTGGTTGTGTGGTTGCACCCGGTGCCAAGTTTTTATGCTTAAATATGCGTGTGGGCTAGGTTGAGCCAACAAGGGTGCATTTTGTAGATGCAGAGACAACAAGTTTGAAGGGGGGACTTCCAGGAAGCCTATCTTCTTCAATTTTTGGCCAAACG
>SNQJ01S0005543.1:254284-274971 GCA_010110895.2 Picea sitchensis | reverse complement strand
ACCTTGACGAGAGGTTGATGCCTCTATTTATTACGAAATATAGTAGAAATTATTTAAAGATGAGAAAGTGAAAAGAGTATAAGCTAGAATCACATGAGTTAGGTGTGTTGAGTTGGAAAAGAAACAACCAACTTCATGAGGCCATAACTCCTTCATAGGAAATCAGATTTGGGTGCATGATAACTTTTTGAAAATATGATGACAAGGAGAATAACATGAGAAGAAAATAGAATATGAAAATACTAACATTGGACACAAAGTAAACACAAAAAGGACACAAATTAAATTAGGGGTGCAAGAGGGAATACATAAGGATGGATGGATGTAAGGATCAAGAGGGATGCAAAATACAATGCAACCTAGACTAAAAAATGATGCAAAGTTGGACACCAAAGAAGGAAAAATGGACATGATTTGGACACAAATATGATGCAGAGGAGACAACAAGTCATAAAAAAAAACATACAGGGATGCAAAATAAGATGCTTGAATACTATTGCGCATCTCATTTTTTAATTTTCATAAACTAGGTGCAAAATTGAATGAGGGTTGTATTGTAGTAGTGTTGCTCTATCAAAGTGTGTCAAAATGCCTAAGATTCTATTTTTTTTTTACCTAGCCTCATCATGATTTATGACTTACCTTTCTAGTTCTAACTAAACCATATTTCCTTTTGAATGATTGAATATTAAATATTTCCTTGAAAAAATAATTATGGTTTTCACGGAGACAATATTTCATTGGATTAAAAATTCTAGTTCTAATTAAGACAATGCAATTATTCCAAAATTCCCAAAAGATGAGTGACTACAATAGAGAAGTTAAAAAATCTTATGAAAATATCATATAATACATATGATACAATCTTCATATGATACAATCTTCATGTTAAGATGGTTAGAGATTAATGTTGAAATGCTATACTTAGGAAATTGTTAGAAGATATTTTTATTGTATGCTAGAATAGTGTTTGGGTGGTTTTCAAATTCACATATTCAGGAGACTGTTAGGGGCTATCCTAGCTTATATATTTGTATATAATTTATCAAATTGTGAGATGGATAGTGTTAACGTAGTCTCACTTTTGTGAGCCCTTGTGGCCTCACTGTTATTGTGTTATTGAATCTATATATTAGTTTTTAATTTGGTATCAGAGCTGGAAGAGCTTATCCGCTGTGTGATAAATCTTTGGTGAAGATCACACTTGTGCGCTGACGAGAGAGCCGATCGTTGTTGTTGTTGTTGAGCCATTTTTTTCAAAGAATCAGTGTGAAGAAGATGGAAGCTGTGTTAGCTGTCTGTGTGTTGTTGTTGTAGCTGCGTGCTACATGTTGTGTTGTGTGCTTCTGTTATTTGCATGATTGTTGTTGCCTTCCTGTGGATAAAATATTTGCTTCCTTTGTGAGCAGAGCATGAGGATGAGACGTTGTTAGGGAGAATTGTCGTTGTTGTTGAATTGCGATGGTGCTATTGTTTGCTGCGTGAGATCCCTCCTCGTGCAATTTGTGCATACTTGCACAAATCCCTGCTATTAACACTGCAATATATGTTCGGTGGAGAAGATGTGTGCATGCACCGATCGTTGTCGAAGTTCTCCTGCATGAATGATTGCTGTTACTCGGATCGCTTCCTGGAGGTATGGCATCCGCATTGAGGAGTCTGTCATTGTTGCATCATGAAGGAGTCGTTGTGACCTGTGTGAGAGTTTGAATCTATAACCCATGTAACATGTTGACAGCAATCCGCCTGGAATTTGAAGTAGCCGCCGGATGTGGAGAGATCAACATGCAYAATTACGCCGATAGGCGTCCCCCCTATCGGACTTGCTCGATTAATCATTCTTTTAATTACTAAATTTAATCTGATGGTCAGGAATTCAAGATGCTAGCATATTCTTCATCTTACATTCAAATGGATGAATGAGATTTGTGTAATTAACTCTCTTKCATTTATCAATTCATCCGTTTATCATGTTTACTTTTTCACTTCTACATAACATGATTAAAAATTTACTAAATCAACTTATCAAATGCCACGAACCATAATTAAGAAAATCCAGGAAAAATTACTTCAGTTTTAGGAGTGGATTACACAGATTACAGTATCCACGTGTTGATAACAAAATATGACAGGAGAACGAAGACAAGACTGGATTACCGTAATTTTTTAAATTTTTTTTTTTTTTACCAATGGACTGTTTCATACGCCATGTCTACTAAACAATTATTGTATCAGCCATGTATCTGCCCTTTCACTATTCCAAGAGATGTATCCGCCATTTCCCGAGATGTATCCATCTTTTCACTATGCCACGAGAGGCCAGGGAGAGGAGTGGATTTGTCTGTATATTGTGTTTACCATTAGTAACATTTCAAAGGCATGTCGAAAATTAACATGTGGGCATTTTAATTAACAGTGAAATTGGATGCCAAGAGCGTCGTCATTTGGAGCTTATGCTTATGGCCGCGTGGATTCAACCTCCCCTCAACGTTTTAACTTCCCACCTCCCCGGACGCTTATGGCCACGTGGATTCGGCCTCCCCTCAACGTTTCAGCTTCCCACCTCGCCGGACGCTTATGGCCGCGTGGATTCCCTCCGTGTTTTCAATTGATTGTGCAGAGCGTAGGTGATTTTAGGTTCAGGTTTTGATGTATACACTTCTTTTTTTCTGTGATCGATGCAGGTGCATCTATGATGGAAAAATTGCGAACAAGTTATATTGGGTTTATCTATTTTTGTTTTAGCTAGATAGTTTCGCCTTCTGAACTGTATTGAAAAATGCAATTTTGCATGGTATATTTGATAGATTACTTTTTCAATTTCAGGTTAGGTGATCGATGCAGGTGCATCTACGAGGGAAAAATTGCAAACCAGTTATACTGGGTTTATATTTTTGTCTCTGAGGTCGATACTTTCTCCTTCCAAACATTCAAAAATGAAAGAAGCACTCTCTTTAAATAATCTATCACTACTCGCCCATATTATGTTGCCACTTGAGTTTCTCAAATGATATGGTAATCGCCCCCATTATGTTGCCACTTAAAGTCATTTAATAGGCTCAATATTAAGGCATTTTGGTTCGCTTTGATCTGAATCTTGAAATTCATGTTAGCTTGTGCTACACAGAATTTTGATAAGGGTTTTGTTGTTTTAAATGGTTCATTCTATATGCATTTTTGTGTTTTGTTATATGTATTCATATATCTTGTTCATTTTATATGTATTTTAATGTTGTATATATTTATTCATATTTCTTGTTGGAGTTTATACAACAAATTTAGATTAAATTTGCTCCCGCCTATCGGCGTTCATCAGCGATAATTTTTTTTGGTTGTGCTAGTTTTACTATAGAAGAGAGCCATCCTCTATAAGAAAAGAAATCATTTGGTGCGGTGAGCATGGACTTGTTAATCCACTACAAACAAACAACAAATTCACGGTCGTATGATCAAAATTTTGGCCTACAAAATCTTAATTCATGGCCATATGGAGAAATTGCCATCAAACAACCCACACACAGTTTTAAAAATCTAATTTTTCCCTCCAATCAGTTTGCTCGCGGTCTCTCTCAGGTTTGCGAAAAAGTAATCACTGTTTTTTTTATTGTCATTTGTTGTATGGACGAGTAAATTCCTCGACCTCTATGATCGCTTGGAGAGACTATTTGTTTTTGTCAGATCCATGATTTGCATATTGATCTGTGGAATAACTATGTTGAGGCAAAGAGGACAGAGGTCATAGAGACCAGACTGGTGAATGGAGAGGATTTACATGCCCTAAGTGAATCTTTGCAAGAGGAGAGCTGTGATTTGAGAGGAGGTCATTGTCTGAGATCATTACATGTGACCACAGTGTGACATTGGTGTAGCATAGAGTGAGAGAGCACGGATATTAATAATCGTGGTTGAAGAAGATTGTTGTGTTGATAGGTTTTGACTACCGTCACAAGGAGAAAAATGAGCCATTGGTTGGAGAAGACATTGTTTACCAGTGTTTATGAGGCTGCCATAACAAGAGAAAGACAGAGTGTGGATCCATAAAGAAACATCGACCACTGCGGATAAGAGGAAGAGAAGAGTTTGCAAAATAGTCAATCAATTTGAAAGGTAAAATTTGTTTGTAAGGGCATTGAATTTGTAGTTCTATGTGAAGTTAAAAGGAATGGGTCATTGATGTTGAAAGAAGACTTAATGGGAACGAATGGGTCATCAAAGGAGACTTAAACAATTCCGGAGAGAAATGAGACAGATCTGGAGGAAGAATCAAAAAGCAGAAGCCGCACATTTTCCTGAACAATATGATGTGTTTCCAGCTGAAGAATCCATGTTTGATGAGCAGAATGTGGAGCTAGATCTGATCAACAAAGAACATGAAGAAATTGATGAAATATTAAAAACACTAATGCCAGTTTTGCCATCCTTCCCAGGTAAACATTTTAATTTTTGGACAATTAAAATGGAAGGTTTACTTGGTTCAATAGATTTATGGCAATTTGTTCAAGATGGTTTGATCAATTCCCATGATAAGAGAAAAGATAAAATAGCCTTATATCTTATCAGTTTAATACTCGATATAAGTATTTTGTCTCCTATTTTATATGAATTTGGTCATATAGACAATGCAAAAATGTTATGGGATATTCTAGAAATGAAATATAGTGAAAATATTGCATTTGATTTTGAGAAAACTTCAGAAGTTGATTGCGAAGATGTCGAATCCCACTGTGGTTAGTCACATGTGGATAATGATGATTGTAGTGAAGAAATTGTCATTAAGACAATATATGATGATGAGAACATGTTTTTTTTATGAAGAACATTGTTCACAAGAAGAATGGCTACAAATTATGAAAGAAAAAAGTGTTATTGATGACTTGTTGAATGGAAATGAAACCCTACTTGGAACAATAAGCCAAGTGGAAGTTAAACAAGAAGATCCAACATGCTCTATTGCTAAAGAATATGATGAAGAAGAAGGCCTCACTGAGGAGGCTCAATTTGTAGATAAAGAACATGTAGTCAAGCACTCAGTCACAGTGATGAAGAATTAAAATTTATTGAGAAATGGCTTGAAAATTCATATTGTGATGAATGCACACAAACAATAAATTACGATGCAGAGATTAAATTCATTGAAAAATGGATAGACAAACCAGATTATGATGAAGACTGCATGGTCATTAAAGAAGAAGATGACTGCATTACAGATACAAAAATTGAGACAATTTATGATGATAACTCAATGGATATTGGAGAAGAAGATGTTGAAATTGAAGAATTTTTTATGAAGTGGATCCTTGAAGAAATCAAATTCTATTATGAACTCATGTTGCAATAAATTGATGATCAAAAGCTTAATGGTGAAGAAACAACAACATAGAATGGTATGTGGCAACAATTCACATACAAACAGTTTTTCAAAGAAAAAGTTGAAGAGGACAAACATGGACAATCTGAAATAATTTTCAGATTGATGACATACTCCAACAAGAAGATTAAGCATAAGAAGCCGAAACATGGAATTTTCAGCAAAAGAGGAAGACTTAAATTGAAAATGCATAGAGGGTTCAGAATCTGGAAAAGGAGGAAGAGAAAAACTCACTCATACATGGAGTTGAAACACATTTTAATGTTTTGATTGAATTGTCCTTTGTAATGTTTGTAAGCCTAGCTGAGACGAAGACCAAGAGGCATGTTATGTATTGACATTGTATTAAATCCATTTCTCCATTAAGGGGGAGTGATAGAGATTAATGTTGAAATGCTATACTTAGGCAATTGTTATAAGAAATTTCTATTGTACGCTAGAATAGTCTTTGGGTGGTTTTCAGATCCACGTATTCACAAGATTGTTAGGGGCTATCCTAGCCTATATATTTGTATATAATTTATCAAATTGTAAGATGGACAATGTGAACGTAGTCTCACTTCTGTGAGCCCTTGTGGCCTCATTGTTATTGTGTTCTTGAATCTCTCCTCTACAAACCAACTTCCATATATCCATAGACCGGAAGTATATTAAATGTTCCAAAATATCAAAAGCCTCCTCTACAAACCTCAACTCAATTATACAGGTTTTTTTGTTTTGAAGATGGATTTTGTTGTGGATCTCAAATGTAGACATGCAATAATGAGTATTGTAGTTCTTCCCAATAATTCTGATCAATTATATAATATTTAAATAAACATTAAAATTTACTATTTAGAGTTTTGAACCTTTATAGGGCTTAATAGATCCAAATCTATATCAGAAGCATTCTTACAATATTGAACTTTTAAATCTGCAAGAAATCATAATTTTTTATTCTTTAAATTCCATTTTTGAATGCATAAATAAATTCAACATGCTGAAAATTTTTAAAACACTAAGATTATACAAAATTAACCACTCAAATATTCAGATCTAATAATTTATTGCAAAAATTAACAAAAAAAATCCTTAGATTACAGTTTTTATATCTAATAATTTCTTACAAAAATTAAACAAGTTTATGTAGAATGCACACCTATATATTATTTTTCATAAATGCAAGGACATGAGTTATGCTCGTTAGATTTTTTATGTTTTTTCGTACACCTACAGATTATTTTTCATAAATGCAAGGGCCATTAACATGGGATATGATTATGCTGGTTAGATTCTTTATTATTTCGTAGGTTTGTTGGGTTGAGTAGAATAGAAGTTGGTACATGTAGTTAGTTCATAAGCCAAATATTGTTTTGACTTATAGTAACATCAAAATCTTTCTTTAATATAACACCACTTCGGTACAAGGATTTCAATGAGTTTGTTCGGATTTCGTTAGAGATCTTGACCTAAAAATGGAGAGAAGGAATGAAGTAGCAGACTCACAAGCAATGCATGAATTCTTAAAAAGTCATGATAGATATATAAATTCAGTTGGAAATATTATGAACTTGCAGGTGGTGATTTACTTGCTTGGTGACAGTATACTGATTGTGCATGTGTGAAGGAGCAAACAAACATGGAGCCCTCTCCTGGTGTTGATGAATTGGAGGCCCCTCATGTGGAGGTCAAGGTTTTGATTAAAAACATGTCTCTGGTTGTGCCTGCGGCCTCAACTCCAAACCAGACTCTCTACCTCTCCAATCTGGATGATATGATTGGAACGAGGGTCCTTACACCCAGCGTCTACTTTTACACTAAAAATGAGGCCAAGAGCCCCCGGAACGTTATAAAGAAGGCCCTCTCAAGAGTATTAGTACCCTACTTTCCCCTTGCTGGAAGGCTGAAGGACGTTGGAGGAGGAAAACTGGAGGTGATGTGCACTGGTGAGGGAGCCTTATTCGTGGAAGCCAGAACGAGCATGGCCCTGGCAGATCTGGGGTCTTTAGGGATCCCCAATCGCTCCTGGAAACCGCTGATTTACTTCTTTCCTCAGGAGGAGGATTACAACGTACTGAACATACCTATGGTAATTGCTCAGGTAAGTCTGCACAAAGAATTATAAAATATTTTTTACTTTCAATTTTATGAAAACCATTATTGTTTTTCTTTATGTGAATGCTGTAGCAACAAGGAAATGATGTCTCCTACTAATATAATGACTTACCTTATTTTCCTGTGTTTTAAGTATGTTTACAGTGAAACAACAATTTTCCTGTGTTTTAAGTATGTTTACAGTGAAACAACAATGCAATATACTTAGTTTAAGATAGTTTTTAGAACTATAAAAAAATATACTCTTCTCCTTGTGTGTTTGTCCCACTTGACCGATCATGTAAGTTACAAGATTCCAATGCTGCAGCCACAAGGAAATGATGTCTCCTACTAATATAATGACTTACCTTATTTTCCTGTGTTTGAAGTATGTTTACAGTGAAACAACAATGCAATATATTTAGTTTAAGATAGTTTTTAGAACTATAAAAAAATATACTCTTCTCCTTGTGTGTTTGTTCCACTTGACCGATCATGTAAGTTACAAGATTCCATAATGCTTATGGTTGACCATGTAAATTACAACATTTTATAATGCTTATGCCAATAGGGGCAGTCATAAGGAAGTTGGTGTCTCTTACTAACATAATTGTTTATTGTTGCTACAATTGGAAATAGCCCAGTTAGCAAACCATGAAAGTCCCAACATATCATAAGGGAACAACACTAAATAAATTTCTGTCTTCTTTTAAGTAATTATAATGGTTGATTGGTTAATTGCTGAATATGGAAATCATAATGGTTGATTGATTGCTGAATATGGAGATCATAATGGTTGATCAAATTCCTGTCTTCTTCTAAGTAATTATAATGGTTGATTGGTTAGTTGCTGAATATGGAAATCATAATGGTTGATTAGTTGCTGAATATGGAGATCATAATGGTTGATCAGTTGCAGAATATGGAAATAGCTTTTAATACTATAGAAAATATACTGTCCTTTTTGTGTTATCTAACTTCATGTAAGTTTGGACATGTCAAAAATCGTTACACTTGTCTTCCTTTTACTAATAATTGATCAGTTGACATGTCAAAATCCTTATGAAAACAATTACACATGTCCATGAAAACAATTATACCTGTCTTCCTCCTACTAACATAATGATTGATCAGTTGCTAGATATAAAACAGCAGTGGAATAGGCGTATCTTGAATACTCTCATGTTTTGTTTTGATTTGCTTGCAACATGGCAGGTGACTTATTTCAGCTGTGGTGGTTTTTCACTGGGATTGAGAATCTGCCACTGCCTGTGCGACGGTATTGGAGCGATGCAATTCGTTAACGCGTGGGCAGAGATGGCGAGAGGATCTGCCACCTTATCAGTTCCCCCCTGCTGGCACAGAGAGTATCTGAAGCCTAGATCTCCTCCCTCCATCCGATTCCCCCATGTTGAATTCGATAACATAGAAGACAATTCTAACTTGAAGACTCTAATGGCAGAAGAGCATTTTATGCAGAAATGCTTCTGCTTCAAACGCAGGCACCAGATAGCTCTCAAGGACAGAGTCTACAGAGAATCACGCTTGATATGCACCACGTTCGAATCTCTGGCGGCTCATGTATGGAGATGTTGGATTAAGGCTCTGAAGATCAGTCCAGGAGAGCAGGAGGTAAGGCTCAGCTTTTCAGCAAATGGGAGGTCCATGTTCGAGCCCCCGCTGAAGGAAGGATTCTATGGGAACGTAATAGGCATTGGCTGTGCCATGAGCCCTGCCAAGGATCTCACGAGGAAACCATTGTCTGAAGCTGTTCGGCTTGTTCAGATGGCCAGGAAATCAATCACGGAGGAATATATAAGGTCCACCATAGATTATTTGGAGCTCCAGAGACCATCGAGGCTCGAGTTCTCGGCAAAGCTTGGGATTACTCAGTGGACTCGTTTTTCTCTCTACGAGACTGATTTTGGTTGGGGGCGTCCTATATATGCTGGGCCTATTGATCTCTCGCCTACTCCCCAGCTCTGCCTTTTTCTACCATGCGTCAAAGATGGGGACTCCATTGTGGTGTGCATGTGCTTGCCTCGATCTTCAGTCTCTGCTTTCACACGCTTTCTCATACAGGAAGAAGAGGAAGGCAACGTCGATGGCAATGAAGACGACGATCGTTTTTTTGGATGAACCACTTATTTTTTCCTCTTAGTTTTCTTCCTCTTAGTTTGGAGAGAAACTATCTCTTTAGAAGCCATTACGATCTACTTTAATAACATGTCATTTATGGGAATTAAATTAGAGGAGAGGATAACAATCATTCCTCACAACCATACAAACTAAATCCAATTGACTCAAGCAACATATACTTTACAATTTTTTTCTCAATATTATAATATGAATTTTGAAATTGTTTTACAATATGTTAAATATGTTATTGTTAAAATCAATTTGCTTCATCATTTGCACTATCTTCTTGTTGAATCGATACAATGAATCAATTTTCTCTATATAGTTTCTAAAATCAATGTGTTGAATCATTTTTTACTATATCACTATTAAAATCAATGCACCCTATTATTTTTACATTATATCATTGCCCAAATCAATACAATTATTTGAATGTTCTCAAACATTTTTCACATGTAGCAAATGTAGCAAATATTGTAGCAGTGTTAAAATCAATGGATTATATTATCATTGACATCTATGTATTGGAATAATTTCCTTTTTTTTACAAAAAGTTTATTATTAAAACTAAATTACTATTGACTAATCTATAAACAAATAGAAGTACCATTACCAAAACATTTTTTCTTTAGCTTAGTTAAAGTAATTTGGTCATTTTCCTAAATAAGAAATGTTGGTTTTTTTTTTATTTTTTTTTACATTTTTTATCCATTTCAATTACAGTTTCCAATAAATTAATAACAATTCTCAATTATGTTTATATTTCATAATTACAATTCGCCATGTAAAAAAATAAAGAATTACAATTCTGGATGCAAGATTAAATGGTTAGATTACAATTTTAGTCTCTTTAATTTAATATACCAATTTTAACTAAATAGATTTCTTATTTAGATTATGATTAATCAAATGTGATTATGAATAAATTAAAATAACTTTAATTTAATGTTGTAATTTTTTTTATTTTTATTTTTATAATTCATAATGTTTTTTTTCATTATTATTAATTTATTGATTTTATTTTATTTTATTTAAAATTATAATTATTATAAATTTTTGTTTTCTCATTTTTCAATGTAAAATATCCAATCAAAATCAAATAAAAATGGTTAAATAAATTTAAGAAATTTCATAACTTATTATTTAAATGGACATGTCATTTTTTTTTATAATAATTCAATTATCAAATTCATATGGTTTTCAACTTTTCTTATTCTCCATCATATTTTTTCCTTTATAAATTGATAACCACTACCACTATARAAATATATATTCTATATAATTATTCAACAATTTCATTTTGATGATTGTAATTTCACTTTGATGATTTTTAAATTATTAACCATGTACTTTTGAAAATTATCAACTATGTGCTTTTAAAGGTGTATACTCAACAATGTTGAGCGTCATATGTTTGCAATATTATTGAAACAAAATAACATATGGGTTAGGTGTTTATTGCTGGTAAGATCAAAGTTAATTAGGTGTTCCCAATGTAATTTAAAAAAAAATTAAAATATATTATTAAAAGTTATATTCTCAAAATTTTTAATTTTTTATTAAATATAATAAAGAATAAAACTAATTTCATCTTATTCATTTTAATAAATGAAAATGAAATAAGAAGTGACACAATAATAACAATTATGTAGAACATAATATTATGAAATATATTGATTGTAGTAATATTAAAATATATATAACATTATAAAACATATTGTTGTTTATAATATAGGTAGTTAAAATGAATAAGGAAAATGAAGTAGGTTATATTAGTTTTATAGATCTTACACGTTCTAGAAAAAATCTAGTGCAACCTTATAAAACAAATGTTTTAACTCCAGGTTGGTTTGTTGTAGTTGCACCAAATTGATTAAACTTTTAAAAATGTGAACTTGAAAAAGAGGGTATATCCACATAGGTCAAACACCCTAAGACAACCATTCACAAAAACATATCAAATATTGGTACACCAATGTATTATGTGGCCAAAACCCTTAAAGAGAGAAATAATCCATGGCCTTAGCCAACACAACCACTTGAGGCAATATATTAATGCAAAAAAATATATTTTCCATATGAGTTTCTCACAACTGGTCATTAACAAGTGACCCTCCATGTTCTTTAAATAGAGATCATGGGGAAATCAAGTGTTAAGCCATAGATCAATAACTATTACTATCAAGGAGAAGAAGAAACATTGAATCACTTTATGTCTATAATACAATTGTGATTGTTGGATTAGATAGTTACAAATGCACACTAAAAAAACACAGTTTACCTAAATACACATTAGACCAAGTTGATCTTAACTAAATCATTCGTGTCTAAATATCCTAACATATCCTCTTAAGAACATTATGGGATAGGTTTAAATGATTTACAAAAATGACACAATAGGAGAAGGAAGAAGGCATTAGATCATATCCCCCCTTAATGGCAACTTCTTGAACTCCTAACATAGATTGAATTTTGGAAAATTTTGTGAAAATGTATGCAACTTGATCATCTGTAAGGTAATAGAACACTTTGAGAATACGATCCTAAATAAAATTTATGATGAAGTGCATGTATATCTCAATGTATTTGTTGTGCTCATGTTGAACTAGATCTTTGGTGAGCTAAATGGAACTCTAATTATCACACCAAGGTGTTTTTAGATGTTGTTGCTAGAATCCAAACTATGAAAATATCTCTCGAAGCCACAAGGCTTCTTGAATTGCATTAACTTAAGCTCGATATTTTTCTCTTACTAAAGAAAGAGCAAGGGGTTTCTTCTTAAAATCCCAATTGATAACTCTAGAAAGAAGACTAAAAACATCACCAACAATATAATCCCTACCATCAACGTCACCTACCCAATCAAAATTAGTGAAACCAACCAACAAAGGAGTCCCCTCTGAATTTTAATTTACCCCAAACTGAACTATACCCTAGGTATACCAAAGTATTATTTTTTTTGCTTTCTAATGGCTCTCATGGGGTGTTTTCATATACTGAACAACAAGACCAACAAAAAGGAAATATTAGAATGGGTATCATTCAAATACAAAAGGATACCAACTAACTAATGGTACAAAGTGGCATCTACTTCAGGTGTAGTATAGGTAGTAGAAAGTTTAACTCCAAATAGGAAGGGAGATGGGGATAGTTTACAATATTCAATGTGAAAAGAGGTGAACAAGGTCACATGCATACTTAGACTAAGAAAAGGAAATTGTTATATAAACATGGTATTTCCACACAGGTCGTACACCTTAAGAAACTACACACACAAATAGATCAAAGATCAGTACACCAATGCATTACATGATTAAAAATCTCAAAGAGGGAAATAGTCCATGATCCTAGCCAATGCGGCCACTTGAGGCAATATATTAATGTAAAATTAATTTTTTTACATATGATTTTCTCACAATTGATTGTTAACAAATGACCCTCCATGTTCTTTAAATAAATATCGTGGACCAATTGTGTGTTAATTCATGGATCAATATAGTTGTTAGCATCGAGGACAATATGAACCATTAGATCACTTTATGTCTAGAACATATTGTGACTATCAAATTAGATAACCACAAATGCATACTAGGGAAACACACTTTACATAAAGACTTATTAGACCAAGTTGATCTTAACTAACTCCTAAGTGTCGAAATATCCCCCTTAAGAGCAACTTGTGATAAGATTGAAGGAGTTATATCCAATCCCCCTTTAAAGACAATTTCTTGGACCCCTAACATAGATCGAAGTTTGGAAAATTTCACGTGTGTAAGAGATTTTGTGAAAATTGACGGACCCCAATATTGGCACACGTTTTGCACAATTTTGACAATTTCTCACAAAACTTTGTTGACCTTGTTGGTTGTGAAGCCTGATTATCTTTCTGATTCAGAGGCATTTCTGTTCAGCCGTGTTTATACCCCATGAAGACTTTACACCCTGAAAGAAGGTACACTCCTCCATGTGGGGGAGTGCAGGGGGGGCTTGCCCCTGCTGCGAGGTAAAGGGGCAAGCAGGCCCCCAAAGCAAAATTTTCCTTGTAAATGTATATTGTAATTTCATAGTAAATTAGGACCATTCATTATAAGGTCGCATATATGACAGTAGAAGTTATGTTAGGGTTTTTTTCCCTAGAAGGCAACCCTCTTTTATGAGAGAAATGTATTGCGGCTATGCATCATTGTGAATATTGTATTCTGAGTGAGGACATTGTGAGAGAAAGAAGAAGATGTTACAACGGGTGGGTTGTAGGTTGTATCCCTTCATTTGTTGGATAATAATAAAGAAAAGACTTGTAAATTTCTCTGGTGGACGTAGCCCACACTGGGTGAACCACGTATATCTGTGTCTCTATTGTATTGTGTATATTTTGTCTTTTATTTCTGCATTTGTTTAATTTTATTGCTCCGCGGTCCTGTTTTGCTAACATACCTTTTCTAGCTTCTTCCACCCCTTTTATGGTCCAAATGGCATTTTGGCAAAGGTATCTATTAGTCTACATTTTGTCATCTTTTGTTAACTATTTGGTGATAATTATAGTAAATTTCACACTTACCTTTGCTAGAAGTATGTCATGGTCTTATGTCATAGGAAAGTTATAGAAATCTCATATACAAACTATAGTTTAGCTACGGGAAAGTTGCACGAATCCCATACCCAAACTATGGGTAAATTGCGTGATGTTAGGATATTTAGATACTTTGGAGTTATTTAAGATCAACTTGGTCTAATGTGTCGTTAGGTAAAAGTGTGTTTCTTTAGTATGCATTAACATGCATTTGTAGTTAGGTAATATGTCAGTCACAATATGTTCCCGACACAGAGTGATTTGACGGTTCATATTCTCCTTGATGTTAATGGCTACATTGATCTGCAACTTAACACTCGATTGGTCCATGATATCTATTTAAAGAGCATGGAGGGTCATTTTTCGATGATCGATTGTGAGAAAATCTATTCTAAATCTCTCTGTGATATTTTATTTGGCATTAATAAATTTCTCCAAGTGGTCATGTTGGTTGGGGTTGTGGTTGCTTCCCCACAAGGGTTTTACCACCTAAAAACATCAATTTTTTGATCTTTGATATGGTTGTGTGAGTGGTTACTGAAGGTGTTTTTCCTCTATTAGAATATCTATGTTTTTGAACATGGTATCAGATCGCATTTGAAGACCCGTTCCCTTTGTAGATCAAGATCGTGAAGTCAAGTTTATGCATCTCTAGTCTTCCATTTCCATACATTTATGGTCTTAGAGGACTATTCCATTGCATTCAGAGTGCTCATTTCAATTAGGAATGCCTTTTGTTTCACTCAAAAACGTTTATGTTTTCCCAAGATGTGACCATTTCAATTAGATCCAAAGGTATAAAAGCTTGAATACACCCTTTTAAATTTTTACAGAGATAATATTTTGGTTTTATTTTGGTTTTTTGTTATTTATTTATGGGTTGTTACTCTTTTCGATTTGTGTATTCTCTTTTCCCTATTCTCTGTGTGATCTTTGAAAATAAAAAATAGAGCGGAAAGGTTTTTTCTGTCTGTGTATGGTCTTTTCCGTGCACTCAATGCGATCTCAGTAAATCAGAAACAAAGGGAAAACTTGCAATTTCCAGGTAAGCTAACTGAGATATAACCCTTGTTGTTGTCGAGAAGTAAAAAAAAATCTTGTGTGAATTTTTTTTTTTATAAGAACGTTCTCCAAGGTCGTCTTCAACAACAACAACAACAACCACAACAATCGTCACTTGGTTAAAAGTTGATTTATTAAGCAAGAGGTCTTGAGTTCAAGTCTCTTTTTCTGTCACTTTTTTTTTGAAAAAGTTCATGCATCCATTGTAAAGTGTATTCACTTAAATTATAAAAATGAATGACCATAAAAATATTTAATATTTTATTTTAAGTTATTTGTTTTGCATGCAACTTTCATTTATAAAGTAACTTCATTGTAAAAGTGATCCCTTCTTATTCCATAAAAGTGGATCACTTCATAAACAGCTTATTTGTAAAAGTGAGGTTATTAGAAGGAAAGGTATCACCGCATGGACCAACTTCTACTTGCCACATGGACCTTTGGTTACCATTTATGCATTTTTTCAAAAGGGCATAACTTTCACTTTTGAAATTCGTTTTCAATGCCAGTTTTTTAAACAACCTATTTTTTCGAGAGCATTCTTTCTAGACTATTAGTTTCAGATTTTAAATCCACATTCTCTGCATATTTAAAATGGATTCTCCCAATGATATTTTTCTTACCAGTACCAACTACTTCTCATCGAAATCCCATATGGAGGATGTATTGAGAAGTAAAAGATTGTACCATATTAACTTGGGAAAAGAACAAGAATCCACTGATGATGAAAAGTATTCCAAATGAGTTAGTAGGAATGATGAAGCATGTGGACTAACTGACATGTCCATCTCTCTTGATTTAAGGTTTCACCTTCAAGGAATTGAGGGCCCAAACAAAGCATAGGAAAATCTTGAAGTTGTGTTTGGTAAACACAATATTATTCGAGCTCACAAGTTAGAAAACCAGTTAATGATTTTAAGTCCAAATGATTTTCCTTGCATTGAAGATTACTTATCTATGTTCAAAACACTTATACTTTTTTTTATAGAGTGCCAACTAGATCTGAAGGAAGATCGATGCATATATGTTATTCTTTCTAAGCTTGGTAGTGCATATTCTATTTTTGTATCTACATTTTATGCCCCTAGAGAATCTCTAGGGAGTGCTTATAAAGAACCCTCTCTTGATTCCTTTTATGATTCTCTAATTCAATAACAAGATAATCTTTTGCAACTTGGACTACTCAGCACTGCATGTACATCCAACAAAGCCTTAGTGGCCCATCAGAAAGATAAATCCAATAATCCCAAGAAGAAACATCCTCGCCACAACAACAAGAAAAACAAAGGTCCCAAATCCTCTTCGCCAACTTCTTCTCCTAATAGTGTAAAGGAGAAAAATCTAAAAATAAAAAGACTGGCAGACATTGTAACTTTTGTGGGAAAGCTAGTCATGTGGAGTCCAAATGTTTTAATAATATGGAATCTTTGGAAGCAACGATGAAGAATCACAACATCAATATTGATTCTTCTTCTTATAACTCTTCTTATCGTGGACATGCACTTTCTTCTTTTGTTTTCTCCTTCAATGCAACTTGTTCTTCTTCTTATAATGAGTGGCTTATTGATTCTAGATAATATTATCATATAGCTAAGGATAAATCCATATATGTTTCTTTTAATGAATCTAACACCAAGAAAATATTTTTTGGTGATGATAGATCTCTTAGTTTTGTAGGGTATGGAACAATTCAGGTAGATAATGGTCATTTCAATGATGTATTATGTGTTTCAAGTCTTTCCTACAAACTTCTATCAATGTATCAAATCATTCATTTAGGTGAAGGTAAGACTATAGAGTTTTCACCTCACCAAGTTGTAATCAAGGATCTACAATATCCTAATCATGTTTTTGCAACTCGAATCACTGATGATATTACCAAGTTGTACAAGTTTGACAACTGTGGTTTGTTGGTCATTGTAATTGCTTATTAACTAAACAATCAAGTGTTACATAAATTGTCAACCCAGGGAAGTCTGTTTATTTCAAAGGCAATCACACACTGTATATGCTCAATCTCAAAATCAATCTAGAGTTGTAGTAAAAGTACACTAATCACACCTTGCTTTGAATAGACTGAAGTTCTACTTTGAATTACAGAAAATCAATCTATCTATTGCAGAGTTTGAGATTCAAAGGAAAATAATTATCAGAAGAATCCTAGATTACATTAAGAAACATCAAGCTAGGAAAATAAATCTTTCAACATACTGCAAGGAAGACTAACTATTCTGTAACAGAGAACAGGACATATGAATCCTCTTAATACAATTGATCATAAAATTACATGTGTACATACGAATCATATTCTTAGTCAGATCTAATATTCTATGCTGGAATAGGATATTCTGATCTCCCGTAGCAAAATGTTGTTACAATAGTTGGAATGGTGTTGGGTTGAGGTGTAGTTGTTGCGGCTGGTGTAACATCTTCTTTATTTATCTTCTTGTTACTGTTGTTGTGTATTGTTTCAGCATCGTAAATCATAGACTATTTCAGCAACGGGATTTGCGTTCTGTTTGACTGTTTCAACAACGTGGTCTCAAGCAACAATGATGGTTGGTGCTGGCTTAAGGTACGGCTGTTGTGGCCAGTGTAACAACTCCTTCTTGTTATTGTTGTGTGAATTGTTGTTCCAGCATAGCAAATCACAGACTGTTTCAACAACGAAATTTGTGTGTTGTTGACTGTTTCAGCAACGGGTCTTCAAGCAGCAACAATAATCTGCAGTTCAAACTGTTTCAGCAACTATATGTTTCTGATCGATGGCTAAGTATGAGAGAAATGTAAAATTACATGTAAAATAAATTAAACATATAGCAAAGAGAAGAAACGTTATATACCTTTGGAAAGAAAATTTAAGGTGATAGTGTAGGCTTAAAAGTGAGTGGGAAAAGGATGTAATGATAGCAAAAAGTATGAACAAAAAGGTACATTATAGGGTCCTAACATCCCCCCCAACTAAAAAGGTTACATGTCCTCAGGCAACTTCAATCTGAATCAGAATCCGGATACCGACTCTGAGCGTGCAAATTACTTAAGCAGTAGCTGTGGAAAGTGTTGTCTGTTGGAGCTCTGAATCCTTGAACGCGTTGTAGTCTTTGCCAAGCTGTTGTTTCAACCTTCTTGGGCAACTTATGATGAACTTGATATTTCTCTGCTGGCATCCACAGAATAGGAAAATGGAACTGATAACCTATCCAGTTTTCAGCACATTGCTGAACACATTTGATGTAGCTAGGTACCGGGGAGATTGTCGTCTCAAGATTGGTAGGACTAAAGGGATTGTGCTCCTGCCTTTTCTCAGAAGATTGTTGCCAAAACATGTTATTTTCTTGTAGGGAAAATATCTCTGTGGATTTAATAAACTGTTGACAATCCTGAAGTACTGTTGTCTATAGTTGCCGAATATATTGAATCATCCCTGGTTTCTTCAAAAATTGATAATAGTCTGCAACAAAGGTGGCAGCGTTCTGTGGTTCTGGCCATATCCAGAGGAGGCGGTTATCTTCGTTATGCTTGGCAGCTAGGAAGTCATTCTGCCATGTAATCTGATTGTTAAGGAAGGAGGTGAGTGCCCGAATCTGGATATCACCGACAAGAGGGTTAAGGTTAAGCTGTCGGTTCTCAGGGATGGCCTCATTATGAATATATACCTCACATAGGAGGTGTTGATCAATAGTAGAGGCTTCTGCAAAAGTTCTAACAAAATCTGCTGGATTTAACACTGCGTGGGGTCTGCCTTCTTTGATTGATTTAATCTGAAAAAATGTAAGTTGTTCTATGAGGAAAAGAGAGTAATTGGAGGATGGTTTCCTAGCAGCCAACAATTTTTGTGCCAAGTCAAACATCAGGAGCAATTTGCCTTTTAGCTCTTCATTCTGCTTCTTGGCGTGTTTTCTCCAAAGCTTCCCAGTTTGAATAGATGTGGTTTAGCCAAAGTAGTATGTGCTTCTGCAGGCTTTTGTCCTGTGTAGCAGCAGACTCTTTTTTCCATTTGTCCATTATTGCTTGCTCATCCCATGGTTGAGTTTGTGTTTCAGCATCACAAGTGATAGGTTGAGGTAGGGTCAGAGTGGCTCATTCCACAAGAGTATGGGTGTTGATATTGCTAGGAGGGGCAGATTCATCAATATGCAGTGTTTGTACAACTTTACTAATAAAAACAGGGGCTTCAGATGTAGCAATTGTTGTAGGCCAGGGTTCATTTTGAATTTTGGAAGGTCCTACTGGTTCTTGTGTAACAACAGGGTTTTCTTCTTTGAATGCAAAAGTCATAGGTGCAGGGGAAGCTCCAGGCATTGGAATTTGAGTTACTTTGTAGCCTACTTGATAATAAATGTCCCCACATTGACTACACATATACTCTCTACACTGATTCTCTTTTGTGTTTTCCTCTATCATGGTCGCTATGCGAGCTAAGGTATACAATTAAAGTTCCTTGTCGTAGGCTTCCTTTACCATTACTAACTCTTGCTTGTAGGCTTCCAGTTCAGACCTTAGGAACTCGTTTTCTTGTAAGACAGAGGCCATTGTTGGTTCTGGTTGTTGATATTTCATGGGTGTATTAAGAGGGGTGACTGGTTCTTGTGTAACAATCACATCCGCAATAACTGGTTCTTGTGGAGTAGCTACAGGATCAACAGTTGATTCTTGTGTTTCAGCTTCTTGATGTAGAGAAAGTAGTGTTGTGGCACCCTGGGCATCTGATTTATGTATTTCGGGAACAACATCAGCAGTTGGTTCTTGTGTTTCAGCTGTAATTGGTTCTTGTGTAACAACTATAGTTGGTTCTTGTGTTTCAACTATTGAATGAGTAGTTGGTTCTTGTGTTTCAGCTACTGGATGAGTAGCTGGTTCTTGTGTTTCAACTACTTGATTTAAAGAGAATGATGTCGCAGTACATTAGGCCTCTGGTTCTTGTGTTTCAGTGCCCATGGGTGGAATAGATAAAAATTCCAGAATTTGGGAGAGTGGAGGTGTATGGGCTTTTAGCAAGATGGGTTGGGGGTTTAGGGAAGTGGCAGTAGTGGTTGCTCTTGTTGAGGTCCTCGTTCATTTTCTTTGTAAAAAGGAGAGAAACGAAGGAATTTGCTTCTTTCTTTTGTGTGTGGGTTTTTCCTCAGCGATGGGGAAGGGAGGGTTATCAGGTTTATCTGGTTCAGAATCATCGCTAAGGATATGAACAGTAGGAGTAGATGATTATGGTAATTTGTGGGGTGGGCTTGGTATGGTAGGAGGGTTAATTGGATCAATTGGGTCTGTAGGCGTATTAATAGGTATTTCCGGAGGGTCTAGAAGGTTTTGTGGTTGTTGTTCCTGAGGATTTTCAGGATGTTCAGCAGCTTCCTGAGGGTCTATGGGTGGGTTGTTTAGGGAAGGGTTTTGTTGGGAAAAACCCTTTTGGATGAGTAGTTGAGCGAGATGGTGATGGGTGAGGGAAAGGGCGGGATTTTTAGCCTTTTTACATTAATG
>SNQJ01S0005543.1:221165-254274 GCA_010110895.2 Picea sitchensis | reverse complement strand
TGGGATTTGCATTATGTTTGACTGTTTCAACAACGTGGTCTCAAGCAGCAGCGATGGTTGGTGCTGGCTTAAGGTACGGTTTTTGCGGCCAGTGTAACATCTCCTTCTTGTTACTGCTGTGTAAATTGTTGTTCCAGCATCGCAAATCATGGACTATTTCAGCAATGGGATTTGCATGTTGTTGACTGTTTCAGCAATGGGTCTTCAAGCAACAACAATAATCTGTAGTTCAAACTGTTTCAGCAACTATATGTTTCTAATCGATGGCTAAGTATGAGAGTAATGTAACATTACATGTAAAACAAATTAAACATATAGAAAAGAGATGAAATGTTATATACCTTTGGAAAGATAGGTTAAGGTGATAATGTAGTCTTAAATGTGAGTGGGAAAATGATGTAATGATATCAAAAAGTATGAACAAAAAGGTACATTATAGGGTCCTAAGATGGGTCATCATCTTTTCCATGAGTTTTTTTTGCTCATAGTGATGACTTGAGAAAAATTTGGCATGAGTGGTTCAGTCATCTAAACTATTTCTCATTGCAGTAACTATGTAATCAACATATGTTGACTAATATTCCTCTTGTTTCTTATAGAGATGGTGTTTTTGCTCATTGTATTCTTGAAAAACATCATTGGGACAATTTTGACAAACATGCCTCTTGGCATGTCTCGACCCCTTTGAACTTGTTCACAGTGACTTTTGTGGTCCTGTTGGTTACTTTTCTGGAGCTAACCCAGGTTCTGATTTCAAATAGGTTTCCAACAAAACCCTCAAAACTATCGGCCCTCCTGGTAAACCAAAAGGAAAAATTGTTCACAGGGTGCACAACACAGTCTCACCCGAGATAGATTTTATGGAGGACTACAATATTCAGGTGTTTGCAGTCTAGGAATGAGTGGAGATTGTGGTTGGATTCTTTTCCTTATGCATTATCCTTGTTAATCATTCGTCTACTTCTATGATTCATTCATCTTTAAACCTATGCATGCATGCTAATCTAACTATTTTAACCATTCATTCTTGAGCTAATGATTAATAGAAAAGTAAAGCATTCCTTAACAATCACACAGAAAATAAGGTTTACCGTGGTTCACCCCCTTCTCGGGATATGTCCACAAAGATTTTGATTCTCTGCTCTTTTATTTAATCTGCTGCAAAATCTTTCATTGCACGCATTACATCCTCAGTAATACAATCAAAATGAGGGTAAGTACCCTCTGTGAGGATGACTAGATCACACCAGGCTTCTCAGCCTATGACCTAACCCTCGAAGACTATCTTAGTCCACTTTACCAAAAAACTTATTACAATCAATATCTTCCCAACCAACTAAATCTCAATAATCAACTGACTCACCCCCTACCTAGACCTCCTAGGTCCTTATTTATACTATTTTACAGGCTTATAACCATTACAATCTTTGAAAAAATCCCTAACCCTACCATAGTTAGGCCTGTTTGAATGTGCACCACGTTGCTCTTCCTCCTGTATGTTGTTTTTCCTTCTTTTTCTACATGCTTATTTCCTGCCACCTATTGCGCATGCTCCAAAAGTAGATATTTCTCTCCAAATTTGGGTTTGTTTCAAAAACAGATCTTTCTCTCAAAACTAGGGCTGCGCCCAAAATAGTCTTTCTTCCAAAAATAGACCTATGCCCAACAGGCCACCAACACTGAAATGTGGCTTGTCTCGAGACACTCAGGTGGTGCACGCTCCCTGTATAGCCTTCTCCAAGTCATGGAACTTCTCTGCTAGTTCCTTTCCTTTTTCCTTCACCTACGCAACTTTGTCTGTTAGCGTCTCTACTATTTGAGTTGTTATTTTTTCTTGTATCATTGTTGTGCTTTATGGATGTGCATGCGCCATCCTTATCTTCTCTTCCTCCATATCCGCAATTATATTTCCTTCTTTTTCCTGGAGGGGATCCAACTGGGCTTATCTTTCTTTCTTATTAATCTGCGCTCTCTTTAACTCTATCTGCAGGGTCTTCATCTCCTGGGTAGCCTTCAAGCGCTTGATAACTCTCACGATTTTCTGTCTGATCCAGGTGGATATTGGTGGCCACCCACCTATTCCAATTGGATCCACACCATTGTTTCTTTTGATTTTTCAATTTCCTTAATTGTAGCACAATTTACTATTTATATCATTTTTTCAGGTCCTGAACTTCCGGAGTCGTTTTGAGGCACTGAATGACAATTTTTGGCATCAAATAATCCAACAAAGATAAATTCATCCCGGACTCGATATTTTTTTTCAGCAGTGTATTCCTCGGATAGATATTTCTAACAATGTATCATGTGCGTGAAACAAAGATAGTATGCCAAAGTTACGACCTCAGGAAATTGATGTACCAATTTACCCTGACGGGGCCCATATTCTATCGTTTCATCTCCTAGGGTTAGGTTTTTGGATGTTTAGGGTTTTCCATTGTTTCTCAATAATATATAGGCCTTCGAGCCTCATTGTAACAGAGAGTTGAAAGGCTAGTAGCTGCCACATCTCTTCTCAGAGATAAGCTACCAACACCCTAGCTATTTTATTTCCATTCTGTCTGTAAGCATATTTCAGTCATTTGTTGTTAATGAAATTAAGTTTTATTTTCCGTTGCATCTCTACATTTATGGGTATTTATGTATTTCATTGTGTTCCTACATAAATTGGGATCACTGTCGCTACTTTGACTCTTGCATGGAAGCATTGATTTTATCCTCTTGTTGGTCCAACTGTTGGACCTTTTCATTCTCTTCCAAAGTAATCCAAATATGTGTAGTTCTGTCAAACAGTTCTATGACTTCCTTTGATTCCCTTTCCATCTCCTCTATCTAAAGTGAAATTTGTTGTTCTCTTTTCTCTTGAAACTCAGGAGGAGTTATAGGATTAAATTTTTCTTTCATCTCCTCGATCTCTTGCCTATATCCTTCAATCGCCTGCCCAATGATCTTTATCTTTTCCTATGCACTCTTATCCGATGCTTGCACCCTATCTAGAATGTGTTCATATATCATTGTTATCCCATGATCTATCTTGTTAGTGCATTATTTTTCCTCCTCCTTCTCCGAGGTCAACTGGTCGTAGGTGATTTGTAACATTTTTGTGATTCCCCTACCAACCTCCAAGTTAGTGGCATCTGCGTGGGCTCTGGATTTTACTTCCTACATTATACTAGCTTGGAGTATGTATAGTTATTTTGTGGGTATCTATGCCATGACTACCTCAAAATGGATAATGTACCCCATGGTTTTATGCACGGTCTCTTGATCAATTCTGACCATCTTCCATGTGACCGTAAATGTATCCATGCCCTGCACTACTATCTGAATTGTCTCCCCTCCTTCTCTCTATGCAAGGGGTCGTTGTGTCTTTTCATGTTGTTGCATTATGGCCTGCGGTATTGCATGAATTTGTAACTGTTGTAGAGTTTCATGGAATTCTATGAGTTTGGCCATGATCTCTTCTCTTTGTGATTCTACAGCTTCCCCCCTATCCTAGACCTTGTTTTCCACGAACTCAACATCATCCTCTATCAAGGTGATGAATGGTTCCTCCTTGGTGTTTTTCATCTTTTTACACGTCTCCTTTACCTGCGTTGTCTTCCTTTTTGTTTATGATGGATGTGCCCCACTTTTCATCGCCTGTGCCCTTTCCTTGCCAGCCTAAGATGTGTCCCCATTATTGGCATCCTGTTGAATGTCTATCCTGGGCACCGTTGTTGTCCTCCTTGGTCTCTTTGGTACTATATTTCTTCCCGACGATTGAGTGCATGATGCAGCCTTCCTAGTGTTATCAGTTGGGATGTTTATCTTTGTTGAAGGACCTGCTTCGTATTTCCCCTTAGTTTTGGTTGATTGTGTTGGGACTATCCTTTTTGTTGGTTTTTCTACTGGCATCTTCCACTGCACAAGCTAGCATTTGATTATCTAGTCAATCTCTTCCCTTGTGACACAGTATTGCATCTCTAACCATTCCTTATTTTTCTACTTGTTTTTTCTTTTTATCAGTTTTCTTTCTTAATATCTACTATAGTATACTATATACATGACTTTATTTCTACGTTGTAACTTTTTAAGAGTTAGTAGGTCGACTGGCCCTGTACAGTTTCAGTTGACTACCGTTGACCATTCCTTTCAGTTATGTTCCTCCCAAATACTTTAGCTGCACATATCCTCTATATGTAACATTATTTACTTCATATGGCCCTAGCCAATGCATTCTGAACTTACCAGGGTGTTGCAAAAATTTGTTGTCATAGAGAACAACAAGGTCTCCCTCCTTAAAGATTTTCTTTTTAATGTGTATGTCATGCCAGGAATTTTCCCTTTCTTTCTATACTTCCTGGTGAAATCCTACCAGAATCATGCCCTCCTCCATTTCCATTAGTTGAATTAACCTCTCCTATACTGTGCCTCTTTATGTCATGTTGGTAATTCATTCTACGCACAGACTGGGTACCAAAAATTCTAATGGCACTATTGCTTCCTATCCATACACCAATGTGAATGGTGTTTTTCCTATTATCTTCTTGCATGTGGTCTTGTATGCCCATAGTACTACTGGTATTTTCATGTCCCAATCATCCCTATTAACATTGTATATCTTAGTCAAAGCATTTTCCAAATTCTTATTGAAAGCTTCTGCTGTCCTATTTTCCTAAGGATGATATGGTGTACTCTTCTGGTGATATAATTCAAACTCCTCAGTCATAGCCTTGATGTTATTATTAATAAAATGAGTGCCTTCGTCACTCATCAAAATCCTGGGACATCCAAATCTGGTGATCACGTGCTCAAATAAGAAGTGTGTTGTTGTCTCTTCACTGCAATCTTTGACTGGTGTTGCTTCTTCCCATATTGTTAAATTTTCGGTCGTAGTAATGATATATCTGGATCCTGACCTTCTTGCTAGTGGATTAATAGGTCTGAAAAAATCTATTTCCCATTTTTCAAATACGTGCAGAGTTACTTGTGGTCTTAGGGGAATATCATCCCTCCTGTTGGGTTTGCAAACCCTCTGACAGACATCACAGCTCTGGAAATATTCCTTGGCATATTTATGAATTGTTGTCCACCATAGTATTGCACGCAATACCTTCTGCGTGATAGCTTTTCCTACATAGTTTCCTCCAGCTATGCCTTCACAGGCTTCTGCTAAAACCATGGGTTGTTCATGTTCCAATGAGTTGGTAGTATGAAACTCTGACTACCAGGTTTTTCTTCTGCGCAGTACTAAACTCTTGTGGAACAATTCTTGTACTTAAGTATTCAATGATATCAACGAAGTATTCATCAACTACTTGCACCGAAATAGTTTTTCATCAGGGAAGTTGTCTTCCAATTTAGTAGGTCCTTCTCCATTGGTTACCCTTGATAGGTGATCAGGTCCTACATTCAACTTCCCTGTTTTGACTATTACTTCAAAATAAAATTCTTGGAATAATAACAACCATCTACAGTTCCTACCCCCCAACACTGGCTGTTGACTAGATATTTGAGGGAAAAATCATCTGTGAACATTTTAAAGTGTTTACCCAGTAAATAGTTCTTGAATTTCTGAAGTGAATATACCATGGCTAGGCCTTATAATTTTGCGGTGTTGTAATTCTTCTCATATTCTGAAAACTTCCTGCTTGCAAAGGCTATAGGATGGTCTAAGTCCCCTTCTCCTGGTTGTGCCAAAATTGCTCCAAGTGTTATTAATGATACATCTACATGCACATGAAATGTCTTTTCCTAATATGGAAATACTAATATAGGCATTGTCACCATATTTGCCTTTAGAGTTTCCAATCCTTGCTGACAATCCTCATTCCATTAAAATATGGTGTCTTTCTTTAACAACTTTTCCATTGGTGTAGCAATCTGCACATACCCCTTTATAAACTTCCTGTAGTAGCCTGTATGTCCCAGTGTGGTTCTTAACTGGTGCACTAAATTTGGTGGTGGTAAATTCACATTGACTACAATCTTAGCAGGGTCAACTAGTAAGCCATGTTTGCACACTATATGTCCCAACAATATCCCAAAAGGTGTACCAAAAATTCATTTCATGATGTTTAATGATATTTTACATTACCTGCATCTTTCCAACATTAGTCTTAAGACTTCTACATGGTCTTTCAAAATACTATACACAGTCTAGTCATCTAGATATACTTCTAGAAATTGATGTATGAATTCCTTGAAAACAACTATGACTACCCTTGAAAATAAGGCTGACGCATTCTTCAATCCAAAGGGAGTGACTATATATTGGTAGGATCCCCATTCTGTAGAAAAAGTAGTCTTATACCTATCCTATGGAGCTATTTTGATCTCATGGTAACCTGATAATCCATCTGTGAATGAATATGCTTCTTGGCCTCCCACATTATCCAAGACCTCATCTGTAAAAGGGGTAGGGAAAGGGTCATGTGAGCAAGAATTATTGAGTTTCCTAAAATCTACACAAATCCTTATACCCCCTTGCTTCTTTTCCTGGACTACCATGGGACTGGTCCATTCAGATTCCTCTACTGGTTCTATAATGCCAGCTTCCAACATTCAACCAATTTTTGTTTTCACTTTCTTCTTATACACTAGATTCAACCTGTAAGGTCTCTATCTAACATTTTTAGCCTCAGGTTTGAGGGGTATCTTCATATTACCTAGCTCCCTTGCTATGCCATTCATCTCTGTAAAGGTTTTTGGAAACGGGTCATTATTTTCACGCAGTAACTCTATTATTCTTTCTAACTTTTTCTCATCCCAATAGTCTCCAATACTTTCCATTTTAGGATTGTCATTCGTCCCAATGTTGAATTTCTTAACTTTGATTGGTGCAATAAATGTCTCTGAGTCCAGATATGGGTATTCCACCTCTCTCTGTCCTTCAATCTCTGTGATCTGAATGTTTCACGAATCATGTTCACCTGGTGCTTCCTCTTCGATATGATAACATGAGAGTAACTCTTTAAATGTCTATATGTTCTACTATTGATATTCTATTATGATTTCAACCTCTGGTTCATAAAAAAATATCACTCCCCTTATCATATTCATAGCTAAATCAATGTTGGGGTTCTCATGCTTGAATGAGAAGGTTACTACAAAATTCTAATGTAATCATGTCCATTATGTAGTGCCTCTGTGCATCTCCTGGTCTATGTACCAGTTCCCTAGGATCCCTTCCAATGTATGAATAAAGTGATGAGGAAATTCCTCTAGTGGTGTCATCCTCCATTGTGCTCTGCACTTCTCCAAGTTTTCAAATGGTGTTCCTCGCCCATCATACTTCTGCACTATATTTCTCCCATGTTCTGAGAAAAATATAATGCGCAGTAGTCATTTACACTGATATTAATACTGAATTGTTTCTTAGTGCGCACCCCACCATCTTGCAGGTGTTTCCTTGAGTGAAATATCTAGGGCTAAGAGCTTTTGATTTTCCAAAACTTCCTCCTCATATTCTGTCAAAAATTCCTCTAAGTTTTTTATCCCATGAAAATTGGAAGGTTCCCTTATCTTTGTACCAACCCATCTTACTACGCAGTTTATTCTTGTGCACCTCCTTGTGGAGACTTCATGTAGTGTTTATTTCCAATTCTTCAAACCTGTGTTTGAGTCTGAAGAAAATGATGTAATGCTTCTCCAGATGAGTACCCCATATGCAATTGGGTTGACATAATCCTCTTCTCATTCAGTGGTTATGTACAACTGGTTTATTTCTTCTAGATCCAAACAAGTCACCTCTACAGACCTTTCTCCTTCTGAAGGATCCAATGGTGCAATTTCTCTATATCGGTGTGATTCAAAAGTAGTTTTCCTTATATTCAGGTTGATTATAGCCTGGTTATCAAATTCCAAATCCAATCCAAGTAATTTTGGGTAAGGTGTTATGCCATCTACTATCTCTATCACTTAAAAATCTACCATAGTGCGCACTCCATCCAAATCTAGTGTCACACGTTTAAGCCTTTGAATTGGTAACACTTTGTGTTGATTTTATAGTTTCAACTGGACAAGTGAATAGACTAATGTGGGTTCTCTCATTCACTTCCATGTCTTCTTAGGAAAGACATTTACTTTAGATCCTAAATCTAGTATAATATCTTCCATGTTGAAATCCCCAATGTTGGCATTTATCCTGAATTCTCTGTTTTTCCTTGTTCTTGTATGAAGATGATTGACTATTTTCTGTTCTAAATTTTCTTCTACCTTTGTGTTGCATCTTTCTAGAATATTTTGTAAGACCTTAACAGATGATGGATCATTCAATAACTTAACATAGGATTGCAAAAATGTCTTTATGGTACTTACTTTCTCTAAAGGTTGTCCTTTGCTAATATGGTCCATTGAAGATGGAATCTCGTACATTGGTGGCTCCTGATTTTGCGGTTCCACTGATGTCAACACAAAATTATGCTTGAGAAGCTCCTATCTGGCCTCCTTAAATTTTTCCTTTTCTTTCCACGTGTCAAACTGCTTTTGTGGCTCAATATTCTTCTTGACCCATTGGTGTTGAGATGGATCTTGTTTTGTTGCATCATATCATTTCTTGGCTCCTCCTTGAGTGACTATATTAATGTTTTTCCCATCATCCTTGGATTTGACAGAAATCAGCTGGACATTCTGGTTTTTCTAGTTCCTTTTTTGCTAGATCTTTCCCAAGAGTGTTAGGCAGTCTTCTGTGTCATGGTCTTTTGTGCAATAGTACATACATGTCACTGGTGGAAAAGGAAAATACCTTGCATAATGTCCTAGTTATTGGAAGTTATGGCACACTCCTAGTCCTCTTCCTTGTCCAAATCCTCTTCTTCCTCATCCTCCACCTCTGTATCCACCTCAATCTCCTCACAGTGCGTTGTATTGGGGTACTTGTTTATATTGCATGAGGTTATACTATGGCTACGTGTTTTTGTACTGCAGCTGCGCATCGTTGTATGGTGGTGGCACCTGGATGAATCAAGGTTTATCTTTCCATTTCACCATCTATTCTTGCACCCTGTAAGTGTATGAAGTTCTTTCTCTCATCGGTTCTAGTGTTCTAAAATACTTATCATCATGACCCACGGATTTGTAAAAATTGCAATATGATTTTTTTGGTATTGTCTTATACTTCTGCATCATTGGAAAATGATATGGATCATTCCCATGCATCTTACAAGTCTCGCACCATGGTCCTCCTGTTGGAAAGGGTTTTGACACCCATGTTGCCAAGTACTATATAAAAGTTGTACATTTGTTCTTATGGTGTCCATCTGTCCTCCATAGTGTACACCAACCAACTTCTCTTTTCTCTTTTCCCTTATTCTGGTTAAGTTGAAATGTTAGATTCTTCAAATACTCCTTCATATCCTCTATTGTTGGATTTGTCTGTTGATATTGGTTCTCTTCCAATTGCAGGGATGCCTACAGAGCCTCTACTTGAGTTTGGAACTTATGTTGTCTCAAATGATACTTTAAGTGTGGTAACAATGAGTTCACAAATAAGTGCCTATGTTGCATGTGAGTAATTGCATATTTTAACTTTCCTTTCATAAATTTTAACCTATGATCAATCTCCAAAATAGAATTACCTGGTTTCTTCTTGATTTCAATCATTTCATTCATGTATTGGTATTTTGAGCTTGTCTTTTGAAACTCGTTTACCAGTATTTTTTTAACGTCTGTGATAGTCTTTGGTACTCCATGTGGACTGTTTACATCTAGGCTCATGTACCAGTCCAATGTGTGGTCTCTTAGTGTGATAGATAACTGTGCGAGATTTGTATCCTCATATATGATATGCTTCACTTCCCAGATCTTCTCAAATATGAATAAATTCTTTTTAGGGTCCTCTGATGCCTCTCCCCGAGATTATGGTAATCTTATTGTGGGATCTTGTCCTACCATTTTAAGTTGTGTTGAAATACTACCTCCGCACGATGTAGATAATTGACCGTTACTTCTTGAACTTCCTGCCCCAATCAATTTTCCTTGATTGGACCCCTTTCCTGTTTTTCTTCTTCCACTAAAATTCGGTTCTTTAAATGTTGGTGTTCTTTCAGGTGTATTAGTCACACATGGGCTTGTAGGTTCCACACCGACGATGATCTGGATTGGAGTTCTTTATTATGTTCATGATCTTGGACCTATTTTTTTTATTTCATATGTTGTGCACAGGATTTCCTCAATCCGCTCCACAACCCAAAGATCCTCTACCTCTTCTTCATCGCTCGTCAAGCCCTCTCTGTCAGCTATGGCTCTCTTCTTATTATTCATCTTGTATTGGTAAGGTATTTCACTACGCATCTTTCCATATTTTTCCATTATCTTATTTATCTGGTATTCTTCCATCATGATTGGGTCCATCGACTCCTTCTTCTTTCCCTTATCCATCTCCCTATCCATATCTCAACCTCTTGTTATTGCTTCCCCCCTTCCCCCATTCATGTAGGAAAATTTAGTTGTTTGATTCCATGGTCATCAGACCTTTTTCATACAATAAAATCTTGATTGAAGTATACAATGATCTGATGTACCTATCTATGGGTCCCTTTAGAAAATCTTTCTTTGTAGCAGTGTAGGATTTTGTGGTATCTACTGCAAATTTAGTGATAAACCCTGCAAAAATACTGTCTAACCAAAAATCTAGTGCACGTGAATTTGTTGTTAACTTGTTGTAACTACGCAATCGCCACAGGATGCCACTCTAAATGTCTGAACTAATTCGTAGGGTGGTTTTCCTTCAACCTCTATAACCACTCCTACAACAGATGTGGGAAATCACAAAAAAATATCTCATGCAAGTCGCTAAACACGTATTTGTCGAGATACTTGTGCGATGTAAAATTAGGGTTTATGTTATCCTTCTGCGCAAACTTGAGTTCCTTTGTTCTCAACCATATTTCAATATCTGCCTTCGTTGGATTACATGGCCTGAACATTCCCTTCTATACTTTCATCCTCCATGTTTTTCTTCCATAGATCCCGTCCACTCAATCCTGTGTCGTTCCAGTCATCAACCAAACCATTTGTTGGTTACTTTTCTAGAGTTGAGCTAGGTTATGATTTCAAACAGGTTTCCAACAAAACCCTAAAAAATATTAGACCTTGTGGTAAACCAGAAGGCAAAGCGACACACAGGGTGCACAATGCAGTCTCACCAGAGATAACGTTTATGGGGGACTGTAATACTCAAGTGTTTGCAGTATAGGAATGAGTGTGGATTGTGGTTGGATTATTTTCCTTATGCACTATCCTTTTTAATCATTCATATACTTCTATGATTCATTCATATTTAAACCTATGCATGCATGATGATATAACTATTTTAACCATTCATTCTTGAGCTAATGATTAAAATAAAAGTAAACCATTCCTTAACAATCCCATAGAACACAAGGTTTACCGTGGTTCACTTCCTCCTGGGGATACATCCACAAATATTTGGCTTCTATGATATTTTATTTATTCTACTGAAAAATCTTGCTCTGCATGCGTTACATCCTCAGTAATACAATCAAAATGAGGGTAAGTACCCTTTGTGAGGTTGACTAGATCACACCAGGATCCCCAACCTATGACCTAACCCTCAAAGACTAGCTTATTCCACTCTACCAAAAAACTTGTTACAATCACTAACTTCCCAACCAACTAAATGTCAATAATCAATTGACTTCCCCTCTACCTAGACCTCCTAGGTCCTTATTTATACTATTTTACAGGCTTGTAGTTGTTACAATATTTGTGAAAAACCTAACCCTACCATAGTTAGGCCTGTCTGCATGTGCGCCACGATGCTCTTCCTCATGCATGTTGTTTTTCCTTCTTTTTTTGCATGTTGCTTTCCTTCCACCTAGTCCACACGCTCCAAAAGTAGATCTTTTCTCCAAAATTGGGCATGTTCCTAAAACAAATCTTTCTCCCAAAACTATGTCTACACCCAAAATAGACTTTCTTCTTCTTATTTTTTGGGTGCAAGTATTTATTAACTTTCGTTGATGACTTTTTCAGACGCACTTGGGTTTACTTATTAAAACTTAAGAGTGAAGTGTTTGACAAGTTTTTGGCTACAAGGCCCTTGTAGAAAAACAATCTAGACATCAACTTCAAAGGTTAAGAATAAATAATGGAGGTGAATATGTGAACAACAATTTTACAAGTTACTACACTGCATAGGGAATCCAAATGAAACAAACTATTCCATATACACCACAACAAAATGGTATTGTTGAGAGAACGAATAACACATTAAAGGAAATGTCTAATTGTATGATCTAATCTAAGGGCTTAAGTCTTAATTATTTGGCGGAAGCCATTAACTGTGCAAATTACATGGTAAATCACACTCCCACAAAGGCTCTAAAAAATATGACATCGTAAGAAGCATGGAATAAAATTAAGCCAGTTGTAAGCCACTTTTGTGTTGGATTACTGAGAGGGGGGGGGTTGAATCAGTAATAGAGAAATTTAATCATTTTTAACCAGAAAATGCAAGTTATCAATGTAGCATTATCGTCCAATAGTTGCAGAGTAAATAAACAATGAACAAATGAGAAAAAACCAAGGAATGTTTTTTCTTATATGTCTTTAAGAATTACATTCATTGAAAGAATCAACTTCCTTTATTTTCGAGTTGCAACTGGAAGGAGGCTCCAACCCCCTAGTTTCTCAGGCTACAACCTTAGGGAATCTCCAACTCCCCAATTCTCTGGCTACAACCAGAAGGAGGCTACAACCCCTTATTTTCTCTGGATACAATCTGAAGGTCGCTACAACTAGTTGTTTATGCCTCGTCCAACCACCATGAAATATAAGTAGAATGATGGAACCATTGTCACACTATCACTGTGAGATATACTGTTGTAAACTTGTACCAATCAACCTGCACCAAACAACCTGTACCAATAACCTATGCCAACATGTAGCATACATCAACCTGTACCTGAAATTGTACCATAAACAAATGCATCAACCATGCACCAAACCTGTACAAATAACCTGTCACAATAATTTGTCCAAACAACCTATCACAACAACTTATCTCATCAATCTTATCAACCAAGTCAAATCTACTCACCAAGATCAATCACCAAGACAACTCTCAACTATATGTACAATATCACCAAGATGTGCATCAACCAAGCATAAAACAACTCATTATCATCACCAAGATCAATATGTACTTATAATAATATACCAAGACAAGTATCCTATATCATCCATAAACCATGTGTCACCAATACTACTAACAAGTGCCTCCAACCATGTACCAAGTATGTACCAATCATGCATCAACTACTCATCAACTATGACTCATCGAGATGTACCAACATCATCAACTATACACCTCATGTATCTTCCAACTCATCAACTACTTGTCTCAACCATTTACCCAACATGTACCTCAACCAAAAGCCCTCATCAATTTCATCATCCAAATCTGATTTGTAACTCTCTAATATACCTCGTGTATATGATCACATAACTGCAAACCTTCCTTAACTTTAACAACAAGAGAATAGCATTTTCATCAAACTTTACTTTAGTCTTACATGACTAATTTTGGATTGGTCAACAACCCTAACTTGAAATAATCATAACTATGTACCTGTAAAGAATAAAGATATAAAAATAGTACACAATGTTCTTCAATGCCTTTAATGCAATTCCTCCAGGTTTCACTACTTGGAACCTCTCAAAAAAGGAGTTATAGAAAAAATGGCATACCTTGTTAAATTTTGGCTTATTCTAGAGAGTGAACTTGTAGAGCATACCCCACAAAGAATATTTATTGTATGGATATGAAATGGTACACAAAATACTACAGAATGTACTCTAACCAATACATTTTGTATTACTAAATTTGGATCTATTATAAAGAAGTTATGATGTTTTTACCCGAAACACCTGTTTTAGACTAGTTTCAGGACTAGCCACAAACCCTATTGTCCAAGGAGTGTAACTCCAAAAATACAACGACCCACAAGCTGAATTTTTTATCACAACTACTTGGATTTCTTTCCTCAACGAACTCCATATTTTTCGGTCTGAATCATTCTAGAAAAAAAGTTATTGTGAAAATGGTGAGATGACTTGTAAATAACATACCATAGAAAGCATCATCAAAATAATTTATCCTCCCTTGAATTTCGGCCTTCTTTACTTCACCTTCCCTATGAAATTCACCTTATATATCATTTGGTCACCTCAGTCACTTGTAGATATTCAATATTCCCAAGTGTGATTAAATGAGAGACCCTTGCCTCTTATTTATACTTTTATGTAGCTTCCTCAAGGGGTTAACTTCTAACCATCTTAAACCACTTTCCTTATTTTAGGGCTAACCCACTTATAACCACTTGTCCACTTAGTAATTTATCCACTAACTTTATTATTTAAAAATTTCTTTTGTATCCACTTTGACTTATGGTACACTCATCACTTCACTTTATTATTTAAATAATTTCTTCTTTGCAACCACTTCGACTACTTTGACCTTTTGGGGCTTCTAGATGACTCATGAGGGTTCTCCAACTTTACATGGCTATAAATCTCTAACCATCAGGAGTTATGTGGCGTTCCACATACCACTAGAAATGGCATGACATGTACTATCCATATAGAATAGTCTTACCTTCAAATATATTAAAGCTCATACCATTATACATCAAACAAACTTGGGTCCATCTATATTACTCATGAGGGTTCTCCAACTTCACATGGCCATAACTCTCTAACTGTGATGAGTTATGTGATGTTACAAATACCAGTGGAAATGGCATGCCATGTGATATCCATATAGAATAGTCTTACCTTCAAATATATTAAAACACATACCATTATACATCAAATAAACTTGGGTCCATTACCCAAACCTTTGTGCGACCAGAATTTGCTATTGGACTTTCTTCAAGGGTTAACATCAATGACAACCAACCTAAATAATCAACAATATCCCCCTTTGGCATTGATGGAAACACTCTGATGCAATATTGAAGTCATATAACTCATTCTACCCCTTGTGACCATCGCTCCCACTGGAACCATGCCTTTGTTCTCTTTATCCAAGCATTTACCTTTACATCTGATAAATCTCTCCCCCTTTGTCATCAATGGAAAATGTATATTTCCATCTGGGGCTACTCCCCCTGACTGAACTCTTCTTGAAACTGATCTCCGAACCCGAATTGTCCTCTTTATGGTGCTTCCTCGTGTACATCTAAGACATATAAGATAAGCATTCAAAATCATTCATTTTGGAGTAGAAATTACTCCGAGTCACTGGCGAAGATACTCAAAGTCTTCCCATGGAAGAGGTTTTGTAAGGATGTCTACCACTTGTTATTTTGTTCCCACATATTCAACTCTAATATTCTTCTCTGCAACTTGTTCCCATATAAAGTGATACCTTATTGGAATGTTCTTTGTCTTGGAGTGCATCATCGGGTTCTTTGAGATACTAATGGCGCTTGTATTATCAAAATAGATTAGAATGGGCTCATCATACTCAACTTGTATATCTGTCAGAGTTTGTTTCATCCATAGAACCTGTGTACAACATGTTGTTGCGATATACTCTGCGTCGGCTGTAGATAAATATACTAGTGATTGTTTCTTTCTTATCCAATATACTAAACACTCACCCAAGTAGAACACTGCTCCACTGGTGATTCATCGATCATCAATGCCTCCTGTCCAATCTGCATATGTGTAGGCAATAAGTGATATAGCCTTTCCTTTTGGATACCATAATCCAAACTCTTATGTTCCTTTGAGATATCTGAAAATCCTTTTCACTACTAAGACATGTGATTCCTTTGGTGTTGCTTGAAATCGTGCCACCTATCCAACTGCTTGCATTACATCTAGTCTGGATGTTGTCACATATAGTAAGGTACCAATCATTGACATGTATTTCTTTTGGTCTGTAGACTTTAAATCATCATCTTTTCTCAACTTGCAACTGGTTTGCATAGGAGTGGTAACTAGTTTGCAATATTCCATTTTGAACTTCTTTAGAATTTCTCTGATATACTTAGTATGAGAAATAAAAATTCCTTGGTTGCTTTGACATATCGAAAGACCCAAAAATAAGGATAATTCTCCAAGTAATGGCATTTCAAATTCATTATGTATATCCTTTGCAAATTGTTGGATTAACCTGTCATCATTACTTCCAAAAATAATATCATTAACATAAACTTCAATTGATAAAATACTATCTTGAGTTACCTTGATGTAGAGGTTGTTTTCTGCACTTCCTTTTCTGAACCCTACATGTTGTAGATATTTATCCAGTCTAGAGTACCATGCTCTAGGATCATGTTTTATACCATACAAGACCTTACTCAATTTGCACACGTAATCTATGTTCTCTGACAACTGAAATCCTTCTGGTTGTTCGATGTAGACTTCTTCTTCAAGTTCCCCATTTAGAAAAGTTTATTTTACATCCATCTGATACACTTTAATATTCTTGGAGCATGCATAAGCTACAAGAAACTGGATTGCTTTCATTCTGGCAACTGGGGAAAATGTCTCTTCAAAGTTGATTCCTTCAAACTGTGCATATCCTTTACATAACAATCTATCTTTGTTCCTTGTAACATGTCCATCTTCATTCAATTTATTTCTTAAAACCCACTTTGTGCCTGTCACATTCTTATTTTTTGGTCTTGGAACCAATTCCCAAGTGTCATTCTTCTCTATTACATCAAATTCTTCATCCATGGCCTTATTCCAGAATTCATCCTTGTTGGTCTCTTCAAAATTGTTTGGTTCAATCGTAGATAAGAGTGTTAGGCACATTTGTTCTGGTGAACAGATTCTTCTTCTAGTCTCAACTCTTTCATCCTTGTTTCCGATAATCTGATCTAAAGCATGATTCGTTTGTACTTGTTTGCTAGGTGTCTTTGGAGGCACTTGCTGAACTTGCTCTTCTACTTCTGTCTAATCTTCTTCATCTTCCTCTTCTACTTCTTCTTCATCTTTTGCTTCTTCTTCATAAAGTTGTTCCACTGATTCATTTTCTTCTTCCTTTGATTATTGTCCACATGTTTCATCAATTGTTACATTGATGTTTTCCACAACTTTGTTCAATCTCAGATTGTAATACTTGTATTCTTTCCTTGTACTTGAGTAACCAACAAGTACTCCTTTTTCCACACGAGAGTCAAAATTTTCCATTCTTCCATCTTCTCTTTTGATGTAGCATTTTGCTTCCAAATATTTTGAAGTGTTTCACATTTGTTGGTTTTAATTTCCATAGCTCATAGGGATTTTTGTCATTGTTGTTTCTGAGCATTAATTTGTTTTGAATGTGAATTTTTGTATGCACTGCATGTGTCCAAAAAATATTTGTCAATTTGGAATCCATTAGCATTGTTCAAGTCATTTATTGTGTAATTAACATCCATAATGTTACTTTGTCTCTGAACCACTCTCTGAATGAATTTATGAATCCATTCTCTCTCCCAATGTCATATATCTGTCCAAACCTGCTAAGTGTTCTTAAAAATCCATCTCTATCCATACTGTCCAAGACTCTACTGCACAACTATCCATAATGCTGACCCATTTATTACTATACTATCATGAAGTCTTCACTACTATAACTATCAAACTATACTTCTACTAACTGACTTCTATGGATCTGTCTACTCAAACCTGCAAGCTGCTCGAAGGATGGTTCTTTGGTCTATCACAACTATCGCATAGACTCCCCCTGTATAATATTCATGTTACCCGGAAGTCTCTAAGCCGGATGACTTAGAACAATTCCTGCTCTAATGTGTTTTCATCATCATCTTCATTGGTAGAGTCATCATCTCTCTTATCTCTGACTTCTTTCTTTCTGTCTGTGGATTCATCTTTCACTACAATGCCTGAAAGTACAATCTCTTGAACATGTTACTTATTAACTTCTCCTTCTTTTCTTTCAGTTATTTTCCAAACCTTTCTTTATTTGACATCTTTCTTTTTCTCTATAGAATTTTCTTCATCTCGTATTATTTCCAATCTTGCAATCTCTGGGACTTGGTCTTTGTTCACATGTTCTTTGTTTTTTCTTATCCATTCTTTCTTATATCTGATATCAATGTTATCTTTCATGGAAGTATCAATCATTCTTCTACAATCATTAGATATGTTTCCATAGTTATGACATTTGTAACATTCAATGTTATGTGGGGCCACATAGGTATTTCTTTCTTGAACATTTTTATAATCCCTATAATCTGCAACCTTATGTCCAAAATTAGTACAATAAAAACAATGACCATAAAATAAATTTTCATACCTGGGAGTGAATGATATTCTTTGTGGTGTAGTCCTTCTGAATTTCTACCTTGACTGATCATGATCATGATTGAAGATTCTTTGTGCTTGAACATGGATGGTCTTCTTGAAGATGTATTTAATAGTTTTCTTAGATTCTGGTTGACCATGATTCCTTCCTTTGAGTACTTCTTCATAACTCTTTCTATTTTCTTCATTCTTCTTTTCTAGCAACTTATAGTGCTTCTCTTCATTCTCTATAACTGATGTGGATGTTTCTGTCTCTTCAACGTTCTTTTTGAGAATGGCAATTTTACTTCTCAATGTGACAACTTCTTCTTCAAGCTTCTCAACCTCTTCTTCTTTCTTCATTATCTAAGACTTCATGACTTCCTCTGTTCTTTTCACTTCTTCAAGATGGATTTTTAATGCGATTATTTCTTCTTCAAGTCCTTTATCTTCTTGACCAAACTCTGCCTCAAGCTGGTTTAGATCGTTAGTTCTTTCCTTAAGATAATATGTCAATATATTTTCTCTCATTTCTGCTTATTCCTTCTGTGCTACAATGTTGGCTTCCAAATACTTCCTTTGATCTTTAAGATTTTCTTCGATCTTTTTGGCTTCTTCTAGTTGAGTTCTTAAGTTCTTGATGACATGTTGGGCTTCTTAAAAAATGTGAGCACTTTCCTTTTGTTTCATCAATTCTTTTTTGAGTGACTTGTTTTCTTCTCTTTCTTTTCTTAGTTCATCTAAAGCACTGATCAATTCTTCTTCATAATTGTCTTCTTTTTGAATTAATTTTTCCGTCTCATTTCCTTCATGGCAATCTATTTCAAGATGTCCGCATTTTTCATAATTAAAGCAAAAAAACATACCTCTGTTGATTATGTACTCTTCATCTTCTGAATCTGTTTGACGTGGTGAACATATTTCTTCTTGATATGTGCTTGCATCTACTTTGGCATTTTCTGAATCTGTGATGGGTGAAGAATATATATCATGTAAGTTATCCCAAATTTATTTGGTTGATGAACATTTACCAACCTTTTCTCTTACCGGATTAGGTAATCCTTCCTAGATGAAATCCATTGTTATTTTTTATTCTTCTTCAATTCCTTCTTGGCTGTAGTATTTGCTCTTTTTTAACTATCATATCCTGTAACAACTGATAACCAAATATAATACCCATGTGCCTGTAAAAATACTTTTGTCCTTCCAATCCATAGCTCATACTTTAAATCATTCTAACCATTAAAAAGTGGTACTCCATTCTTAGAATAATCCATGATCACCTTCCATTGGTTAAACTGTTTCCTGAAGGAACTGGCTCTGATACCAATTGTTGGATTACTGAGAGGGGGGGTGAATCAGTAATAGAACAATTTATTCCTTTTTAACCACAAAATGCAAGTGTTATATCAATGTAGCATTATCATCCAATAGTTGCAGAGTAAATAAACAATAAACAAATGAGCAATCATACATATACACAATACACCAGTGTTTTTACGTGGAAACCCAAAGTGGGAGAAAACCATGGAATGATTTTTCTTATATGTCTTTAATAATTACATTCATTGGAAGCACCAACTTCCTTTGTTTTCCAACTGCAACTGGAAGGAGGCTCCAACCCCCTAGTTTCTTAGGCTACAACCTGAGGGAAGCTCCAACTCCATAATTCTCTGACTACAACCAGAAGGAGGATACAACCCCCAAAGTTCTCCCACTACAACTAGAAGGTGGCTACAACCACTTGTCCTTGCGTCGTCCAACCACCCTGAAATATAAGTAGAATGATGGAACCATTGTCACACTATCACTGTGAGATATAATGATGTAAACATGTACCAATCAACCTGCACCAAACAACTTGTAACAACTTGTATCAATAACTTGTGCCAACATGTACCATACATCAATCTGCACCTCAACCTGTACCATAAACAAATGCATCAACCATGCACCAACCCTCTACAGATAACCTTTCACAATAACTTGTCCAAACAACCTATCACAACAACCTATCTCATCAATATTATCAACCAAATTAGATCTACTCACCAAGATCAATCACCAAGACAACTCTCAACCATGTGTACAATATCAACAAGATGTGCATCAACCAAGCATAGCACAACAACTCATAATCATCACCAAGATCAATATGTTCTTCTAATAATATACCAAGACAAGTATGATACATCATCCATAAACCATGTGTCAACAATACTAATAAAAAGTGCTCCAACCATGCACCAATTATGTACCAATCATGCATCAACTACTCATCAACTATGACTCTTCAAGATGTACCAACATCATCAACTATACACCTCATGTATGTGCCAATTCATAAACTACTTGTCTCAACCATGTACTCAACATGTACCTCAACCAAAATCCCTCATAAATCTCATCATCCAAATATGATTTGTAACTTTGTAACAAACCTGGTGTATATGATCACATACCTACAAACCTTTCTTAACTTTAACAACAAGATATTAGCATTTTCATCAAACTTTACTTTAGTTTCACATGACTAATTTTGGATTGGTCAACCACCCTAACTTGAAATAATCATAACTATGTACCTGTAATGAATAAATATTTGAAAATAGTACAAAATGTTCTTCAATGTCTTTTATGCAATTCCTCCAGGTTTCACTACTTGGAACCTCTCAGAAAAGGAGGTATAGCAAAAATGGCATACCTTGTTGAATTTGGGCTTATTCTAGAGAGTGAACTTGTAGAACGTGCCTCACATGGAATATTTGTTGTATGGATATGAAAATGGTACATAGAATACTACATACTATACCATAACCAAGATATTTGGTCTTACTAAATTTGGATCGGTTATGAAGAAGTTATGACATTTTTACCTAAAACACTTGTTTTAGACTAGTTGCAAGACTAGCCACAAACCCTATTTTCCACGGAGTGTAACTCCAAAAATAAAACGACCCACAAGATGAAATTTTTATCACAACTACTTGGACAGGTTTCCTCAATGGTCTCTATATTTTTTGGTCTGAATCATTCTAGAAGAAACGTTATTGCGAAAATGGTGAGATGACCTGTAAATAACATACCTTAGAAAGAATCATCAAAAGAATTTATCCTCCCTTGAATTTCGGCCTTCTTTACTTCACCTTCCCTCTGAAATTTTCCTTAGATATCCTTTGGTTACCCCAGTCACTTGTATATATTCAATATGCTCAAGTGTGATTAAATGAAAGACCCTTGCCTCTTGTTTATACTTTTATGTAGTTTCCTCAAGGGGTTACCTTCTAACCATCTTAAACCACTTTCCTTATTTTAGGGCTAACCCACTTCTAACCACTTGTCCACTTAGTAATTTATCCATTAAATTTCTTATTTAAATAATTTCTTCTTTGCAACCACTTTGACTACTTTGACCTTTTGGGGCTTATAGATGACTCATGAGGGTTCTCCAACTTCACATGGCCATAAATCTCTAACCGTGAGGAGTTATGTGACATTACACATACCACTAGAAATGGCATGACATGTACTATCCATATAGAATAGTATTACCTTCAAATATATTAAAACCCATACCATTATACATCAAACAAACTTGGATCCATCTAGATGACTCATAAGGTTTCTCCAACTTCACATGGCCATAACTCTCTAACTGTGAGTTATGTGACGTTCCAAATACCATTGGAAATGGAATGAAATGTACTATCCATCTAGAGTAGTATTACCTTCAAATATATTAAAACTCATACCATTATACATCAAACAAACTTGGGTCCATTACCCAATCCTTTGTGATAGTGGAATTTGCTACCAGAGTTTCTTCAAGGGTTGAAATTAATGAAAACCAACCCAAATAAGAGTGAAGTGTTTAACAAGTTTTTGGCCTACAAGGCCCTTGTAGAAAAACAATCTAGTGGCCTACAAGGCCTTTGTAGAAAAACAATCTAGACATCAACTTCAAAGGTTAAGAACAAATAATGGAGGCGAATATGTGAACAACAATTTTACAAGTTACTACACCGCATAGGGCATCCAAATGCAACACACTATTCCATATACACCACAACAAAATGGTATTGTTGAGAGAAAGAATCACACATTAAAGGAAATGTCTAATTGTATGATCTAATATAAGGTCTTAAGTCTTAATTATTTGGCGGAAGCCATTAACTGTGCAAATTACATGGTAAATCACACTTCCAAAAAGGCTCTAAAAAATATGAGATCGAAAGAAGCATGGAATAAAATTAAGCCAGATGTAAGCCACTTTCGTGTATTTGGCAGTGTAGCAAGGGATCACATTCTTGATGAGAAAATGAAATATTTATAGCCTAAAAGTGAGAAGTGTATTTTTATTAAGAAGATGTGAAATGTTAGAGTTTCATTGATTGACTTTTCCAGACACACTTGGATTTACTCATTAAAACATAAGAGTGAAGTGTTTGACAAGTTTTTGGCCTACAAGGCCCTTGTAGAAAAATAATCTAAACATCAACTTCAAAGGTTAAGAACAAATAATGGAGGTGAATATGTGAACAACAATTTTACAAGTTACTAAACCGCATAGGGCATCCAAATGCAACTCACTATTCCATATACACCATAACAAAATGGTATTGTTGAGAGAAATAATCACACATTAAAGGAAATTTCTAATTGTATGATCAAATCTAAGGGATTAAGTCTTAATTATTTGGCGGAAGCCATTAACTGTGAAAATTACATGGTAAATCACACTCCCACAAAGGCTCTAAAAAATATGACACCAGAAGAAGCATGGAATAAAATTAAGCCAGATGTAAGCCACTTTCGTGTATTTAGCAGTGTAGCAAGGGGCAACATTCTTGATGAAAAAATGAAATCTTTATAGCCTAAAAGTGAGAAGTGTATTTTTGTTGGTTATTATGAAGATTTCAAAGGTTAAAGACTTGTTCAACCTCATTCTAATGAAATTATTATTAGAAGAGATGTTAAATTTGATGAAAATCTCTTAGCCTACGAGCCTAATTCAACATGTGTGCCTTCTTTGGCCTGCAAGCCATCTTCAGTGTTTGTGCCATCTTATGTTCCTATTCTAGTTTATTCTTATTTAGATGATGACAATGAGGATGAAAATGCACCTCTGCATGCTCACCTTCCCCCAGATGATTCCATTGAACATGAACCTGCACTAGCACCATAACTTCCTTGATGGATCTGTTCAAATCAAGAAGCAGTTGATCATCTTACCGATGATCCTTCATATCAACATCAGATACGATCACAATTCCAACAAGCCTCTTCTCTTTTGCATCAAGTTTTAGAGACTTGTGATCCAGAGACATTTGTAGAAGCTTCAGGTTATCCAGATTGGGACACATTTATGAATGAAGAGTATTTCTCTTTAGTGGAAAATGATACTTGAGATCTTGTACCTATTTTGAAAGGAAGAAAACTTATCAAATGTAAATGGATGTAAAAAGATAAGTATGCATTAGATGGAAGTGTTGAAAGACACAAGGCTTGGTTAGCTACCAAAGGGTTCTCTCAAGTTGAAGGTATAGACTATAGTGAAACCTTTTACCTTGTAGCCAAAATGAATTCCATCTTTTCTTTTTCTATCCCTCGCTGCCTCACATAAATGGGAGGTCCATTAGACAGATGTTGTAATACCCCTAGGCTAAAACCCAATTGTAATGAAACTGTAATTGTATATATAGGCTAGTGAGCCTTGGGTGCACAAGTTTTGGGTAGAGTTAAGCACGTGTGAACCAAGGGAAGAGTGCTTTCCATTTCATAACTTTCTGTGCACCTGAGAAAGTGCACAACGATTTTCGTGCATGCGAACAAAGGAAAGAGTGCATGCTTGTTTCATAACTTTTCACACACCAAGGTAAGTGTGCACCAAATCGTGTTTGTAGCCAAGATATTTTTGGGCTGAAGTGCCTTTGTATATATGTATATTGAGGCCAGAGTGCCTGCGTGGTTATTACGTTGGAGAGCCTAGATTGCAACAAAGTCCAGTGTGCCTATTTTTGTAAAATTTAATTGCAATCATATACTAATAAGACATATCACTACACATAGAACAATCACGCGAAAATATATGGGGGGATAAACTCCACTAGAATGGGAAAGGGGTCTGAAGCTTAAAGGGAATGTTTTAATAATATTTCCAAAAGTATATTTATGGGATATATATATATCCTAAGTTCCTAAGGAATGGGAACGGGTCACCAAGTGGAGATAAGTTATCTTTTAACATGACAAGTGTCCAGTTATAATCATGCAAATATATTGTTGGGCCTTAGTGTATTTCAAGGGGATTCACTCATTTCTTTAGGAGGCAGACTAACTTTCCTTTGGGAGGCATAGGTATCTGGTTGTAACTTACAACCATCACATAACCTTGTGCTTGGGAAGGCCTATGCATAATTGAATAGGTGGGTTGTCAGGCTCATGTGCTATTGAATAAGAGGGTTTTCAAGCCCGTGTTGGATGAAGAAGCGGGTTTTCAGGCTCGTGTTTTTTGAAGAAGCAAGTTTTCAGACCCGTGAGCATTCTCTATAGGTGAGAGAACTACTAGGAATTTATTTCCCAAGGTTCCTAGTGCAGCTACAAGGCACTGAGACTTCCTGTATGGCATGTTGTTGAATCCATGGAAGGGAATTGGGGCAGTTGAAGGAATATTGAGTAGAGAAGGGGCACACTTCCTGGGGTGGGACAACAATGTGGGGAATGAGGGACTATAGTCTGTTTGTTGGGGTTGGCACCCTTTTCTGAGTGTTTTGACTATGGATAGACCTTAGTGTGGCTTAGGGATCCTTTTCCTAGGTGTAGTTTTAGCCCCAACTCAGGGGTGTCTTGTTGCTAAGATTTTCTGAGTGGCAGAGTCTATGGTTGGGAGGAACATCTAAGGTTTGTGCGCAGTTAGTGGATTACAACAAAAGATAAGTGTCTTATTATGTTTATTATTCTCTTAGTAATGTGTGTATACATGTTAAATATATTATGTGATACAATTGTGTGTGTGTGTGTGTGTGTGTGTGTGTGTGTGTATATATATATAATTTTATTTATTTATTTATTTATTTTGCGTGGATTATATATGTTGTAAAACTGCATATTTTCTACATATGTAGGGAATGGGTCATGATGGTTTATATGTGTTTATATACTGTTTAACATGTGAATTCTTATGTTATTTTTGTCTATGGAATTGGTACATAATTATGTTCAGATGTGCATGTATTGTTAGTTCTTCATAATTGTTGCAGATGTAGAGCATGGTAGTTATTAAGTATTTTCTATTAGATAATTCCATTTTAACGGTCATGTGATTATGAGGAAAGGCCTGAATCATCACATGCGTAGGGAGACCGGTCCACACACACAAATGGGGCATACCTCGTGCACGACATAGGAATGATTGTGCGCATATTTATATTATGAGTTCATTCCGCTATTATAGTCACTATCTTGTTAAGTAAATTCCACAGTAATAGTATGGGTTCTAGCGTAGAACTAGCAATGTCATGTGTGGTGAGGGACGGTCAACGTGACAGACATAAGGATGGTTGAATGTGCAGATTTTCTAAGACACAATTTTTACACACAATACGAGACTGGTTATGTGCACTAGGAAAATGTAGCTAAGCGTAGCACAAGGCCAGTGGTGTGCGTTGTTGGTTTCAATGAGTTTCTTCCGCATGTGAAAGAATTGATATCAAAGCTTTCTTTAGTGAGTCGCGATAGTAGAGACTTTACAATATCATAATGACACCCAACTAGGAGGTTGGATATGTCACAAAGCAATATCAGAGCTCAAAATTTTAATGTGACATGGCCTTTGAGTAGAGTTGGGGACATCAAAAATGTTAAATTTTCCTTCTTGCATGGCGATTTGCAAGAACAAATTTACATGGAAAAACCTCTTGGCTATGTCCAAAATGACTCCAACCTTGTTTTCCACCTTAATAAATCTATCTATGGTCTTAAACAAGCTCCTCGATCTTGGTATGCCAAAATGGATAACTTTCTTCTTGATATCGACTTTTCTATATGTCATTCTAACCCTAATGTCTATATCAAGAAAGTAGGAATCCATATCATAATCCTTGTTCTTTATGTTTATGACCTTATCTGCACTGGCAGTGACCCAAAACTTTTGACTTAGGCTATTTTTATTATTTCCTTGGCCTGTAAGTATTACAAACCAAGGAATGATTATTTCTTTCTCAATCTAAGTATGCTCGTGATATTCTTCACCAATTTCACATAGATGATTCTAAACCAACCCCTTCTCCCTTCCAGTGTGGAGTCAAACTTACTGCCACTTGTACTTCTCCTGAAGTTGATGCCACCTTATACCATCTATTAGTTGGTATCCTCTTATATTTGACTCATGCTCGTCCTGATATTTCCTTTGTTGTTGGTCTTGTTTCCTGGTATACACAAACACCCCATGAAATCCATTAGAAAGTAGCTACAAGTATACTTAGGTATGTCCAGGGTACAATTCAATTTGAGATACATTAGATTTTAGGGGGGACTCCTTTATTGATTAGTTTCACTAATTCAGATTGGGATGGCAACCTTGATAATTGAAAGTCTACTGCAGGTTACGTTTTCATCCTTGGCTAAGGACTTGTCACTTGGGCCTGTAAGAAACAACATGTTATTTATCTTTCTTTAGCAGAATCAGAGTACCGATCAACAATTAATGAAAGTCAAGAAGCCTTGTGTCTTCGAAAAATCCTTTTAGAGTTTGGATTCCAGTAGCAACATTTGAAAAACCTCTAGTGCGACAATCAGAGTGCCATCAAACTTTCCAAAGACCCAGTTCAACATCAGTGTAGAAAACACATCTATATACACATGCACTTCATACAAAGTCTCATTTATGATCAATTTATTGAAGTTCTCCTTTTCCCTACAGAATATCAAGTTGCTGACATATTCACAAAGTCTCTTAAAGAAGTGAAGTTTTCCAAACTTCGATCTATATTAGGAGTTTGGGAAGTTGTCATTAAGGGGGGTTAGGCTCTAATGCCTCCTTCCTTATCCTATTGGCTTTGCTTTGTAAATCCTTCAATCCTGACCCAAGTTCTTAAGGGGGGGATGTTATTATATTTAGATACTTAGGAATTAGTTATGATCAATTTGGTCTAATGTGTCGTTAGGTAAAAGTGTGAATATTTAGTATGCATTTGTAGTTAGGTAATCTGATGGTCATGATATGTTCCTGACATATAGTGATCTGATGGTTCATATTCTCCTAGATATTAATGTCTACATTGATCCATGTATTAACACTCGATTGGTCCATGATATCTATTTAAAGAGCATGGAGGGTCATTTGTCAATGATCAATTGTGAGAATTTCTCTTTAATATTTTCTTTTGCATGAATAAATTTCTCCAAGTGGACATGTTGGATGGGATTGGGGATGTTTCCCCAAAGGGTCTTTACCACATAAAAACATTGGTATGTTTATATTTCATCTAATTGTGTGAGTGGTTACTAAAGGTGTTCATCCTCTATTGGAATATATGTGTTTTCAAACATGGGAAGGATATAGGGATATTGTAGCCAAACTATTGGATAGATACGGGGAATCTATAGTGAACCTATAGCCAAAATATTGATGAGCCACAAAATTATACGAGAGGGTCATTTCCACCAATTTCAAGATAGAAGAATCCCAACTTCAACCACCTCCAGTTTTGGACCTATGGAATCAAAACCAAGCGACAAAAAACCTAGGGATAAGCTCGAGAATCAAAAGAATGGTAATTCTGAGTTGGGATAAACACATCAGTGCATAAATCATGATTTACCTTGATATCCCAAGTTTTTAATCTAGAAAATAAACATGTGTATTTATGTGTAACTTCAGTTAGTGATTAAACCGTGGGTCAACAAATTTGAAATTAATTCAACCCGAATATAGAGAAAAAACAAATTATTGTTGTCAAAGGTAGCTTGAGAACCAATGGTTCTCAAACATTTCTATTTAAAAGATATATTAGTTTATATTTTTTAGAAAAATAGACTTCCACACTAAACCTAATAGAAGAGAGGAAGACAGATTTAAATAATATTTAAGTAAATGAAAAAGTAATCACACATAACATAGATATTTTACCCTGGAAACCCAAATAGGAAAACCGACATTCCTTGAGCGTATTTATCTCTTTTTGTCTTGTTCACTCAAAATAAAAGGTTACATGCCTAAATTTTACCTACACCTAAGACACAATCGACATCGTACCCTCTTGTTTTTCACAAGAACAACCATGTAGCCAATTAGACTTACATCTACATGACTAACAACCTATTTATAAAGATTAGCATGAATATAAACTTGATACAAATACAACACACCTTATTTATAGGCATTACAGTAGGAAAAACCCTAAATAAAGGTGCCCAAAAATGGTTGCAAATTCGTGCAAATCATCGACTATAAATCCCGCAAATCTCGGGATTTTGTTGTAGTCGACTACCAGTTGGATTACCAGTCAACTATCATTCGACCTTCATTCGGTCTTTAGTTGGTTGCCACAAAACCTCTTGACGACCTCTTTTTGGTTGACCTCTTTGAATTGTTGTCTATTACTTTGAATTCAAATTTTCCTAGTCGAAAACTTCAATCTTTGACTTTCACACCCAGTCGATCCACCTCGATTAGAATTTCACTACAAAGAATATAACAACCCAACATTATCCCACTTGTTGACTACTTTGTTGAACTAGGAGTTTCCTAAACTTTTTTTCACAGACCTAGGGCAACAATTCCCATTTCCTCTCTACACCGAGAGAGCTTCACAACACTCACAGACTTGGTCAAAGAGTTTGCTATGTTTTCCAACATGTTTTCTTTCTCCAGTAGCACCTTGTTTATTTCCACCATGTCTCTTATGAAATGGTATTGTACATGAATATGCATATTCTTGGAATGATAAGCTGAGATATTTTACTAAAATACTGCGCTTTGACTATCGCAATTTATATTCATATCTCTCTACTCAAACTTGATCCCTGAACATAGTTGTTGCAACCATACTTCTTATTTTCTTCCATGAGTGGATGCCATGTATTCATATTATGTTGTTGATAAGGCTACGACCTCCTATCACATACTCATCTAGTTGATTGCTCCACCAAACATATTGAATACATATCCATTGGTCGACCTTCATTGATCCATATCTATAGCCCAGTCGACGTCGACAAATACATGTACATCTACTTCACTGTCATATCCAAGTTTTCCTTGGTATCATATAACATAATATTTTGTGCCATGAAAATACCTGAATACTCTCTTGATAGTTGTCCAATGCTCCTTTCTAGGTGTTGAAATGTATCTTCTTAACTCTCCCATTGCTTGGGAAATGTCTGGTAGAGTGCAAACCATCACATACATTAGACTACCAACAACACTTGCATAGGGAACACAGGCCATGTCTTCTATTTCTTCATATGTCTTTGGACACTGCTCAATATTTAACCTTTCTCCCACATGAATTGGCACCTTTACAAATTTGCAATCCTTCTTGTTGAAGCATTTCAAGATCGTTTCAATATGCTTCTTATGATTCAACCATAGCTTTATAGCTGATCGATCTCTTTTGATCTCCATTCCTTGAATGAATTTCACTGCACCAAGATCCTTAATGTCAAACTTGTAGGATAACTGCTTCTTCACCTCCTTATTGCATCCATGTTGTTTCTAATCAACGACACATCGTTTACATACAATGCTACATATATGAAACACCCACCTTCTTCCTTGGAATAGATGTAGTGATCATATTTTCTTCTCACAAATCCCAAACTAAGGATGTATGTGTCAAACTCTTGATACCACATCCTTGGTGATTTATTTATACCATAAAGGGATCTTTTCAATTTGCACACTATCTCTTTCTTTCCCCGTACTACAAATCATTCAGGTTGTTCCATGTAGATTTCTTCTTCCAAGTCCCCATGTGGGAACGTTGTCTTCACATCCATTTTCTCTATTTCAAGGTAAAATGTTCACATCCATTTTCTCTATTTCAAGGTAAAATGATCCATCCAGAGCATTAGTACTCTAATGGAAATTAATTTTTCAACAGAAAAAATATCACCAAAGTTGGACTTCTTTGATCTGGGGAATATCCTTTCACTACCAGTCGATATTTGAATTTCTCGACTTGATTTGCTACATTCATATTTTTATTGAATACCCAATTGCTAATACCGGTACCGATGGCATTTCTTCCACTAGGTAATTCAATGAAATCCCAAATCTCATTCTTATACAAGGATTCCATTTCTTCGATCATGGCGTCCTTCTAGAGTTTACCTTATGTCGAGTCGACTACCTCGATTGACTTGGGCTTCTCGTTAGTCTCAATTAATACAAATGTGGAATAGAAGTCGGGTGAACTATACCTTTCGATTGGTTTTCTTACTCGGTCATACCTTTTACAATTGAGAACAGTTGTTCCACCTCTTCACCTGATTCAATTGACTCATTTGAAACATTTTCTTCATTCCTCAGTTCAAACCTTACCTTCTCTATATTTTTATCTATTTGAACCACTTAAGACTCAGAATTCCCTCTGACTTATCTGAAGAACACATCTTGACTGTACATTTTTTTCCTTGATGCAGGATCCTAGAGATTATATCTTTCCATTCCTTCTTTGTATCGAATGAAAATACATTTGACTTCCTTCTTGTCTAGTTTTTTCCTCTTTTCCTTGGAAAAATGAACAAATGCATCACAACCAAATACTCTTAGATGTGAAAGTGAAGGATTCTTTCCAAACCATACCTCATGTGGATTCGAGTCAACTATTGATGACAAAGGGGACATATTCACCAGATATTTTGCAGTGTCGACTGCCTCTACCCAAAATTCTTCTGCGACCCCAACACCACTAAGAATTCTCCTTGGCTTGTCCATCAATGTTCTATTCATTATTTCATCTACTCCATTTTTTATGGGGTATATGGTGTGGTATTTTGGGATTTTGTTCCACACTGCTTGCAGAATTGCTCAAAATCCTTTCCACAAAATTCACCACCGTTGTCAGTTCTCAACACCTTTATCTTCTTATATGTCTAGTTTTCTACAAGAGATTTAAACTCTTTGAATTTCTTGAAAACCTCAGATTTCTTCCTTAGTAAATATATCCATGTCTTCCTAGAAAAATTGTCTATGAAGGAGACATAATACATGGATCCATCTAGTGAAATCACTGTTATAGGGCCAAACACATCACTATGAACCAATTCTAGTATCCCCTTTTCCCTTGTTACTACAGATGGAAACCTCAAATGAATTTGTTTTCCATATACACAATGTTCACAAAAATTAACTTCTAAATTGCATTAAGGGAAATCCTCGACCATACCATTATTGCGCATATCTCAAATTCCTTTGTGTCCCATCCTCACATGTCATAAAATAGTCAAGTCAATGTGACAAAGACATGTTGAGTTTTTTGGAATCGAATAAGCACGAGACGAGTCGAGTCAACTTAAGGAATAGCGATGTTATTTCATCCAGTCAAGTCGACATTCCCTAATAACTCATATAGGTTTCCAATCCGAACTCCTTTCATTAATACCATCGCACCTCTGACCATTTTGGATGTATCCTTTTGAAATAGAGTGTGCACTCCTGTATCACTCATATTACTGAAACATATTAGGTTTATTTCCAAACCTAGAATATGCAACACACATGGAAGGGTTCTACTCCTCCCATCCCACAGTAACATTCAAACTCTTCCCCGTCCAACAATTTTGGTTCTCAATTCATCCCCCAAGAACACATAACCTCCTTCATATTGTCCATATTTGTAGAACCATTATCTATGTGGTGACATATGATAGGATGCTCCTGAGTTGATCAACCAAACATCTTGATCTGACTGTGTACTAGTTGACGCCAGGTACACATCTCCTCCTTTATCTAGAGTAGTCTTTATCTTAGTCAACTACTTCTCATCGGATCCCGTAATGACTTACATTACCTTTGACTTACAGTCCCTTTTATAATGCTCAACTTTACTACATTTCCAACATATTCTCATTGTATGAACAAGGTATTTAGATATACTCTTTGACTTAGACTTTCTATTGGATAATTTTCCTTTATCTATGTCAACCAATCGACCTCTCACCATTAAATAATCTTTGGTCAATCCTTCCATGTTCTTCCTTCTCATTTCTTCTGACATTAGAGATGAAACCATGTCTTCTATCACTAATGTGGTTGAATTACTCCCTATAGACATGTCTAATCTATCTCGGGAGTTTGGAAAATAACATATTAGGCTACCACATTTCTCCTCTTCAATGATTTTGATATATATAGATGATAATTGGATTATTATGGTATTAAACGCATTTAAATGATTTCTCACCAAACTATCATCACTCATCCTCAGAAGATACAATTTATTTATAAGGAACAACTTATTTACCAAATATTTTGACTGGTGCAAGCTTCCCAACTTGGCCCACAGTTTCTTGGTTGAGTCTTCACCTCGGAGATTCAGTAGCACCAAATCTGCAAGACATAGTCGAATCATACTCCTTTCCCTTCTTTCGAGTTTCTCTTATTCTTCCCTCAACATGCCTATCAAAATGGTACCTGGACATAATGTTGTCCATTTTTCTTGATCTGCAAAGTGATATTCAATTTTAAGTTTCCAAAGCTCAAAATTATGGCCATTGAATTTTTTTGATCTTTATCCTTGAACTACTTGTCATTATTTTAGTCACAACTTTTAAACATCTTTGACTTACGACTCTTACTAAAACTAAGGTTTAGATTAGATCCAATATTGTCAAACCAAGCTTTGATTCC
>SNQJ01S0005543.1:190306-217088 GCA_010110895.2 Picea sitchensis | reverse complement strand
TCAATATCGTGGACTCGGACTTCACGATTATGTGAATCTTCTTTATCGATTTCCATGTGTCCTTCCCAGATGAACGGTTGGGATTGCTGCGACTCCTAGCTCCTCATCTATTTTCCTCCTGCCTTCCCTATATTTGCAAGCGTTAGATCAACAAGTCACAACTCCCCATGATCTAACGGTCTATATCAACTTGTGAAATCATACATCGCGAGTTCCTACAACTCTTACCTTTGACTTTTCCAGTTCGCGAGTCAACGAAATGATGATCTCTCACCACGTGTCCTCTGGATCCAATGACTCAGATCTCATCGCGACTTTGCATTTCATGGAGTTGGAGAATGACTCTCGGCCATTATCCTCTTCGTAGTTACACTGGATCCGACGATTGTTGGTCCTCGATGCTCAGATCCAACAGATCAGATCTATACTTCTCCTCTGCACTTCCTCTGGTCACTGGACTCTAATCTAACGGACATCGGGTATTCGGGATTGGTGATACAACGGTCGTTGTCGCTCCTCCTCCCGAGCTTACACATCCTCCCGACTTGGAATAGTTTCAAGTGTCAAAGGTTTTGCGAGTCCTAATGACTTTGGGTTTCATCTGCATTTCTGAGAACGCTATCTCTCCTTAGCTTTGGTAATGGAATTAACCTCGGCCCTGGCACACACTTTCACTCTACGTGCAACTCTGCGCTATTCCTCCTGAGCTTTGATTCCTTCTGCAAACTCATGGATTCTAAGGAATCATGCACATTCTCCTTACGACCTTCATGATAACCTCTGGCTATCTGGAAACTCCAACTCTGTGCCCTGTGCATGTCCTCCTGATCTTGTAGACAACAATTTCTCATGGTCTCATCATTCCCAATGCTATCATTGTAGCTTTCTTGTTTGTCATTATTTCACACTCTACCTGTAATCACGCCATCATTGTTGTTTTTCTTGCCTGTAAACATGCCATCATCGTTGTTGTTCTTTCCATCAATGACAAGCACACTCTGCCTGTGCATTCCACCATATTTTTGTTGAGAACTAGAACAACAAGGCTATGGTTGGGAGGAACATTCGTCCTCTGTAGTGGGTTTCACATTTCATTAAGATAAGTGTTCTTATGTGTTGTTTTTATCCATGTTAACTATTGATATATTTGTTGTGCAATTTACTCTAATTATCTTTGTTAACAAGGTTACAGTCAAGAATAAATATCCTTTTCCAAGGATTGATGATCTTTTTTATCAGATGGAAGGAGAAAATATATTCTCCAAGATTTACTTGAGGTGATTTTATCATCAAGTGAGAATCAAAGAAGAAGGTACTAGAAAAAAAAACCTTTAGGACAAGGTATGGACACTATGAATTTGTGGTGGTGCCTTTTGGATTGACAAATGAACTAGCTACATTTATGTGTTTGATGAATGGGGTGTTGAGATATTTCCTGGATAAGTTTGTAATTGTAYTCTTAGATGATATTCTTATCTATTTGAAGACAGAAGAAGAGCATGGGTGACATTTGAGGATGGTGCTACACTGTTAAGAGAACACCAATTATATGCCAAATTGAKTAAATACACATTCTATCCAAAACAAATCCATTATTTGGGTCACATTTTTTTAGAAGAGGGCATAGCARTGGATCCAGAAAATATTGAGGCAATCAAGAGTTGGCCAAYGCCAACAAATATTTTAGAAGCTAGATCAGTTATAGGTCTAGTTGGTTACTATAGGAGATTCATTGTAGAATTCTCCAAAATTGCACACCCAATAACATCTTTACAAAAGAAAGGAGTAAAGTTTGAGTGGAGTTCCAAGTGTGAAGACAATTTCCAATGCTTAAAGGATTTGTTAACTAGTGCACCTATTTTAAAAGTTGCAGATCCAGATGAGGATTTTGTTGTGTGCACAGATGCATGCAAGGAAGGGCTCGATGGAGTCCTTATGCAAAATGGACATGTAATTTGTTATGAGTCCAGAAAATTGAAGGAACATGAAATAAATTATTCCACACATGATAAAAGGCTGCATATTTCATTCCAATAAAAGTAACTCATAAGGCAACCAATATTGCAGAAATTTACATGAGAGAAATTGCTAGACTACATGGTGTGTCTAAGGAAATAGTGTCAGGTCAATATCCCAAGTTCACTTCCAACTTTTTAAGGGGTTGTTTAAGGGATTTGGGACAAATTTAAATTTTAGTACAACATGTCACCCATAGTCAGATGGGAAGACAAAAAGAATTAGTCGAATAATTGAAGATATGTTGAGAATGTATGTAATGGACAATCCTTCTAAGTGGGAGGACGATTTCCATTTAGTTGAGTTTACATACAAAAATGGGTATCAAGAATCATTGAATATGATCCCATTTGAAGCATTGTATGGAAAAAAATGCAACACACCAGTAAGTTGGGATAACCTAGTAGACAGAGTCATGGTTGGGCCCAAGCTATTAAAAGAAATGGAAGAACAAATGGTAAATATCAGGAAGAATTTGAAAGTTTCACAAGATAAGAAGAAGAGATATGCCTATAAAAAGAGAGCAAATAGAGAATTCAAAGTGGGAGAGCATGTGTTTTTAAAAGTTAAATCCCAGAGAAGCTCGTTGAAACTAGGAAGTTTCCCAAAGTTGGCAGCGAGATATTGTGGGCCTTTTGAGGTATTAGAAAATATATGACTAGTTGCATACATGCTAGCATTACCTACATCCATGAGAATCCATAATGTGATCCATGTGTCTTTGTTAAAAAAGTATGTGTCTGATCCTAATCATGTGATTTATTGGAATGTTATCCAGCTGGAACACAAAGGGGATTTCAAGGTGGTAATAGTGTGCATCCTACACCGAAAGGTCAAAGTACTCAAGAAACAATCCATGGGATTGGTAAAGGTTCAATGGATTTGTTACGGTCTTGAAGATGCTACATGGGAGCATGAGGAAGCCATGCGGGAAGTATACCCGCAATGTTTTGCAAATTTTGAAGAAAATTGAATGTACATTTGTACATAAGCGAATGAAGACTCCATTTTGGAAGCTGAAGTTCATGGAGCGACAACTCTGAGATTCTTGTCCAACCAATGAGGACTTGAGGGAAAAATGCAGTTGTCGGCTGGAATTGTTGTGTGAGTCATTAAGTTTCCTAATTATCAAGTATTTTGATGTAATGTTTTATATATGTCAATGTGTAAATTGTATGGGTATGTACACTACAGACAATGTAGTTTGTAGGGGGAGGGGATTGTAACATCCTCATTTAAAAACCCCAAACTAGCAATGTGTTTTGTAAATGTAGTATGTGGCTGAGGGCCAAGCAATGCATATTTTAAATGTGATGTATGGACGACAACCAATATGTAATTGATGTAAATTGAAATATAATGAATGAAATGTAATGTTAGTTCAATACATACACAAACATATATTGGGGGATAAGTATCCATAAGAGAGGGAAGGGGTCAAATGGGGAGAATTACCCATGTTTATTAAACCAAAACCCATTTCTCATTTCCTTAAAAATTATACTTCCATTAGTTGTTGAGTGTTATAGAGCCCAATCGTTGAATTCATGTAAGAGGGTTGTTGTGAGAGTCACTTCCCATAGTTATTGAGAGCATGGGGGTTGAGTACAATCATCTTGGGGAAGACTGGAAGTCAAGAAAGAAAGAGAAAGAGAGGAAATGTGTATGGGCAGGAGACCAAAATTATGCATTCACATTTTTGGCATAGAGAGTTGTTTTTACATGGAGTTTTCTAGCCATCAATGGAGTTTTGAGTGTGGGAGCTTGTAGTTAGTTGTTGTGGACATGTTTGGCTACTTCCCGGAGCTATAATTTCAGGGAGAAGAGGTTTTGTTCCTGGGAATGAAATTTTGTTCGAAATTCATCCAAGAAGCATGCATTTTCGCTGCTGGTAAAATTTGTGTTGCAACTGTAGAATTCTTGAAGTCCCAACAAGTATAATTCATGTCCAACCCGTGTTGGAAGCCCTGGAGGGGAGTGAAAATTTCTGAGGAACTGTGAGAGGTGAGGGGAATTTCATTCCTTGGGTTGTGCAGGGTGATGGGAAGTGTGTTGGTGAACTAGAATTAGTTGAGAGTTTAATTGTTGAAAGAGGGACATTATCCAATCTCAGGGACTTCCATCTCTTGTGGATTCTTAGCCCCAGCTCGAGGGTGTCTTGTTGTTGAGAAATGGAACACCAAGGATATGGTTGGGAGGAACGTCTTTCCTCTGCAGTGGGTTTCACATTTCATTAAGAAAAGTGTTCTTATGTGTTTTTTTTATCCATGTTAACTGCTGATATATTTTTTGTGCAATTTACTCTAATTATCTTGGTTAAGTGCTACTTGTTGTGAGAAGAATGATGCATATAAATATATATTTTATGGATGAATGATGCTACATGCACTTAGTTATTAATTTTCACATTTAGAGTAGTTGTACTTATGTTTTAATTAGTATGGACAAATGGATGAACTTGTATTTCATGTTGTGTGTTATTTTTCTGCATTTTAAATTGGTATCTAGAATTTTCATGGGGTCATTTTAGTAGCGATGTGACCTAGCTGGGGGTTGGTTACATTACACAATAATACAAATTGTTCCCTTACACATTGAAGATAAAAACACTCTAATGGTTTATGGGGTTCGATGGAAATATCATTGGGACATGGGAAGAAATGAATGAATTCTTAGGAAAATATCGATACTATTGTGAGGACAAGGACCATAAAGAGGAAATTTTTATGATGTCCCAGAAAGAAGATGAAAGTATGGAATACTATGTAGAGCAGTTAAAATATAATCTACAGTGGTCAAGACAAAGTTAGATGGATGAAGAGACCTTATGAATTCTATTGTTGAGAATAATTAGGGAAGATTGGATTGATATATTAAACCTCATGGGGATGGGAGAAGAGCTTCCAGGATAGKAAAGAGGACAAGAGACGTAATAGCACGAATCACGTAAGCACCAGGAGGAGGAACTACYAAAGAAAAAATTGGCAATCTACTAGAATATTTCAAAACTGACATCCCCAGTTCTTTGAGTTCACATCTAGATACATTGAAAATCAATAAGAAGCAAGAGAAAGAGAAGATATATCTRTCAATATTTTTCCCTAAGTTCCACAAGAAGCACCCTTTGAAGGAATTCCCACTGAATAAACTTKAGATTTATGGCATCTGTGAGCAATATCATGCCACTGGTAATTTTCCTTCCTTAGTGGGACTAAAATTAGTCTACCAAGATGAAAACACAGAAACTAAACACGTCTACTTCAACTCTAAGAAACAACAATGGAAGCATCCTCCCTCATGTATAGGTCTAGATTCTTTTCAATATTACAATAATTCGCCTAACCAACAACCACAATATTTGTCTCAGCCTTGGTACCCCTCTATGCCTCAACAAAAAAAATGGATGCCACCACCACCTCACAACCATCCATGGCAGAAAGGGTAGTGGAATTCTCCCATTGGGGGACAACAACAACATCCCTTCCAATTTCCTCAACAACCCCATTTTCCACATATGTAGTTTCCCTTGCAACAACAGATCCATTTACCTACCAAAAATACTCCTCCTCGCCCACAACTCCCTACACAAACTACCCCTAAACCAAATAATAAAAAAAAACAACCTACATATACTACTGAGTTACCTTGTTACCCCACCTATTCCATCTCCTCCCTTGAATGCCAATATATTCAAATTTGATCAAGGATGACCCTAAATAAAGGAAATTCTCTTATAATATCTGAAGATAATAATTAAGAATAAGTTCAAGAACCCATACCCAATCATGTTGATGATATTTATCATGACCAATCACCCACTCTCCCTAAGAATTCCGATCAGTGGAAACTCATAAGCATTGCACAACATCCTCCTTATCCAGAGATGATAAATATGGAAAACCCCCCTAAACAACTTGAATTTGAATTCTTAGAGGAACTACAACATGTGTGTGTAAGAATTCCATTATTTCAAGAAATTAAATATGTTCCCATATACTCCAAATCTATTAGAGAACTATGCTTGATAAAACTAGGTAGAAAAAGGAAGGATCCTCAAATCGTTCATGTAATCAGACAGTTGGAAGACTTAATGCCTGGGAGAATATTTACGTCCAAATACTTAGACCTTGGAAGCCCCATAGTGGATGTTCAAATTAGTGATGTCCTTATCCCAAACACCTTGATCTATTTAGGAGCCGCAATCAACATAATGACTAGGGAAATTATGGAAAATATTGGATCAGGTGACCTACGAGAAACTTCCACAGTCCTACAATTAGCCAATCAATCGACAGTCAAACTCAAGAGAATATTAGAATATGTAGTGATTTTTTTAGACTCCTAGGAGTATCTTGCATATTTCATGGTTCTATAGCCCAAATATAATTTGGGAGGTTACCCCTTGATTTGAGGGAGGCCATGGTTGGCCACAACCAATTCTTACATTGGTTGCAGATCCATAAATATGACCATCTCCCATGGTAATTCTACTAAGAAACTCGCTCTCTATCCCCCTACCAGACCAAGCATAGAAATGGAAATACCTATATGCATGGAATAAGAGGACAACACTGATGAGGAAAATTCCCATCAACTACTCACAATAGATAAATATATTTCTCTTAAACAAAATACTAAGGATGACACAATCAATAACTTCACAGTTAATTCATGTTCATCCTCACAACCAACCTCTCAAATCCTCAACCAAATATTGGATCTTGTCACTCAGTCAAGTTATTCATTGGACAACCTTTCCTAAGTGATAGATCCTATACCAATGCCTCTTTATTATATAACCAAGTCCACTAGTAGACCTATAGATATTGACCTAGGGAAGGAACTAAATATTAATTCTAAACTCCTAACATCACAAAAAGAGCAGTTGATTAAATTACTACAAGAGAATAGTGATACATTCACCTGGGACAATTTATATACGAAAGGAATATACCTAGATATATGCACTCACCATATGTATATATAAAGGAGGATTCCCACCCTATCCAACAACCCCAACATATATTGATTCTCGCCTTGAAATAAATTGTTAAAGAGGAATTGTAGAAGTTGTTCTCTATAAACTTTATATACCCCATTTCTGATAGCTAATGGGTCTCGCCACTTGTCATCATTCCAAAAATTATACGAATTCGACATAACCATCCTTGATAGGTTTGTAAAGGATAATGTCATTTCCAACTTCTTCTCTAGGTTTACCAACGATGGTGATGTGAGTCCTATAGAGGATGTTTTCCCTGATGAGAATCATTTTTTGTTATATAATAAGACCCTATGATTCACAGATATTGCTAATTACTTAGTTGCAAGAGAACTCCCAAGACACCTCTCAATAAAAAAATGACATCATATTATCAAGAAAAGTGAATGTTATTCCTAGATCGAAGGTTATCTCTTCTACACTAGGTTGGGTCTCATAATTTGACGCTATGTTAGAGAGGACGAGATCCATGAAATCCTATGGGCTTGTCATGACATGCCCCATGGAGGACACTTTGAAGACAAAATAAATACTTATAAAGTACTGCATGCAAGATATTATTGGACCACCATCTTTCGAGATGCCCAAGAGTACGCGAAATGGGACTTGGATTTTGTAGGGCCCATTCATCCTTCATCTAGACATAATACCTACATCCTTGTTTGTACTGACTATGTCACTAAGTGGGTAGAAGCGAGAGAACTCCAAAAATATACAAAAAAGGTACTAGCATAATTTCTCCATGGGGAAATCTTTGTAATATTTGGGGTGCCACAAGAGATCATGATATATTGGGGGCATAATTGAACTCCAACCACATCACGGCCATCATAGAACGATTGAAGACAAATCACAGGATAACCACACCATTCCACCCACAAGCCATTGGGCAAGTCGAAGGCACCAACAAGATCTTGGAATCCATATTGACCAAAACTTTCCAACTACATCTTAAGGATTTGGTAGACATACATTCAGAGGCTTTGTGAGATTACCATACTACATGGAAAAACACTATAGGATTTACCCTTTATGAGCTTGTATACGGTAAATAGGTCATCCTCCCTATTGACTTTGAAGTGAAGACATTAAGGACTACACTATAACTAAGAATGGTCCACTTATTAGAAGCACATAAAAAAAAATTGAACTAGATCAATGAGTTATATGAATGTCATCATGTCTCTCTAAATCATGCCTCTGTGGTTCAACAACAATGAGTCAAATGGCATGAAAAATTCATCAAAAATAAAAAGTTACAATTAGGGGATTGGGCTCTTTTGTATCACCCTCGATTCAAAAACTATAAAGGGAAGTTCCAAACACATTGGCTAGGGTCATATGAGATTGATATCATCTATGAAAATGAGGAGATGAAGGTGTGTACCATCAATGAGAAATGGATTCCCCTAATGGCCAATGGATATTGTCTATGACTATATAGAAAACCATTTTCCAAGGATGCATTTATTAGGAATTGTTCCACTCGTTGGTGCCGTAATGAATTGGATGTTGCAGGAGCGTTAGGCGTGATATACACCCCATATGCATCAACATCATAATGATCCATGCTTATATACAATAAAAAAAAGGTTCTAACTATGAAAACTCCACTAGGGCATGGTTAGACAAATGTCATTTGAAAACCAACTCCTAGATGATGACATTTGAAAAAAATAAGAAAGAGAGAGAATAACAATAATTGTCAACCTGCCAAGCACTTCGTTTTCAACATCATTTTGCAAGTCCTTCTTGTATATCTGTCTTTTTGATGTAGATTAGTTTGCTTCAATTTTCTTATCCATGTTACAATGCTACACACACTTTTTCATCCATGGTACAAATCCTTATGTCTCCATTTTATAGATCTTTTCTATATCCATTTTACAACATACTTTATTTTTTGCAATCATTCCACAGATGACATTAGTGACATGGTTTCCCCTTCCGAATAAATTATTTCCATCTTTTACAAGCCAAAAAAATAAGAAGAAAGAATAATAATAAAATAAAATCTAATTGAAAAAACCCTTCCGAGGGCGCAGTTAGACAAATAACATATGAAAACTAGCTTCTGGAAAATGATATTTGGTTAAAAAAAAATTGATAAATCATCGACTTTACTATTTTTTCTTTGGTAGAATGAAAATCTCTTCTTCTATTAAGAGCTTTTGTTTCCAAGACGTAGAAATTTTCTGCAGAATTATGGCGAGAACTTCGTGTAGACATGCTACAGAAACTTCCTACAAAAATTCTACAAACATTTCTCGTTTCCTTGCTACAATTTTTTTCCTCGATCATGTTGCAGAAACTTCCTGCATATATGATAAAATGTTTCTATTGCCATACCATGGATGCTCCCATTTCCTAGCTGCATATTTTTTTCTTGTCAAATTTTAAATTATTCTCCTATCATGGAACTTTTTATTGCTACACTCAACTTCATCTACTCACTATAGGATCTACACAAGCTCCACCTTACTAAACAAAATTATCGATTGACTGTCAACATTCATCCTTAAAGGTAAAAAAATAGGCATGTGTCCTCTTTTTATTAGGCACAAGTGTTACTAACAAAATGATAATACTTTTCCAATTATGTCAATTCCCTTTATAAGTCTGAGAACAGACAAATTTTTTGGTTGGGGAGAGGTGCGACCACATACAACTCACCTTTTCCACTATATTTGGTGGAACACGGTCCAACTTAACAAAAGCATACCCAAATTGGTAGCCACAAAAAATTATAATGGGGTTAATAAAAACCCTATAGTCCAAATGTACTCATCATATCTAATGCTTCCATCACCAATCATGATGACCATTTTTAATGCCAATTCCCCATCATGATAATGATGATATTACTGTAGCCACCATCAATTATGATGCTCGTCCACAAAAAAATATAATTGCACATTAACTGGTATGTTAAGTACATTTTTTCATTAAAACACCCTCGCAAGTCAACCTTTCAACCATAACCTCTATATCCACAGTTGAAAACTCTACCCTTTTGACTCTTACAGTTACAATTTTAGGTGCAATGGGGCGTGCACCCACTAGGAGTGAAGTCGATAATGTGAGGATAATTACCTAGAATCTATAAGCCTTGAAAATCTTCAAGGATGTTGGGTGTATGAGGTATTTTGAGAAGTTGAAAGGAGGAGACAGAACCATATCCATGGAGTTTTTGCAAGATTATAACAAGCACATGTTTCTCTAGTTTTGGGGTTGATAATACAGGTAGATGAGGAGAATATTTCGAAGGTGACCGGACTACCAAAAAATGGGGAGAGATGGTATGAGTAAAGGGCCTTGATGAATATGGTTCATGGTGAGTTCTTAGCAGAGAATGAAATAGTAAAAGGGACAAACAAATGGATGCAAAGGGAATCGCTTCCACCACCTTGGGTAGAGGTATCCCTTGGTATCCTGAAATTTATAACATGTGAAGGGAGACACAATATGATGTTTTGGTATCACTTCAAATTACTGAGTCATTTGAGGCATCAAAGGTACATTAGTTTTCCATATTTATTGTTTAAATAAGTGGAGTTGATGTGCAAGATAGTCTAGGAAACCCAAAACCATGGAAAGAGTCTGGCCCATGATGGATTAATCAGATTAATCATCGAAGACATCTTATTATAGAAAGGAAAAATCTAGAATGCTTTTGTGGGATTGATGTAATATCAAGAAATTAAAAAGGTGGAAAAGATAACAAAGACAATGGGTATCGAATTGGGAGATGGTGAAAACTATGATGACGTAGAGACAAAAGTGGAGACCCCAAAAAAGGACTCTGAGTAAGAACAGGGACCCTCATGACCAAAGAGAAGAAGCTTCTGGATGGATGCCTCAGTCACCAAACCCTCCAAACGATCTCAAACTTAGTTGAGAGAAATAGAAGAAGAGGTGATAGAGGAAATTTTTTTTTTGGAGGTAATCAAGGCACTGTAGGATGAATAAACCCTGGGGGAGGAAGCAGAGCCCATGAAAAAATTTCTAGAACAATCGGAGGAAGGCATGCACAAGCAAGAGGACCAACATTCAGACAAGATGGTAGAACCAAGATTGGAGAGGTCAACAATTGATGAAGAAATTATTGTTGGAGAGGCGAAGCAACTAAAGACAAATAAATAGAAAAAGTAAAAATATATACTATTTGGTAAGTTTCAACCCATGTTTTCCAAGAAGTATTGAAATCTCATAAAAAGATGAGGAAAATTCGCAAAATTTTGAAGGAATCATATTTGGACTTATACAAAGAGATGTCCATTACCTGAGGAAATTTACAAGACTATGAGGCCCAATAAGGCCCAGAAGCACTAATGTTATAGCCTTGATTTCCACCCTACATTGTCAGGAGGAAAACAATAGAAGATACAAGCGAAAACACATACTTCAAGTCATGATTTATATCATTTTTTAAGGGTGTCATTGGTCATCTATGGGACAACCAGTGACATGTCTCTTGTCATTAGTATACAACATTTCTAGAAGTTCTTAAAGGGTGTCTCTTGTTGTATATTGATGAAAAGTGACATGTTGTTGGTTTTCCCATATATTACCAACGACACCCTTAAAAAATGTCTAAATCATGAGCTGAAGTCTACATTTTGTCTTTTATATTTTATTGTGTTCCTCCTGAGAATATAAGGCAGAAATTAAGGCTACAAAAATTGGCCAAGGTCATATAGGAAACAAAATCTAGTGAAAGAGGGAAATAACTCTTCCTAGAACTAAAAAAATAAAATAAAACAGAGGCTTGTAGATAAGGAAATATTAAGGAGAGAGCAGAAGGAAAGATTGAGGAGAAAGAAGAAGAAAAGACGGAGGATAAATTAGAAGAAGAGATCCTAGAATAAATTTTAGGAGAAGTAGAGAATGAACCAAAACCACATAGTGAAGAGGAGCGAGAAGAAACAAAACTAGTAATCGAGACTCTAAAAAGTGGATTGTTAGACCTAGCCAAGATTATCAGTTTGGAATTAGAAATAGCTACCTGGAAATGAAAGTTAGAATGTTTAGAAGAGGAATTAGTTTCTTTGATTGAGAATAAGAAATATGAATCGTGTCCATAAAAATTTGAGAAACTTATAATAAAGGAGCCAAAGTTGGTAATTATAAATTTGATGACAGAGGTCCAACTGTTAAAATGTGATAAGTAATACCTATGTTTTTTAGCACATAAAATGAGGGATCATCAGTTTCCCTCACTGGATTACCTAATCTAATTTAAAGAACAAATCATTTATTTTTAAATTAGGGATATAACCATAGGAAACCTAGTGTGCATCAAACTTCCAGAACACTTCATAGCTGCATTTTCTAATAGCAATGAAGAATACCAGGGACTATTGTGAAAGTGGTATCAACAAAATTTAATAATGACTGATTTTCATCACTGGGATCTTAACCAATTCATAGGGGACATCAAAATTAGAGTGTTTTATTTATTTATGATAAATCAAGTTAAGTGGAGTGATGCACTCTCTTTCATGGATTACCTTGAGTGTAGTGATGAATTGTGGGTATGGGGGGCCCCAAAACCAACTAAATTGCTCCCTGAAAAACCAAGAATGATTCAAGATCAACAGCTCATTATGTATGTTCAAAAGGAATAGAAGTTGGCTATTAACTACTATGAGTGATAGGTGAATCATTGTTATAACATCAAGCATTGATGATTCATCACACTTATCCTAGATTCAGTTAGTCGGGTGGTTGACCTACATCTATATGAAATCGGTCAGGTGATCAACCAGATCTGTTCATCACACTTATCCTGGATTCAGTCAATCGAGTAGTCAACATTAGTTTGGTTCAAACAGTCGACTAGAAGTCAAAGATAGTTGGGTGGTGGATCAACCGACCCAACAATTGACTATGAGTTGGATGCATGGACAGTCGGGTTGAGAATCATTTTCGAGCCGACTCGATAGTGTGGATTTGATGGACTTAACTCTAACAATTGATGGTTATATGTGGACAAGATCTTTCCGATTTCATGGAAGTTGATTAGATATTGAGGCTATAAATAGTGAACCCCTTGGGTCATTATCATCAAGAAAAGTGATATCATATCAATATATCAAGGTCCAATATGCACTGTGATGTTATAATCACAATGCACTTTGCTTAAGTGTTGTAACGATGTCTTTAGACACCACCTTTTTTCTTCGATTTTTTTTTTATTTCCTCTTCGATTAACTACATATTTTTTTTCCTGTATCGTTATAGGTTCCACCCCTTCCTCAACATGGTATCAGAGCCAATGGTTTGAAACCTCACCTATTATCTACAAACATTTTTGAGTCAGATATGTTGTGTGATTGACTCTGGGTCGATGGTTTGTCGATTGGAACTTATTGAAACAATTTTTTTTGTCTAGATATCAAACATTGATCTTATTGTTTTGAATGGATCTAATTACGGATTATGGGAATCGGAGTTGGAAACCCTACTGAAGAGTAATGGATTGTGGTAGATTATGAAGATTGTGATTCTAGATACAACATATGATCATCAAAAAAAAAAATTATGGAAAGAAGGATGAGGCTATGGGGTTCATCACGACCTATATCTCATGGGAGATTTAGTTTTAACTCATTGGAATTGACTCCCCTCATCAATTTTGGACAAAGTTGAATTCATTGTTTGACCGAGTCAACAAAATCCACATCCTGAAGTTGGAGAAAGAATTGATCTCTCTCTATCCTCATTCTTTTGAAATAATAGAGGACTATTTGGTGCATGCCAAAGAAATCCAGTTGAAATTGGGAGATTCTGGAAAGAATTATCAGAAGAAATATGGAAACCTAATCAAGATGGTCTTGATGAATTTGATAACATCATTCGACATGTTCATGTCAAATTTCCACACCAACTGGAAAGAATACAAGGAATATGGTAAGGATTACACCTTTGAAGCTTTATGTTTCCTTTTGATTACTGATCAACATAGACTGCTTGAAGAAGGAAATATTGGTGGTAAACATCAAGCCCACTTTATAAAAGGAAAGGGTAAGTCAGATCACAGTGAAATAATATGGTTTGATATCTCTACCCATAGACCTAGATTCCACGACTAGAAATCTAAGGGAAAGATAGATGCACTCCAAGGAAGTCGAAAGAAGAAGACATGTCAGAACTATGGAAATATTGGACATATGGAGAAAGTCTCTTATAATAAGAGATACGATTTAGAGGAGAAGGTTAAATTCCTTGAAGGAGATGTGTCCATTCTATGCCGACCCACTGATAATTTCACCTTCCAAGTTGAATTTTTTTACTCTTTTTTGTCTCATTCTATGTAAAATGAATGGGTGGTCAACTCTAGGTGCACTCATCACATGGCTAAAGATGCTTCCTTGTTCAAGTCCTTGAATGAAGCTAAGGGGAGGAAGATCTACGTTGTTGATGAGTTTTCTTTGGATATTGTTGGTTAGAGAGATGTTACCTGTCGACATGGGAGAATTGTCGACATTTATCATGTTCCAAATCTCAATTCCAATTTATTGTCTATTGTTCAGTTAAAAAAGACATGTAATATTGTGTAATTTTGGCCAGATTGGTTCTATGTTCGTGACTTGAAGAAAGGTAATTCAATTTTCACTGGAGGGTTTCTCGACCTGAAGGACATTATATATAAATTTTGTTACATGAATCAATCTGACAATGAACCAAATACTTTTAATATTGCTCACACTGATGAGTGAAGTTGAACTTAAAATGAACAACTCAGACACCTAAATTTTCAAATTTTGCAATCGATGACAACTCATAACATGGTTTCTGGTCTACCTAACATGTTCCCCCCTAAAGGAGTCTGTAAAGTCTATGTGCTTCGCAAGCATCATCATGAACCTTTTGAATCTAGAAAAATGTGGCGAGCACAAAACCTACTGGAGTTGGTTCACAATGATTTATGTTGCATCAATCTACCTTCCCTGATATTTGCAAGGTATATTTTGACTTTCAATAATGATCTCTCTCATTTCACATGGGTTTATTTTCTAAAGAATCAGAACATTGTCTTTGAAAAGTTCAAGGAATTTAGAGCCTTTGTTGAGAAGCAATGTGGCTGACCCATTAAGTTTCTGAGATCATATAATGGTGGTGAGTATGTAAATTGACATTTTGAAGAATACTTAGTTCGATCTGGTATTGACTGTTAGTAGTAGGTTCCTCACACACCTCAACAGAATGGCATCGTAGAATGCGAGAGTCAAACTTTAGTTGAAATTTCTATATGTCTTTTGCAAGCCAAATATTTTCCTCCTCGCTTATGGACTGAATCCGTGTATTGTGCAAACTATCTTCTCAATTGCATCTCAACTCAAGTTGTTCCTTCCATGACTCTAGTCAAATGATGGTGTGGAAAGAATCCTTCAGTCAACCACCTTCGTGTGTTTAGATGTGTTGTATGGGATCATATTTTCAATGATTGCGGAAATGAGTTGGATGCAAAGAGTCATGTTGGCATCATGATGGGATAATCTGAAGATTTGAAATCCTATCAACTATTTAATCCTGTCAAATGACAAATAATTATCAATTGAAATATATGGTTTGATGAGAAGTCTTATGGCATAAAGTTGTTGAATTCCTCCTCTGGATTATTGCAGGATGATCCCTTTGATTTTGTCTCCAACATCGATTCTCCTCTTCCATTTTTCATCCATTTGACTAGATAGTCAAACTCTATTCTTGTTTTGACTAGATCATCGACCTCTGAGTCAACTAGTCCGCCGATATCTATTTTGACTAGTCCACCGTATCCATCTACTAAAATTTCTATGAATTTTGATCGAAATACTACATTGAACAATGATTCACATATTTCTTTTCTACCCAGATAGGCTACCAAGATAATTGAAGTTGTTGGACTTGATGTTGGTGATGCTTCCTCTGGAAGAAAAACCTGAAGTCAAAACCAACATGCCAACATTTCCTTGATGACTCATGTACTTGAAAATTATGATCTTATTACCTACTCAAATGCTCAAGGATAACCTGAATGGGAACATTCTATGCATATAGAAATTGATTATTTGTTGAAGAATCACACTTGGGACTTTGTTCCTTGACCATAAGGAAAGAACATTGTGAAGTGATATGGGTCTACAAAACCAAATTTACCTTTGAAGGTGTTGTTGAGAGACATAAATCATGCCTATTTGCGAAGGAATTTTCTCAAAAGGAAGGCATTGACTACACTGAGATATTTTCCCCTATTGCAAATATGAACTCTATTCGACTGATTCTTTCCCTTGCTGCTCGTTTTGGATGAGAAATCCATCAGATGGATTTGAAGAGTGCCCTTCTTCATGGAGACCTATCTGAAGAAATTTTTATGGAACAACCACCTTGTTTGTGACAATTGCTAACTTGGTTTGTCGACTCAAGAAGTTTCTTTATGGTTTGAAGCAGGGTCCCCGAGCTTGGGATCAACAATTTATTTCTTCAACTTGGTTTCAAATGTTTTGAATTTGATCACAATGTGTATGTACTCCATACCAATGGAGACACCTTGATTGTTTCTATATATGTATATGATCTTCTCATTACTCGAAATAATAATGATCTCATCCTTATATTAAAGAAACAACTTGTTGACTCCTTTGACATGCCATATCTTGGTATTCTGCATTATTTTTGGGTATTCAAGTATTAACATTATATTATGGATTTTTTTTATTTCTCAATATAAATATGTGATGGAAATTTTGACACATTTTAAGATGGTTTATTGTAATCCCTATGCTACTCCTTTTCAATATGGAGTAAAGCTCACCAAAACTTGTCAAACACTCACAGCTTATGCTACACTTTATCGACAACTAGTCGATCATCTTATTTATCTTACTCATAGTTGATCTGACATGTCCTTTATTGTTAGTGTGATTTCTCAGTTTGTGTAGGACCCCAAAGAAAGCCACTGGAAAGAAGTCAAAGGAATTGTCTTTTGTCTCAAGGGTACCACTCATTTTGGTATCAAGTATTTTCAAAGTTCAAATTTGTTGGTCGGCTTCACTGACTCTGACTAGGATGGTGACAATGATGATCAAAATTCCACTTATGGATATGTGTTTCTATTTAGCATTGGACCATTGGTGTGCTCATGCAATAAACAGAAGGTAGTCTCCTTGTCGACTATAGAAGCAGAATATCGTGGTGTTGTTCAATCTAATACTAAAGTAGTATGGATTTTCCCCAACTTTTGGGTGAACTTGGCCTTCCTCTTCAAACCTTGACTAAAACATAATGTGGTAATCAAAGTTTCATATATTTTGCTGACAATCCTATTTCCCATTGTAATATGAAGCATGTTGAGCTCCATGCTCACTATTTGAGAAAGTTGGTTCATGAGAACATTGTCTCTCTTGAATACTGCGGAATAGATGATCAATTTGTTGATATCTTCACTTGAACTTGTTAAAAATAGAGAGAGACAAAAAATACCAACATAGAAACATTCACACATAAAACAAACAATATTTCTCTTGGAAAACCCTTACGGGAAAAACCAACTAACGATAGATATATTATTTTCCTTGGTCAAACCTGGCCAAGATGGCCAACCTCATGGCCCCGACCAAGTGAGAATTCATCACTCACATCCCTTGCAAATTACAATGGATTATCCTAAGCCTATTTAAAGGATTCATTACATGAATAACCACGGGCTCAATACCCAGGTCACCAATACCATGTGTCTGAAACCACTAAAGTCCACCTGACAACATTTACTCTTTTACGGAGTCAAGTTTGACCTAACTTTACCTCATTTAAACTTGACTTGGGATAATTACCCAGTCTCTACCCCCCTTAAATTTTATAACTAAGGTATCAGAAAATCCTGCATGCCCCCCCCCCCTATCACTTAGGACTACATCTAGACTTTACTAGTGAGTTACCAGGGGCATGCATGTCTATTCAGGTCTTACAGTCATATGCCCATTCACATGCAATAAAATTTTCCAACTCCATTATAAATATATTTTATTTTATTTTATTGTTTCTATTACCTCCAAAACTTTGGGAATGGCCATTGCTTCTTTGACCCACACTTAAAAATGTAATCATTTTCTTGCCTTGCCATGTCCTTCTTCCACTATGTGTTGCATAACCTCATGCTACCTTCAAACCCTAATCTACATCGTAACAATAGATCCTCTTCATCCTCACAACTCCATGATATTTTATCACTATATGCATCAGATCGAGCCCTTCAATTACTTCTCAAGACAACCCAGCATGCCAATGGTTATGTACACACTTGATTCACATTCCACTTGACCATATTCATGGTAGTATCATACAAAATCTAAACTATCTCTTGTCCTCGACTTTATCTACCAACATTTCTGGTGCTAATAGTCCAATTTTCTTGATTTACAATCCTCAAGCATCCAGCCAGTTTCTGCACAGGCCTCTGAAATGCACTTCTTTGGTGGTTTGCTTATTCATTGTCACTCTCACCTCCAATCAGGTATAGTGAGAATGGTGATCGTGGAACCTCCACCCCAATTGCAAAGTGTTCGTTTCCGAATTGGTATGATTCCAACCTCTCTTCCAACTCTTTTTTCTTCTACCTTATCCTCTGCCACAACTGCAACATCTTCTTCGACTCAAATTCTTCTTCAGAAATGTAATTGTTCCCTTCTCCTTTGTTGTTTCTCAACTCTTTCCAAGATATCGTCCTCACTACCTGGATGAGCGTCATTTTTCTCATATCTACCATCTTATCTTTCATTCTTGTAAAGTACCTCTTTGGAGCAATGGGATTAACAATCATGACTAGTTTCTTGGCCTTAGGGAATGTCGTCTTTGGAGTTTTGAGATTTAGAGCTAGAAACTTGTTGTAACTTGATATTGTTCCCGGATGCTTAGGAACAATGTGAAGACGTATTTAAAACTAAATTTAGGCCACAAGATGACTCTTGGACTAGAGGGGGATCCCTCATATTATTTAAATAGTTGATTTCTCACCATCACTAAGCAACACTTCTAACATTAAGTACAAATGACATATTTGAAATATATAGAATATGATAAAAAAGGTTGAGGATAATGAGGATAGTGGAATAGAATAAATATATTGTAGATTTCAAAGATCATAGGCCTAATCCATTGGGCATGGAGTCTCATCCAACATAGCACAATAATTGATAATGGAAGGTGGAAGAAAAAGAGAAAACGAAAATCTCAAATGCAATAACAAGTAAGGAAGTCATCATTGGTGTAAGATGAAGAAAAATGATCTATTGGGCATAAATAAATGAATCCAACAAAATATCAAATGCATGAGCTGAGTACCAAACAATAATTTCAAAAAAAAAAACATATGAAATGTCTTTAACTTAATAACAACAATGATGGTCGTACCAAATTGTTGTTTGCAATTTCATTCAAATTATGAGAAAAGAACATAAATGTAATATAAGAGAGATTAATACAGAAAAATGAAAAGAATACAAATCTCTGCTAGGGATGAGATGAGAATCCATGGATCGATATTCAATTTCTGAGAAAATCAAAATATCCTTACAGGCTTCATTATAAAGGACACAGTCCTTGCTGCCAAAAACCTCCTAAGCTACTACTCCCTTTTGAAGTTTTCAGCTGCCTCTTTTAACCTCATCAAATTTGTATTTGAATGTTGAATCCATGCCAACCGTTTCTTAAAATAGATTTTGGATCAGGTCAAAGAGATGGTTTGAAACCTCAATGGATGTGTTGTTCTAATCTCTTCAAAAGATAAAATTATGATGTTGTTTTTTGCCTTCATTTCTGGAACTGCTTTGGATAAATGGATACCTCTGTGAGGAAGGTGGATCACTTTCCACATCAAATCATGTGTCTCTTATATAGTTTTCAAGTTGTGTCACTACCCAACTGTATGAATAATTCCCATGTATATATTGGGTGGTCGTAACACCAAGTTCCTTTCTCTTTTGGGAATAATCCCACATTCATTGTGGAATTCATTTTGAATGGTTTTATATATAAAACGTGTTTCCACATTACTTGGAAGTGATTGGAGAAGTTATGAAAATTTTCATGGTCAATAAAAAGGATTAAATTTTAGTCATGGGGCCCATCTCAACCAAAAAACGGGCATATCAGATATCTGAACATCGTGAATAAGAGTCTTGGCTTTCAGGAAGAGTCTCATATCCAATATCCTGATAGCATATATATAACATATCTTATGACAATTTATCAGATATTAGGGTTATGAAATATATCGACTATTGGGCATTTGGTAAACAATGACATAACGATTAAACATATTTCATATAATTGATAGTAAATTATGAGAGACCGATGTGGTGAGGTGACATAATGTTGACGTCAAAGATGACACAATGCTAATGTGAAAACATGATGTAATGTTGGCATGTGAGGGGCCCAATTTACCAGATATTAGGTATTTGGTAGTTCAATAAAGCAGTGTTTAAATGTTATGATACTCTGGTGGTGTGATATTCAATTTTCCTCCTTTGAGAAGAAAATTTTTGCAATGAACTTATTTGATTAATATCCTGATAGAAAATGACATGGTCTTTGTTCTGTGACTCCTCCATTGTCTGGAGATGAGAAATATGGCACTGGGGTCCTTTGGTGCTAAGAATTTCCATAACACATGCACTGTTAAGGTGGAGAGGCATGACCAAGAGATCAAATCTGAGTAATAGACTTGAAGTGAGGTCAATGTTAAACATAATATAGTCTAGGAAACTTCACTCAAACAAAAATCAAAGGTTAAGGATGAATTGTAGAGATTTTGACTGAGTATTAAAAATAGGCAAATCTTCGCAAATTTTTTTGAAATTTCAAAATTTTTGGTGATGTCAATTTATGTTACAAAATTAAAATCTATATGGGGATTGTGTCTCCTTGTGTGGCATGAAATAAATATAGACCATGCACCTTCACCCCTTTCTTCTCTATCTATTTCTGTAACCCTCTAAATTCATGAACCCTGTGAATACCTATACTTKCTCTAGAACTTTTTCCTCTGTTCTGAAACCCTTCTTATTCAGGGATGAAACAAACTGACTATACAAACTAAAAACTAAAACTGCTCCACTGAACTGCAATACTGAAATAAATGCTTGTCTGGAAAACTTATTTATATACATTGATTCCTACTTAATCATCTCAAACCATCCTGGTTAGGTATAAGCGAACTTCCATTGAAACAATATAAGAAATTGTATCTTCAAAAGAATCTCGCTTTCACCTATGATTATTAAAAGAAACAATGATATGGATAATATCAACCTAACATAAAAATTTGGTCCATACTCACAGTATATGAACAATGAAAGATTAAAATTTCTTGAAACTTGCAAACAAATGGCTACAGGATCTTCATAATTGTAAATGATGTTCTCCTAATCTTCAATAAATATGTCACCCTTGTCAAAATGACTGAATTTGTTTTCTGGGATCTCTACAGTTCCATAAATTTCATATATAAGCTCTCTGACTTGACTGCTGAAAATTTATGAAGATGTTGTTTGGGAAATCTTCTCTTCTTTATTGCCTTTATCAAGAACAAAACTTTGCATTTTCTCATGATTGCAAACCCTTTAATACCAATTTTTTCATTATAAATTTTAAGATTTTCTTGAAAACCATAGCTATCATGTATGATCTTATTGTTTTTGAAATTTTTGTGAGTGATGACAAAGGAATCTTCCCTTCCTTATCTTGAAAATCAACATTACAATCAACAATAATTTTTTCTTTATAAAACTGAAAATTATGTGCATATTTGTTTTTCAAAAGAGACTCTTTGGAACATAAAGTCATTGTGCATATTTAAAAGTACAACTTGAACATTTTCAAGGGTATCATATTTGATTACAAAATCTTCATTATAAACATCATTTTCTCTAGGTAGGATTTCTTGATGAGAATTTTCTTGTACTTCATCAAAACTACTATTTCACTCAAACTCCTTATTAATAAACTCTTCTTCACGATCACTAGAATAACAATTTTGTCTTTCAAATTATTCATTGCAACAATGTTCATATAGAAGCTCAGCTAGATAAAACCTTTTTCAATGAAAATGAAACACCATATGGAAATCCTTCAATGAAGCAATACTAGAAGCAAGTACAGATTTATACCATTGGCGAGCATCTCCATCTAAAGATATCATAAAAAAATTCATGAGAACATATTCATGAATAATACCTATATGATACATGCACTCATGAAAATATATCAAGTGTTGTGAAGGACAATCATCAACATATTCTCTGAATCTTGGAAGGAAGTCTACCCAGTCTTATTTGTTAGGCATAGTACTAGGAAATCCATGTATATTTGAAAAATAAAAGGAGCATACCTTGCAAATATCTTAGCAGCAATCGACATTTGAACATGGTGGAGTCACTAGTGGAGTAGAATCATGGTGAAGTCACCAAGGAATAACCAAACAGGATGATGTCTAACCCTTGTTCACCTTCAAGAACCATATATGATATTGATATAAATCTCCAGGGAAAATATATCGAACCTTCATCCCCGACAACGATGCAAAAAATATGTTGTAACTTGAGATTGTTCTTGGATGCTTAGGAATAATGCCAAGACATATTTAAAACCAAATTTAGGCCACACGATGGATCTTGGACTAGAGTGGGCTCCCTCATATGATTTAAACAATTGAATTCTCACAGTGACTAAGCAACATTTATAACATTAATTACATGTGCCATATTTGAAACATAAAGAATAGGATAAAAAAGGTTGAGGATAATGAGGACATTGCACTAGAATAAAAAGACAGTAAATTTCAAAGATCAGAAGCCTAATACATTGGGGTTTGAGTCTCATCCAATAAAGAACAATTCTTTATAATAGAAGGTGGAAGAAAATGAGAAAACAAAAATCTCAGACAAAATAAGGAGTAAGGAAGTCTCCATTGGTCTAAGACAAAGAAAATGGATATGTTGGGAATAAATAAATGAATCCAACAAAATATCAAATGCATGAACTAAGTACCAAACAATAAATTTAGAAACAAACATATGAAATTTCTTTAACTTATTAACAATAGTGATGGTCGTACCAAATTGTCATTTGCAATTTCATTCAAATTATGAGAAAAGAACAAAAATGTAATATAAGAGAGATTAATACAGAAAAATGAAAATAAGAAAAAGGTCTTCTAGGGATGAGTTGAGAATCCATGGATCGATCTTTAGTTTCTGAGAAAATTACAATAGCCTTACATGCTTCATTATAAAATACACGTTCCTTGTTGCCAAAAACCTCCTAACCTGCTCCTCCCTTTCAAAGTTTTCAGTTTCCTCTTTTAACCTCATCAAATGTTGCTTTGAATTCCAAAGCCATGCTATTGAATATGCAACTATTTCTAAAAATGGATTTTGGATCGATTCAAAGAGATGGTTTGACACTTCAATGAATGTGTTGTTCCAATCTCTTCAAAAGATAAAAATTCTGATGTTGTTTTTTGACTTCATTTCTGTAATTGCTTTGGATAAATGGATACCTATGTGAGGAAGGTGGATCACTTGCCACATAAAATCATGTTTCTATTATCTACTTGTTCATCTTTGTCACTACCCAAATGTATAAATAACTCCCATGTATATATCGGGCGATCGTAACACCAATAGCGTTTCTCTTTTGGGAGCAATCCCACATTCATCGTGGAATTCGTTTTGAATGGATTTATATAGAAAAAATGTTTCCACATTACTTGTAAGTAATAGGAGAAGCTATGGAACTTTGTGTGATATATAAAAAGGATTAATTTAGTCATGGGGCCTATCTCAACCAAATAACAGGCATATTGAATATCTAAACATCATGAACAAGAGTCTTGAATTTCAGGAAGAGTCTGATATCTGATATCAATATCTAATGAAATAGCCTATTAAGTATTGGGGATATGAAATATATCCACTATCAAGAATTTGGTAAACAATGACATAATGGTCAAACATAATTTAGATAACCAATAGGAAATGATGAGAGGTTGAGGTGGTGAGGTGATGTAGTGTTGACGTCTAAGATGACACAATTTATTGTGGAAATATGGTAAATGTTGATGTGGAAACATGACATAATGTTGACGTGTGAGAGGCCTAGTTTACCAGTTATCGAGTATCTGGTAGTTCAGTAATGCACTTTGTAAATGTTATGATACTCCAATTGTGTGATATTCAATTTTCCTCTTTTGAGAAGAAAAAGTATCTTTGGTTTTGATCGAAAAAGCCACGGTGTTGTCAATAGACTGTCAACGTTTCAGATCCAAACCAGGATCCATCTTCAGGACAACGAGCCTGGGTTAAGAAAAAGGGAAGAGCTGGTATAAATACTGGAAGTGTGGGAAAGTTTTCAATGTCGGCTAGGTTTAAAGTAGAATTATTTAATAAATTTAATTATTTGCTAATATTTCTAGGGTTTATTAATTTGTTTATTTAAGGTTATAATAGTTTATTATTAATTTAGGGTTTTTTATTTTATCTTTATTTAATGTTCTAGGGTTTAGTTAATAGGTAAAAAGTGGATTATTAAATTTATTTTAGGGTTAAGGTATTTTAATCTAAGGTTAAGGTATAAACTAAATAATTAAAAAGAAGAATTAAATGTTTGTTTAGGAGTTTAATATTAGGGTTTCTAAATGTGTTTGTTTTGGGTTATAAGGTAAATAATCGGTTATTATTAATTTAATGTTGTGTATTAATGTCTTCATTTAGATTAATATGTTCTAGGGTTAGGTTATAGGTATTAAGTAATTTATAAGATAATAGGGTTTCCCTTCTTGTTAATCTATATTCTAAGTGTACACATTACTTGAGGTTAATTTTATATTAATTAATTATATTAACCACAGGATTTTAAGAGGTTTATTGGAACATCTTAGAATTATAATTAATTGGTAGAAGTTTTCTTATAGATAAATTAATTTATAATAAGATAAGAAAATTACCAAAGATTATTATGTTTTTTGTGGATCAGGGGGAACCAGATTTCGCTCAGTTCTAATCCACTGTCTCTGTTAAGGTTACTAGGGTTTTTGCGTATTTCAATGGCTTCTCTAATATGACGTTTTAAGAGGTGATATTAATTAATTATGTTCTTAGGTTATTTAAGAGGTTATTAGGTTGTCTTAGAATTATAATTAATTGGTAGGGGTTTTCTTATGAATAAATTAATTTATAATAAGATATGAAAATTACCAATGATTATTGTTGTTTTTTGTGGATCAGGGGGAGCCAGTTTTCACTCAGTTCTAACCCACTGTCTCTGTTAAGGTTACTAGGATGTTTACGGATTTCAATGGCTTCTCTAATATGACGTTTTAAGAGGTGATTCTCTTTGGAGAGGATTTTGGTGTCTTCTAGGTGAACATGGTGTCTTGTTGTAATGGAGTGTTCAGCTAGGGCGGAGGTGCAGATGCGTTAGTTCTTGACAACACTATGGCTTTTCCGATCAAAACCGAAAATTCCAACCACAACAATCTCACTCATAAGAAAAAGTATGTAATGTGCTTCTTTTTTTAGATTAATATCCTGATGGATAGTAACACAACCTTTGTTATGTGACTCCTCTATCATTTGAAGATGAGATAGCTAGCATTGAAGTCCTTTGGTGCTACAATTTTCCCTAACATATGCACTATTAAGGAGGAGATTCATGACCAAGATCTTAACTTTGGGTAATATAATTGAAGTGAGGTCAATGTTAAATAGAAGATAATATAGGAAAATTGACTCAAAATAAACTTGAAGGTTAAGGATGAATTGCACAAAATTTGACTGAGGATTAGAAATGGGAAAATATTCACAAAAAATTTAAAATTTTAAAAAAATTGGCGATGTCAATTTATGTTACAACAAAACTAATTTAGATGGGGCTATTGTCCATGGTACTAGACTCTATATCCATGAGAACAAAATAGGGCACACATCTCCCACAAGTCACCTTATTTATTTTGATATGTAGATCCAAAGTGCCTTGGTATCTCCCAATGGGATCGATCCAGTGCTCATCACAAACAACTTCCCATAAATTGTTTTCTTAATCACTAAAATATCTCCATCACAGGGTAAATCTACCACGAAAGATCCTTCAATTCCCTAGCAGTAGTAGGAATATGAGGTTGGCCACCTCTTCTTAGTTCCTGGCCTTCAATTGACCATGCTTCAACACTCGTACGACCTCCATCCATATGGGATAGCTCCTTGACATCAAAGTGATTTTCAATAGATCGAGTTTTTTGGCCATTTCCAGCAGCGACAACTTCGGCCTATAACATTTTTTTTCCTCTGAAAATATNCCCCAATGAAACTCTTAGAGCAGCCTATAGATGCATAAAAAAAACATATGTTCCTCTAACGTGAATTTTTCTTCTTCTAGGAAGAAAATTTGGATTTCCTGGTCAACAACCCTAGTCTTCAGTGGATTCAAACCATTGAACATGGGTGATGGCATGTAAATCATATCGAAACGAATAAAATCATGGTCCAACATTCACATAATGGATCGTACGGTGCGATGTGCATTCGACTTCCATTCCAAACTCATGCCACTCCTCCTTTCCAACTATTGTAGGTAGCACCATACCACCTTCTTTGTAGGCTTCAACGACACTTTGTCATTGTCGCATTCATTTCGCACAACGTGGTTTTCTAATTTATTATCTTCTCCTCACAATGGCTCTGATGCCAAGTTAAAAATTGAGAGAGATAAAATATAACAACA
>SNQJ01S0005543.1:152322-174171 GCA_010110895.2 Picea sitchensis | reverse complement strand
TCATCACTCAATTCTTCTGGTTGGTTTATTATTGAAGATTCATCATTATCGTCACTATTTTGTGTAACAAAAAATTCTTCATCTTCTCTTTTAGAATTTTCTTTTACCGTTTTTCTTTTATTGGATAGTGAACTATTGATTTGCAGAACATCATCAAAAAATACCATTGTGTCATATTATTCTTCAAGAACTCTCCTTTCTTGAGCTTGATTCACTTTATATGAAAAACTTTGATTTTTATATTCCTTATTAGAATCTTTACCCACCATTCTCCTGCTATTAAATTCATCAATTTCAGGTGCATCATCTTTCTTGCTTTGTACTTCAGAATTTTTTTTCCATATCTTCTTATTATGTTTATTAGGGTTTCCCATCTTCAAGGATTGCATTGGTGATCTACATTCACTGGATTTATGGTCATAGTTGTTGAATTTTTGGAATTCAATATTGAAGTTTTGCAAAGGACCAAATCAATTGTAGTTTATCTTCTCTGTATTGTACCTCTTGTTCTTATATCTTTGGAAATTTACGTGATTGTATTGTCCATAATCTTTGCAGTGTACTACCTTATGACCAAAATTATTGCAAGAGTAACAATATCCAATAAATAGATATTTATTAGGGGGATTATTTCTAGTGATTGTATTTTTCTTGCCATCTTTTACTCTAGTAGGGAGTGTTGATTTATGTTTATGTGGAACAAATTTCAATGGTATCATATTTGCCTTAATATCTTCTCTTCTTAAGGAGCCTTTTAGAGCATCTACATAATTGATTGGCCTTTTAGTTGATCCTTGTGATGTAGTGGTTGAGCCTTGGGTGTATCCCAAGCTAGTATTGTTGTTTGGTGACCTCTGACTACTAAGAATTTCATCCAAGGTTTTTGAACTATTTTCATATTTTGATCTCTTTTTTTCTTTTTCAAATTCACCTTTTAGAAACTCAATCTCATATTCTAGCTTCTTACATACTTGTTCTCTATCATTGAGTTGTTTTAAAATGACTTCTTCAATTATTTTAGCTTCTAGGAGTTGAGACTTTAGATCACTAATGATATTCTCTGACTCTTTGATGGTTCTTGATGCATCTATTTCTCTTGATTGATGTGATTCTTCAAATTCTTGAAGTTGTGCCCTAAGTAGTTTGTTCTTCTTTTTATACTTTCTTAGTTCCTCCAAAGCACTAATTAGTTCTTCTTCTATATCTACTTCAACTTCACTTTCATAGTTTTATTCATTATCTATATTATTATTTTGAGTGTTCATTCCCATAAATAGAAGATTTGAATCTTCATCTTCACTCGTGTATGAAGAGATGATGTCTTCTTTAGAGTGGAAGTTTTTATTTTTCTTATCAAATTTCTTATTGTATTGGTTTTTTTGGTTGCGAACTTCTTCACCGTTTTCCTCTTGCTTGGGATAGGGACATTTGTTAGCAAAGTGTCCAATTCTGCCACAGTTGAAACATTTGAAATGTAACTTTCTTTTATATTTTCCAAATCCTTTTTGGATTTTCTTTATAAAGTTGGCCTCTTCTACATCTGATATGTCTGCCTGATATTCATGAGACATATGTTCATGTTTCTTCTTTTCTTTATATGCCTTAAAGCATGTTTCATCTTTTGATGGTTTTTCGCTCCCTGATCTCATATCATATGCTGTAAAAATTCCATAAAGTTGATCAACTGTGAGTTTGTCAAGTTCTAGCCTATCTTCAATTGTAGAAATATTGGCATCATATCTCATAGGTAATGATCTTAGTATCTTTTTCACAATAGTTTTATCTACAAGTTCTTCTCCTTCTGCTCTAATTGAATTAACCACTTCATCTACCCTATGAAAGTATTCAACAATGTTCTCTTCTTCTTTCATTTTCATATTTTCAAACTGAGTGTTATAGGTTTGTAGTTTGGCTTCCATGACTTTGATATCTCCTTCATATACAAACTCCAATGTGTCCTAGATTTCTTTAGTTGACTTACAATGCATAACCTTCACACATATAGAATTTGTCAACCCTCCTAGAAGTGCATTAACTACTCTTGAGTTGTCATTGCATATTTTATTTCCTGCATTATCTGTGGGTGGAGTAGTTGGTGTAGTGTAACCATCTACAAAATATTGCCAGATATCAAAACAAAGAGCCAACAAGAAGCTTTTCATTCTTATTTTCCATAGAGCATAGCCACATCCATTAAACAATGGTTATTTGTTGTTAGACATTCCCTCTTCCTGATCCATATTCAGGATCTACCTTATAGTTGTTAGACTGTGTTGAAGGCCCTTGCTTTGATACAAATTGTTGGAATACTGAGAGGGGGGATGAATCAATATTACCCTTTTTTTCAACAATTAGCAATTATTTTATATTTTTTTAATTACCACAATAGATCAACAATGGCCTTGTATGTAAAATCAATTATATAAATATAATTAATAGGAATTACAAGGTTTTTATGAAGAATAGTGAAGGACACCAATCCTTTTTAGAGAACCCACTCTAGGGGACACAAATCCCCTTTTTCGGGGAACCAACCCTAGGAAGCACCAACTCCCTTGTTTTTAGGGAACCAACTCCCTTGTATTTAGGGCATTAGCCCTAGGAAGCACCAACTCCCTTGTATTTAGGGCACCAACCATAGGAAGCACACCAACTCCCTTATCTATTAAAGGATATAAATCCTTCCTTGCTCCTCCCTTCCATCCTCACAGCATCAGTATCATCAATTCCTTTTCTTGGACTCTTCTTCTCTTTTGATCTTCTGATCTAGACTATAGAGACACCTCTTCTTCACCGTTCTTTCTTTCTTATATAGTCTTCCAACTGGTGTGAAGTATGAAGCATTGTGTCTCTTTTTTTAAACCATTGCACCTCTCCATTTAAATTAACAATAATAACATTTGTTTTTCTATTATTGTTATTCATACATTATCATGAAATCTTTTCAATTTAATGAGAGGTATTTCCATAAATCAATCACAGGTATGGATCAATTCCTTTAAATTGATGTTGTGCCTCTTTATTTCATTCTAAATTTAAATTGATCAAATCTAAGATTTTTTATTAGCTTTCTAATGAATTGTGTGTATTGGATTACTTAAGATAAATCAAGAAAAAGTCCAGGTCCTATATGGTTCAACATTCCTTTTAGACCGAGATAAAATTATTACTCTGTGTGTTAAATTTTGCATAGAAACACTTCAGGACCTCTATTCCATATGACCACAGGCGGTGGCTAGGCACTAATCAAAACATGTGTTTAATCATTTATCAATATCAACAGTCATGTTTTAATTTAGACGTTGAGATGGACGACTGTATTTTATTTTGGAACTTTGTCCTTCAGGACTTATAGCCTTTGTAGCCATTCAATCCTCCCAGAGTACATTTTACCGAAGTAGATCAGACAGTCAGGACTTAATCTGCAATTGAGCGGATGGATCTCGTTTACTTCGGTATTTCAGAGTTTCGGAACTCTGGCTTCTGTAATTTTCCAACTCCTCTGGAGTAAATATCGTTGGAGTTCTTATCAACACTTCCTTGTTCTAATAGTATTCACAAGTCCAAGAGCTAGGACCATGGTCTTATTAATTTAATTGGTGTTCCCAGTGCCTCATAACTTATGTGTTTGTAACTCATGATTGGGGGTTGGAACCTAGTCCTCGAGACTCCATCCTTCGAGTGATTTCTCCTTTACAAGCATCCAATCTTCTAAATTTTGAACTTCCAGAAGTGGTTACCTCTCACAATGGTTGATCCAATGGTTATCATGATTCCCAGAACCAAATCAATGGTCTATCTTCAATCCTTACAGTATCCTTCCACTAGCTTAATCCAACAGCTATGAATTAGTCAAACATTGAGATGAATGTCCAGGATTATTTTAGAGTTTAAACTTGCACGAGGGATAAAACTTCTTCTAAAATCTGAACCATAAACCGTCTGTCCACACTTCATACACACATCATTTCGGAGCTTGGAAGGGTGGTTTTCCAAACCGATTTGGTTGTCTTCTGAAATATCTTATACTCGTTGATCTGTATCTCAGATCGATGGCTATAAATGGATCCTATCCTCGTCCTTTACCCGTGCTTGATCAACGATCGAGAATGACTTAGGCATTCAGTGCTTCAGGCATTTGTTGGTGGTAGAAACTGGTTTTACCCGAAGGACATACTCCTAGAGTGACGTAGCTTGTTGACGTCACTACTGATGTATCACTGGTCGAGTTCTTTCCACGTGTCACATAGATTTAAGACTTACATATATCTAAAATTCCAACTAGACCTTGACACTTTTCACCATCTAAATGTGCCATGTGTCCTTGCCGATGTGATCTTTTTGATATGGACGATGATGACGTGGGTTCTCAATGTGTGTGCTACATGTCTTACTTCGTGACTTTGGAGCTCCGGCCTTCAGGTGAACTCATATCTTATGGACCCTTTTTTCGTCGAAGTTTTCAGCGCCGAAGTTGACCACCATTAGACCCACCTAACCTCATCCAAAGGTCACTATGCATTACAAAAATCCGATGGCCCTCATTCACTTCGAGACTTCAGGGCTCCAGCCTTCAGGTAAACTTACATGTTCTTGGCTTCTTTTCATCGGAGTGGTTAGTTTCGAAGTTGACCACCTTCTGATATGATGGTTCAACTTTTCCATTCCATATTGATAGTTAACGATATTGCATTTAATATGAGACTCTAGGATACTTTTGGCTTACACTGGCCTTCCACTCAACTCAATCGGATGGTCGAAAATTCATTTGAAGTCCCTCCTTGATCTAATAGCTGGCAAAATTTCTTGATTTTGTTCCTCTACCTTATCTCCAATGTCCCCAAACTTCATCACTGAACAAAATTCCTCCTAACCTCTTTGGATTTTGTTCAACGATCGACGATTGTCATATTCCTCAACTGTAACATATTTTCCTCACAGTTCTGAGGGTGTCTTCTTTAGTTGATTTGTTGGGAATTCGATCCCAATAACACTTTCTTAAGGTACTCCTTTACCTGATATTTTATGCATGCTTTGATCTTGTGAAATATAATACACTGCCTCTCCTGATATTTTAGGCAGATGCCTCTGCACCTCATGCTATGTCTTTTGCACAACTTACTACGTTATTTCTCCTGATCTTTTTCGATCTTCATAACATAATACCATATTGATCTTCTTGACATCAATTCCATAATAAACATTGATCATTTTGGCCCTCTTTGACATCAATGCCAACATCATAACACCATGTCCATCATAAATGATAAAAAATATTTTTAATATTGAAATAAGCATGAAAAAATGACTAAAAACACCGTTGAAAAAATATATATCGAAAAAATTGAAAATAGATGAAAAATAACCATTTAAAAAAATAATGTGGAAACATTATGGATCAAAAAATTTAAAATATCAAAATACCACCTAAAAACAGATGGGGGGTGCTACTGGTATCACCATTTTTAAAAACAGGGTAAAAATTGTGACCACCCAAAAAACAAGAACTATGTAGAGTTCTCGTTAAGTTGGTAACTATGTTAATGAACAATTTAATATACTTATAAAAGTTTTTAGTAAATAATTAGAACACATAATACATCATTAAAATTTCCATCATCTATCATCACCAAAAATTATAGGTTTGGTGTTGCATTCATTAAGAGCGAAAAAATGGATTTATTCTTAGTTATATGATAAGATGCTCCAAAATCAATAAGTTAGTCATTAGAAGAAGTAGTAGATGTTTCATTGAATGAAAAAAAAAAATGCAAAAAGTGCATGTCCATCAGAAGAAGAGTTAGAGGGAGGATCAAGATTTATATTATTCTTCTTCATTGTTGCTTCTAAGGCTTCCTTCTTCTTGAAACATTTAAACTCCAAATGGCCATCTTACCAACAAAAATCACAATGTCTCTTACTCTTCTTTCCTTTTAATTTAGCTCATTTTTCATTATTAGGAGGATGAATTGGTTGAGAGGGTTTGGGAACCTTGTTTTGTTTATTGTTGCAAGGAATTTTCTTCTTTGGATGCATGACTTTAGATTTTTTTTGTGCCACTAAGGCTTTGTTATATGTACTTATAATGTTGATCACTCCAAGATGCAAGAGCTTATCTTTTTCTCTAATCAAAGAATCACAAAAAACTTCAAAAGAGGGAATTTTGTAAGTAATCATTTGACTAATAATAGCATCTCTAGTGAGGTGGAAAGTAGATAAAAAAAACAATATGCGGTGTCAATCTTAGCAATAATATCATATATAAGTTGGTCATATGTCTTGATTATCTTACACTCTATAAACAAAAGTATGTTTTTTGAACTTAGATAGAAAAAATGCAATGGAAGAGTAATCATTGGTACTTAAAGGAATCAATTAATTTATGAGACAGTGAGCTCAAATCTCATTATGTTTCCCAAACATGATTTCCATTTTTTCCATGCTACATCTAGGGCTTCAATTCCTTGAAGGTAAAATGAAGATCACTAGATATGGACATCTTGATTAATCCACATGATTCATTAGTTTTATTATCACATTTGGTTTTATTTAATGAATTAATAGGGAAATTTGTGTTTCTAAGTGATTCGGATTGGATCATTATATAATTTGTCATCTATATCGTTATTTTCTAGGTGGAAAACTTGGAGGAATTGGTTTGCAGGACCCATTTAGTGGTAGGTCATAGTTTGGAAATTTGGGTCCAAAACCTTCTTGATCTATTATCAGGCATCAAATGGAATTTTTGGGGGTCAAAAATGTGTGAGCATAGATCATGTCTCCTTGAAATTGTTGTACACACTAATACCTTTCCAAGGGTGAAAAAATCACCTCAGATGGAGCTTAAATGTAGAAGTTATGAATCCTATAAGTTGACATACCTTTTTTTATCACCATGGTACCAAGTGGATGCCACGCCAACCCCCATTACTCACACATGTGGGTCTAGCCACATGTGGACTTTCAAGAAGATTCTAGAAAGGTCCAAAACCTTATCACTAATTTATGGTTGAGGATGCAAAAACCCTAACCCTGGATGACTATCAGGCTATGTTAAATGTCAAGACACTAGAAGGAGAAAGGGTTCCATTCTTTAGCATTGTATTTGTTCCATAGTTGACTCATAAAAAAATTGGATGATACATTGCTTATGGGTCACCCTGTTACAAAATGTTTCCCCTGCAGCCATGTGAAACTTCCCTTGGATTACCAGACCCCTATACCAATATAGAAACACTACAAGTGGACACTAACATCCCTTTAAACTCATTTTAACCAACCATAAAGAGAGAGGGAGAAATGTCATAATGTTCCATGTTTCGAAGTTTTTCCTCATTGCTTCCAATCTGTGAGCTTGATATTCAAAACTCCCTCGCACAACTTGATACCTACAATGGGAAGAAAATATAAATGACTATCTCCTACTCTAGTTGATTAGGTAAAACAAATTCATCTACGAATATTGAAGCAATAATAGACAAGCATGTGCAAGAAAACAAAAGCTTGAAGGAAATTGGTGAAGTATATTCAAATGAGAACCCAAAGAGAACACTTATATACCATGATTGATATAGAAAAATCCTCTCCAATCTCTCCTTCTCCAACCCTTGTATGAATCTACCAAGATCAAAATGATGATACTTTGACTGATTACCTCCTTTTCTTTTTTACCTTGGAAATCCCTTAATATATAGGATTGAGAGGAACAACCACCATGTGAAAATGAGGTATATGGTTGAGGATATGGATCCTCGAGGTTTGAATCAAATCCTAAGGTGAAGCCAAAGCATGGGATTCAAACATAACCAACCCAATCTGAGAGACTTGGCCCATAGAATAAGGTGGAGGAGATCCCCCAATTCTCTCAATAAGAATGGTGCTCCCCCCCAGTGAGAGACGGGGTGCCACCCTAATAGTGGTTCTCCTCTAGCATGGAAGAGGGGGTGCCATGGACCTCCCCCAACATGGCCATGGGGGCTCCACTCTTCATAAATGCTCAAAACTAGGTTGAATTTTTCAAGGAAAAGGTGTGTTTTGACCTAGAAATGATGGTTTTCTTCCTCCCATATGACTTAGGAGTCATGAAAAACTGTTTTCATGGTGTCAAGGGGTGACGACACCTCACAAAGTGAATGTGACACTTGGTAAGGTGTATATGAAACTTGCAACAATGCATGCGACACTTATCGAGGTGCATGCGTCACTTTAAAACACTTGTGACACTTAGGATGAGATACCTAGGTGTGAAATTTTGGTGTGTAACACACCCTTAAACCAATGAACAAAATTCTCTCAAATCCATCTTGGATTCTTTTTTTTAATCCTCTCATAGTATTATCAATCAATAAAAAAATATTTTTTTTTTCTTTAATACCACTCCAAATTCTTGGAGTAATATTGTAAGAATATTAGGCTTCCAAAAACAGGTTCTCTGCTTGAATTACCTCAATTATCCCCTCATTCAAAATTCAATTAGAAAAATCTCATGGGAATATATTCTTTCCAAGTTAGAAATCAAACTTAGTCCTTGGAATTATAGATCTCTTAACCTATAAGGTAGAGTAACCTTGCTTAAATATGTTTTGCAATACACTACTTTGTACATTTTCTTACTATTGGAAACACCAGCAAAGATCTTTGAGTTCGGGGTAAGTGGGCCTTCATGGCCTAGGAAAAAACTTTCCTTCCAAAAAATGTGGGATGGTTGGGGGTAAGGGATTTTCAATCTTTAAGTAATGTGTTGGCAAGGAAAAATGGTGGTGATGGCTAAACAATAAGGGAGAATTTTGGAGTCAAATATGGCATCAGAATATGCAAGGGAGGTAAATGAACAATACCTAATAAGAATGGATGGACGCAAGCCAATATTATTGATATGGAGAAATGCTTGAAGATATAGAAGCATAATATAAGATCACTATTTCTGGGGAATTTCATAAGGCAATTATTCACTCTTTTGGGATGATTCTTGGAAACAACATGCCAAACTCAGTGGGAATTCCACCCTCATGGAAACTAGGGACATATTCCACTCCCGAAACTAGCATTTTGTCAATCAATATTGGGAGGACAATCAAGTAACAAACCTTATAGTTTGGTGCACTTATCACAAGACATATGAACACCTAACATATACTAGGAGGAATTAACTCTTTTGGAGGTATAACTAAAGAATATAAGAATTTGATTCAAGCATGGACAAGAGCCTCAAATGGGCTCAAATAGGAGGAACATTTTTAATCAAAGAATCTTATGAGATAAAAGTAGGACAAAAATATCTTGAGAAGGATAAGATCCAAAAACAAATATAGACACCAATAATATGAAAAAAAATATCCACCTTCTTATGGTTATTGGCGAGAAAAAAGGTGTTGTCCTGGGACAAAATTCGAAGATATGGATTTGTGGGACCATCAATATGTTACATATGTATTTAAGAACAAGAATTCATAGAACACCTATTCAGTCAATGTAAAAAAGATGATATCGTGTGGGAGAGATGTGAAACAAACTTTAGGTATATAGATAGAAGGAGGAATTATATTCTTGAAACCATAGAAGAATGGTGATCCTAGCCATTTTATAATTTGATATTAAATACAATATGGAAACTATCTCCAAGATTCATTCTCTAGGGATTATGGAAGGAGCACAAACATTATATCTTCAAAAATAAATGAATAATAATGGATGATATATGGCGTGAGATATTCCAACACATAAAAGAAACTATATAATCCTCTTATTTGTTGGAATAAAGAAGAAAATACAAAGCTCAAGAGAAAAGAATCATTTCCATTCAGGACATGTACCTAAGAATAATTGGGGGGAAATATTCGTCTCCCCCTCCTCAATCCAAATATATAGAATCTTGGTCTCCTCCTCCATATGAATTTATAAAAATTAACTTCAATGAGGCATCAAAGGGAAACCCAAGTTTTACTAGAATAGGAAGAGTTTTTAGGGATTCCTTTGGAAATTTTCTAAGGGTCTACATAGGGTTCCTAGGAATAGACACAAACAATGAAGTTGAGATAGTATTTCTAGCAAGGGGAATCCACATTGACATAGCTCAAATATATGAGAGACCAATGGTTGAAGCGGACTCACTCATCTTAGTGAATACCCTCAAATTATTATTGAAAGTTTCTACACTAGAAAAGTCAACAAAGAATAAAATATATAAAGGAACTATGCGTTAAAACAAGAGAGTCGACATGTTTCGATCCCTCTAGGGATCATCATCGGGAGGAGTACTCAAGAAATTAAAGAGTCTCATCGAATAAGAATATACAACATGATTAAATAGATGTCCAAATCCTTGAAACCCGCGCTGAGAGGAATAGACACAAATTACCATGATGACCTCTCTCAGTGTGGATTTCAAGGATCTAGACATCTATTTAATCATGTTATATCTTCTTATTCGATGAGCCTCTTTTATTTCTCGAGTGCTCCTCCTGATGATGATCCCTGGAGGGATCGAACCGCGTTGACTCTCTTGTTTTAACACAAAGTTCCTTTATATATTTTATTTTGCACCTGTGTCTTCACAATGTTTAACCAAGTCAACAAAGAATTGTAGGTTGGCCTCTAGATGGGAATCTATCTTGCATACCATGAATCTCATCCCAATACTATTTCCCCTTCATGTTAATTGCAAATAAAATAATCTTGGAAATATATTATCCAATGAAGGATTCTTATTGATGAACAAGGAATGGATTTCAACTGGGAGACCATGATTTCAAACAACCTAATGGATGAATGTCTTCTTATATAGGGATTGGACATCAATCCCTTGTATCAAGTGTAAGGGCCATGATATTTGGTTTGATGGGATGCTTCTCACTCCACTCAATTGGTGGAAACAAACTCCCATGATGACATAAGGTGGGAATGAGGGAGGAGGGATGTAGAATATGATAGCTTATCTCTCTTGTTCAAAGATATCATTACCACCTCGCATGAGAATTTAGTTCCATCCTTACTAAAAGATGAATATGAATAGTCTAGGTGTAGAAAAACACCATGAAAATAGTTCAATCACTGAAGGAAAATCCTAGTAGATCTATGGGAAAGAAGGAGAGGTTAGTTATTTTGGTGATTTTCCTATGTTGTCTCTATGGTTTTAATTAACTTTAGGGTCAAGATTGGATTCCATCTAGTGAAGTTAATTCGGGTCATGGTTAATCTTGAGGGGGCCTCCATACTCTTAGATCATCCTAGGAAGGGTCTGTATATCCTTATTCTTGGGTAGTTCATGGCTTGGTCGAGGTGTTTTTTCATCTTTGTATAAATTTCAATGTTAGGAGAGTTAGAATATTCTTTGAAGGCAGGCTTGAAGAACCCATTTATGTCAACATGTATCCATATAGTGCCCTTGGAAATTAGATTGAAGGGAATCTCTCCATGGATAGGAATGATATCTAACCTAAAAGGAATCCTATCACAAGTAGGAGTGGTTCTACCAAAGGAGACAACCATTGATTTTTTGGAAGCCCAATTGAGAATAGTAAGCACCATAGATAAACCTGGGCCAAAAGGGAAGCAATGAAAGCAGTGAAGTTCTACTAGAAATGGTTTTCACCCTCTATCAAGGATGAAGTTAAGAGAATCAAGAGTAGGTTTAGGGAGAAGAGAGGTAATGCATCTATTGAGAGGGTGGATGAGGAGATACTAAACTATATTTTAGATATAGGATTCTCCAAAAGCAAAGACACCCAATATTTTAGAATGGTAGAATTATATTATCATAACAAATCATTTATTTCTCAATTAGTTAAAGAGAAGGGGATTAAATAGTAAGAAATACTAGATAAGCTATACTTATAGACTAAAAATATGAAGACCTGGTAAAATTATTCTCGGGTGTAGAAGTTATGGTTGAGGAGCACAACCCAAAGGGAAAACCCATGCAACAACTAGTCTGCCAACAAATAATCCAATCTACATCTATGTAGATTTAAACTTAGAAGATAAATATTAATAGTGTCAATGTTAGGTCTTAGTTGTTTTTTCTTACACTCTCATTTTATATTTAAATGGTAATATCTTTTTCCCTGCATCATAGACAATCTAGCCTTATGATAGTCATACGTAATAGGGCTAGCTCTTGTTATTTTTAAGTTGTTATATATCGACATTTAAGTACTATCGATACATATTGTTATCTCAAGATCTATTAGTTTATGCAGTCATATGAAACATTTTGATTATCTCATACATAACTCTATGGGGTTTGAACTCTAGTTTGTAAGTCTTATAGTCCAAAAATTCCCTACCTATGCATACATGGCATTGGCCTTTCCACTTACATATTTTGCCAAAAATAATGTTGAGGTTTCTTCTTAAAAAACTATTTTTTGGAAGATTTGCGTGCCTTACTGAACTATAACCCACGTAAAAATTCATATTGCATACTAGTTATCCCACGTATGTACGCAAGCTGCATACTAGATAGCCCTCGTTTACCTCCAAAAATTGCAAAAAAATATAAAATTGCAAGGAATTCGGCGAAGTTTATGGGCTATTGAGGGTTTCCCACCATTTCACCCATTGTAGCCCATCCCCAAACCGAATAACCATATTTTTATCATATAAAAATAGGTATGGGGGTCTCATTTCAATAGGAAGCAAGAGAATAAGAAAACTCTACCGAAATCCCTTCCCTTTTCTAACCCAAGCTTTGCATCATTTTCTGATTTTTGGCCTCAACATTCCCCTCAAACCCTTTCTCCTAATACATCCCTTTCCCCTTTTCCAAGAGATAAGTTGGTTGTGAGAAGTTTGTATGGGATTGGAGCACTTGGAGCCACGATAAAGGAGACCGGACCTGGTTCGCGGAGCATTTTCTAATGAAGGTTGTAATCTTTGTGATATTCATATTGAATAAAAGAGTTATTTCCTATCCCAAACATTGTTTATATTTACTTTCATTTGATTTATGCATTTATATATATATCTAAACATTGACAGTGATAAGTAGAGATCATATATTTTTTAGCATTGTTTTCCTAAGCTTTTTGCAGGTCATCTTTGGGAGGAGACCAACAATCTAGGAAGCTTCAAAGGTGAAAGAGGTATACACCAGCCGCAAGGACCAAATGTACACCTACTGACCTTATTTCCTCTCTCTTGTCATTCAGTTTAGATATTTTTGGGGTAGCTTAGGAATATAATTGTCTTTTAAGGGAATTTAGTGCTCTTCTTGTACCTCGACCTAGTATAGGGGGATTTTCCCTACTAGCAGAATTGGCGACTCCACTGGGGAGTCTCTTTAGGGTCTTTGTGGGAGATCTTGGTTAGATTTTATTTTCAGTTTCTTTCTGAGTTTTCTAAGTGTTCTGAGTCAGGTCGGGTCTTTGGTCACCTTCTAGGTGCCTACTAGCTTCCCTTGCCCAAGTTTCCTATCCAAAGTTTTTATTTATTTTTTAATTTACAGAGGTGTACGTGCCCTACTCTCTATACATCACATGTACATATGTTGTCTGATTTATATACAGCCTGCATACATACACAAGATGGTTGTGAACAACACGCGTCTCTGTTGTTTTGGATATTTTTTTCAAAATATTTTCCTTTTCCTACAAGAATTTTTTTGGTTCCCAAGTCTTCCTGAGTTCCAGAAGCTTCGGTTGTTTGGGGTTGAAACAGTTTGTAGGCTCATATTTTTTATGAAATAACAAAAAGAAATCCTCTTGTCTCTCTGTGTTTCCAAGCATTTTTGGCTTATTTTTAGCTTGAATTTTTTTGGGGGGGCATGAATTGTTTATTTTACAGTTTCTCTTAGCATATTTCATTAGTTTTTCTTTGATTGGAAGAAAAAAAAAATAGTTTTAATACTAGTTAGGTCTCTTTATTTCTTTGCATTCCTTTGCATTGTTATTTGAAAAAGAAAAAGAATTACAATAGGGTTGTGTGTTCTTCTCATATTGAAAGCATTTCAAAAGAAAAAAATAAGAAAGAAAATCCTTTCATTTGCTCTTTTGTTTCACTTGAAAGTTGCATTGTGCATTTTGCATAGAAAGGAGAAAATATTGTATATTTATGTTTGAAGGATTGTTCATGCTTTTTGCTTGAAGCTCTTTTTCATTTGTAGAATTAGAGTAAAGTATTCTTTGCCAGTATTCTAATAAGTTCATTTTTCACAAGAGTCTCAAACAACATAAGTTTCACTTATGTTCCTTAAGTAAGAAAAGCCCCTAAAACAAACTTGCTAATCTAAAATATATTAGTAACGATTTTTCTAGGATTCACCAATAGCTTAGGTTAGGGCCTTGGATTAGGTGTGGAGAGGTAAACTCTCCAGGGCCAACCAAAACTTAACTTAGTTGTTTGTGCTAGGGTGTGAAAAATCCACCTTGTAATTTCTCAATCCAGAAATCTCCTCTAACACAGGAGTCAAACACGAGGCCATGTGGAGAACGATGATGAGGATATCCACTCTTGATCCCGACAAATCATTTGGGAGAGTGTTTAATGGGGGTGAATCCTATAGAATTATTGGCCCAACTTGTGTCAAACCTATGAGACACTTGGATCCATCCAAGGTACTCTAAGAGTGATTCTAGCTTCTATCCTTGTTGCGTTTCAGGCCTTAGGAGGATCTCCAGGCTTAGTTACTATGCCCATACACTTGCTCAGCTATCAACTGCACCCCCCTGGTTTTTTATTACAAGTTGGTGGCCTAGTTTCCATTATATAGGTTGACACACAGGTGACTGCAAGGGGTGTATCACAGTACCTGAGGCAGACTCTGTACTCTCTTGGTGACACCTGAAGGGACCATCAGTCAGAGGTCTAGGTAATTGTTCCTCCTAGCCAGTCGTTTGCCTTTGTGAATGCTTTGGACGATTAGGAATTCATCTCCATGGATCGGAAACATTCAGAAGGGTGGTTTGTTTGGTTTGTATCTTTTTAGTCTTTTATTCTTAGCGGTGTGCTCTATGCTCCCTAGTTTTGCATAGTGAGTTAGTCAGTCATTTCTTTGGGTCTCTGACCTAAGGTGGTAGACCGCCCACTCTGTCGGTCGTGATGACTTTCCAGCCTTTCTCTTAGAAACATGGAGCCTCCTCTTTATAGGCATTGTTTTGTATACCATTGGTTTGCTAGAGCCAGTGTGTGAGACTTTTATGGATTTGAACAATCCCATAAGGGAAGAACCTGTGCATAAGATCTTCATGGAAACATTTACTGACGATATTAACCAAGGAACTCCTTCACAAGGGGATTCTTTTGTTTTTCCTTCTTTGGAAATGTTGGTGTCCCTTTGATGGCCACATTGTACATTCCTGGGTTGAATGTGGGGCTACCAGTTTGGTTGGGTACCATTCCAAATGTACCTAATGCTCTTGATAATTCTTAGATAGGCACCTTATATCATGGGTATCATGTTGACATTCCTATGTCAGAAAAGTATTATCCTCCTCCTTCTTCCTTCTCTGGTGAAAGTATAGATACTAGAAACCAGAAGTCTAAATGAAATAGAAAGAGGAAAATAAGAAGAAGATATCACCAACCTCTACGATTGATGTTGGATATAGGTCCTCAACCTATGTAAGTCATATTGAAGACCAACACCTAGCCTCTACAAGTCATGATGGGGGGGGGGAATTCTAGTCGATAGGTCTATAGCCTCTAACAGTCATGTTATCAACCAATCACCAACCTATGCAATTCATGTAAGAGATGTGAAACCAACCACTGAAATTCATGTTGGGGGAATGAGCCTAGTCCTTGGGAGTCATACTGGAATTCAACAACCAACCTCTGCTAGTCATGTTGGAGAGTTGTCAATAACCTCTATGAGACATGTTGAGGACAAGCAACCAACCACTGGTAGTCATGTTGGGGGCATTGATTTTGTTGAGAAACCTAGATGGATAGGATGTAATCCTAAGTTCCCTTGTAATCTTTGCAAGAGAGATCACCTTACTCATTTATGCCCTGGCCTTCCATAGGAACGAATATTTTGGTCCCTGTCTACAACCTCTTTTGATTCTAAGTCTTCTGAGGTTCCCACACAGTCTATTCATCCTTTGGTTGATGAAGTGGTCATGTCGATGAAATCTTCGACCGACGTCACTCTTCTTTTAGGGGGTGATGTGCCTTCAAACAATGTTGTCTCATAGCCTTTTTAGCCAGTGGTTGAGGAAGTGGTCTTGCTGATGCAATATTCGATCGATGCCACTCTTCTCTTGGAGAGTGTTGAGTCTACCAAAGTGGTCACGCCGATGCAATATTCGGTTGATCCCACTCTTCTATTGGAGAGTGTCAATTATATCAAAGTGGTCACGCCGATGCAAACTTCGATTGATCCCACTCTTCTCTTGGAGAGTGTTGAGTCTACCAAAGTGGTCACACCGATGCAATATTCAGTTGATCCCACTCTTCTCTTGGAGAGTGTCGAGTCTACCAAAGTGGTCATGTCGATTCAATATTTGGATGATCCCACTCTTCTGATGGGGAGTGATGTGTCTACCGACTATGTTTTTAGCATTTCCAGTTCATTACTTTTAGAACAAGGGGGCATTCCACTCACTTTGAGCACACCCCCCCTAATTCGTAGGATGGTTTCCTTTGATTGGAATGACCTTATTGAGCCTTGTCTTTCTTCTTCTACACCCTTTCAAATAAGGGTTGAAGTTAATTCAAAAAACATTTATCGATGTATAGTGGATGAAGGAGCCTCCACAAGTATTTTATCCTCCTCATCTTGGAAAGATTTGGGTTCTTCTGAGCTTGTGTCTGCTTTGCATGAGCTGTTGGATTTTGACAAACATCCGAGTGAATATTTGGGGGTTCTTCCTCATTTTCCTATCTCGTTAGGTGGGAAGATTGTCCTTGTTGATGTTATAGTGGTACAAGGCCTGTTAGATTTCAATATGCTTCTCGGGCATGATTATGAATGTCGTGGTGTCTATGCTCTTTCGGGTGATTCATTTCCCTCACAACGAAATCATTGTCACTATTGACCAGCTAGCATCTAATAATAACCATCCTAATTCGACGTTAGTTCAGGCTACCCATTTATATGTTCCTAGTGTTCATGTAGACTCTAACCCGCCACGGATAAATTATGTGGTGTCTTATCCTTGGTGTTCAATTACTCTTGAGAAGGAACTTGTGCAATCATGTTTTCCTTCTTGAGACATGTCTCAAAAATTAATCATACTTTTTATCCAATGGGGGCATGGGAGCCCTTGCTTCCCCCTCTTGGTCCAAGTGGTCTTGAGTCTCCTTTTGAGTATGATCTCATTGTTTTTAGATCCTGAAACTCTCGTGCTTGTGATTATTTGCTAGTAGACTCGGTCAGTCTTGGCCAGATCCTCCATCGTCATAGACAATATGGTCAGTTTACTTCACCCTTTGGGACTATCAACCATCCTTGTTCCTGTGATTTCTCGGATTTTGAATTGCCTTCGAATGAGGCTATCCTTGAAGCCATGAATACAGTTTATATATTGTGGTAAGACTTACATCATGGTTTGTGTTTTCTTCCCTTTGGGGATACTTTCCAGGTTGACTATCGAAGATACTGTTGGTCATAGCCTAGCAGCGGGATCTACCTGAACTACTACCATAGATGAGTTGTAAGGCCGTGTGGTACCTTGTACATATTATACAGTCCAAGTTTCGTGTTTTCAAGTTTTGTGTTCAGTAGCACCTCTTATTTTCTGAAGTTTCTATCTATATTGGATTTATTAACTTCTGGATGAGTATTATTGGCTTTATATGCAAAATCCTGGAGACATTTTTTAATTAACATTTATTCATTGTATCGATCCATTTTAATAGGTATTGACCTCGAAATTGACATATAGGTTAGGTTTTTCCCTACTTTCATTTTTGAATTATCCATTTTCTATTTCATTTCACCTTAGGATCAACCCCATTGAATTGCGACAGTAACCTTCTTTGCTGATAAGTGTGTCATACTTTATGTGGTAGAACCTTCCTTCCATGGAAATCCTAGTTAGAGCCGTGTTTTCCATTTGGTTCCCATGCCGAAGTACTTCATAGGAACGAGATTCCTTTTAGTCCTGCCATGAATTTATGTTGAAGCCTCATTCTTCTTTGTCTTTTCTGGATCTTAGCCGAAGGACTCCCCATGAGCATAGTTTTTTGTCTTTCGGGCTCGTTTAAACTTTCAAAGAAAAATCCAACGAGAGCTTATTTATTATTTTCTACCTCATCTGGATTACTTGAGAAAAGAACCCCCCCAAATTCTTCTTTAAACCCTTTTTAGACTCTCTAAAATTGAAAAGATTGTCAAGCGATCTTGTTTCCATTCACGCTCACAAAAGTCAAATTTGAAGGCACATCTGTCTGATGGTAGTTTACCCATTTTTCAGTCTGGACGGTTAATTTACAAATAAATGTATGCCCTAGGAGCTTTGGTTCGCTAGGAGAGTATTCGTGGGCCTAAGTTTAACCATTTTTCGGGCCTGAGAGACTCAATTTTCAAAAAGGGGCCATTCTCCTTGGTTTGGTTTATCTCTTTTTCAGGCCTTGGAGATTACTTATGAAAAAGTAACCCCCTCAAAGTCCATAGTTAATCTCTTTTCAGACTCCCTAAATATGAAAAGATCGTCGAGTGACCTTGTTACTTTCACATTCATTAATTGGTCTAGAAAGAATATCTATTTGGCACAAGTTTACCCCTTTTCCTGACTAATAGATTATCTAAGAAATAGGTATGCCTCAGGAGATACGTCTCGCCGAGAGAGTTATCCTAAGTTATATTTTATACTTTTTCGGGCTAAGGAGACTAAACTTAGAAAATGAATGTGAGTCCATAGTTAAGCTCTTTTTCAGACTCCTTAAAATTGAAAATATAGCCAAGTGATTTTGTCTTTGTCACACTCATTAAAATGGTTTTGAAGAGACTTCCTCTCGGTATAAGTTTAACCCTTTTTTGAACCGACTGGACTAGTTATGAAAAAGGAACTCCTTAGAGTCTTATTTTAACATTTTTCAGACTCTCTAAACGTGAAAAACCACCGAGCTTACCTTCTTTGGGCTCGTAAAAATTCACATGGAAGGAGTCTTATTGTGTCATACTTAATTGCATGGCGTGTCTCATACTTGCGTCTTTGTCCTACTGGCGGCTCCATGTTTCTATTGAACTGAACCTTCAAAGCATTCATTAAATGCAAGCCTTGCAGCACGTTTTCCCTTGCAATTTGACACCTTGACCCATGGAGGAATTTTCCCGAGTGTCCTTATCCTGTACATGTCTCCTTGCACCGAGCATCAATATGTTCCATGCACTTGGAACTAGTTTTCTTTCTTGTGACACCTGTTCCTCCTTTGTAACGTAGCATTATTTTACTTTTTCAAGCTTGTTAAAATTTTGAAAAAGACAAAAAAATAAAATATTCCAAAAAGAGGGGATGGGATTTACATTCTTTTTTCGGTAGAAAGATAGTCTCCCTTGGAAAAAGCACATCCATCCATTTGTTCACCAAACATTGGGATCTAGTATGACAGTAGGAAGTTATTCTCATTACATAGAATTGTGTCCTCCTCCGTTTGGTTACTCTTCCAAACATATGGAGAGTTTGTGGTGCCTCTTGTATCACAGACTTATGTCAACTTTCAACTGCCTGAATCTCATCATTTTGTCATTCTTTTGTCCAAGGGAAGTTTTATCCAACCTAATTCGACCATTCTTCAATTTATCTCTTGACTTTCATGAGTCAACCATCCCGATAATCTACTCAAGTTTGGATTTAAATTCAATGAAGTTCTATGCTTGATGATCAAGATCCTCCAGTCTTTCCCCGGAGACATGTAGAAGACCTCAGGGTAGTGAGTATTACACTCCTATTTTACTCCTACCTAAGTTTTGAAGATATTGAATTTGTTTCTCAAGCTATGAAGTCCTCATATCCAGCTACAAACGTTAATGCTTCTTGAAGATGCATATTGTACTTGTATATCTTCAAATGATGTTGAGATGTAGATCCACTGTGTATTGCTCACAGATACACTTTATATAGACATTTATATGACATGGATCTACAATGTACTTGATTGGAATCCATGATTAGTTCATCATGAGTATGGGTATGCCCGCCTTGGAGAGATTATCATTATTTTACAGATGACACGCTCTCGAACTATGGTCATGGGCTCACTCAATTCCATGTCTTCCCACTGGTAAAGATATTGTAATGTATTTTGGCCATCAGTTACTCTTTTGGCCTCACACATTAGGGGGAATATGTTATAGTCCAAAAATTCCCTACCTATGCATACATGGCATTGGCCTTTCCACTTACATATTTTGCCAAAAATATTGCTAAGGTTTCCTCTTAAAAACCTATTTTTTGGAAGATGTATGTGCCCCACTGAACTATAGCTTGCGTACACATGCATGTTGCATACTATTTATCCTGTGTACATAAGCGAGCTACATACTAGACATCCCCGTTTACCTCCAAAAATTGCAAAAAAATATAAAATTGCAAGGAATTCGGCGGAGTTTACAGGCTATTGAGGGTTTCCCAACCATTTTAACCATTGTAGCTCATCCCCAAACCAAATATCCATATTTTTCTCATATAAAAAGAGGTATTTGGGTCTCATTTCAATAGGAAGCAAGAGAATAAGAAAACTCTGCCAAAATCCCTTCCCCTTTCTAGCCCAAGATTTGCATTATTTTCTAAGTTTTGGCCTCAACATTCCCCTCAAGCCCTTTCTCCTAATACAACCCTTTCCCCTTTTCCAGGAGATAAGTTGGTTGTGAGAAGTTTGTATGGGATTTGAGCACTTGGAGCCACAATAAAGGAGCCTGGACCTGGTTCGCAGAGCGTTTTCTAACGAAGGTTGTAATCTTTGTGATATTCATATTGAATAAAAGAGTTATTTCTTGTCCCAAACATTGTGTCTATTTTATTTCATTTGATTTATGCATTTATATCTATATTTGAACATTGATAGTGATAAGTAGAGATCATATATTTTGTAGCATTGTTTTCCTAAGCTTTTTACAGGTCAACTTTGGGAGGAGACCAACAATCTAGGAAGCTACAAAGGTGAAAGAGGTCTACACCAGCCACAAGGACCAAAGGTACACCTACTGACCTTCTTCCATCTCTCTTACCATTCAGTTTAGATAGTTTTCGGGTAGCTTAGGAATATAATTTTCTTTTAAGGGAAGTCATTGCTCTGTCTATACCTCAACCCAGTATAGGGGGATTTTCCCCGCTAGCAGTAAGTTATGTAATATTTTTTTGTATCATTAATGAAGGAGTAGCTAAAGTACAAAAGAATTGTCAAATTGAAAATTTTCTACAATGACATCTTAAAACTAATCAATATTATCTATTATGAAAAATTCGTCATTTTCCATAGAACATCTTTAGTTTCAAAAGATTGACTTTCTTATTGGACATCATTATTCTATTTAATTAGTTCTTCTATGTATGCAAATTGCATGAAGCAATCATTTCCAAACAACCCTCTCAATGGTGGTTGAGGCTCTACTATTTTTATCACATGTGATACACTAAAATATCCTTTCTTCAAACCCACTTATTGCATTTCATTTGAAAGAGATTTAATAACATTAATTCTCTACTTATTAAAATCATATTATAGTGTATCATTTTCAATGGAGGCCCCACCTAGTCATATTGGATGAATGATTGTCGACAAAGGTTCTACTCATATATATGGAAGTACTTATATTACTTCTCCATTACATGAGAAAACCTTAGTAAGCCTTCAAGGTCCTTGAGTTTGAGGTTATCCCAAAACTTCATATACCTAAGTATAGTTACAATACCTTTCAAAAAGTAATGGTATGATTCTAAGCGCCCCCCCCCCCCTGCCCTTCAA
>SNQJ01S0005543.1:133342-148394 GCA_010110895.2 Picea sitchensis | reverse complement strand
GATAAGTATTTTGCTCATATTGCATCTTGAAATTTATATGTTGTTACGTGTGTTCATAGACTTGTGGAATTGTAAATGTGTCCTGCGTAAGGATGCTTGTGCAGTAATGGATAACAAGGAGTAGATATTAGCTCATAGAACTGTGAAATTGTAAATGATTTCAGCGTGAGAGTGTCCGCGTAGTGTTTGATATGAGTAAGTTAATATATACTTGTCACAGAGGAAACCATGCATGACTTACGTTGATAAATGAATCTAGTTGTGTTTAGATTGAGCTAAGTTAGGCTCCCAGCCCGTCCTCAGGAAGCTATTTCCCCTATCCGTCTCCAGGAAAGCCCTGGAATAGATCTCTGGTAGAGATTCCCCCTTGTACAAGGGATACTTAGCCATTCTCGAGAAGGCCTCCAAGGAGGAAGAAATCGACGGTCCAGATCTTCCAGAGAAGATTGACAAAATCTCGTCAGCTGTTAGATCTAGAAAAGTTGCGCGGGGTTTAAACCCAGACGTGCATAGGAGGAGTCCCGGAAGAGTTATCGGGAAATCTGAGTCATCGGGGTTTTGTTAAGTCTGAGAATCAAGGCCTTGTGGTTCTCGAAATCCCGAGAACGTATCCTAGTCGTTGATTTCGGCAGGACACATGTCAGCGTTCTGGGAGGAATCGAGATTTCACCCATCGGATAATTTAGGAGTGTAGAACCGTTGCAATAGGAAATCGCGATCCGCGATTTCCCGATAGGATCTGAGATGTTCAAACAATAGGGATATGTGGTAGAGGATCCCGAAGAGTCAGAGATCGGGAATTGGGGTTCCCGGAGACAAGAGACTCGTGCATGTTGAAATCACGAAACACGATTTCCCGATTGAATCTGGACCGTCTGTTGACGAGGACGCGTGGCGAGAGATCCCGGAGAGTCGAAATTCGGAATATCGGAATTTCCGGAGTCGTGCAACTCGTGCACAATGAAATCGCGATACGCGATTTTCCGATACAATATGAACCGTCCATCTGTGGGACAGGTGGCAACCATCGAGAACCATCGGCGTTTGGTCCCATCGGAAAATCAGGAATTCCGAAGACATAGGCACGTTGGTATTGAAAACCCCGAAACAATGAAGGGTAATATGGACCGTCCATCATTTGAGGGACGCGTGTCCGTGGATGTAAAATATTCGGGGTTCGGCATATCGGAGCTTCCGCATACATAGAACTCTTGCCCCACGGAATCGCGATCCACAATTTACCGACAAGATCGGGACCGTCTGTTCAGTGGACACGTGGTAGAGATCTATACCATCGGAGGAAGTCCCGACCAGAAGTCAAATCTGTCGGATTTTGTGGTCCATCGACATATCGGGATTTTCGAGGGCATGGAATGCTCGTGTGTTGGAGTCGTGATCCACGATTTCCTGACGAGATCTGAGCCGTCCATCTGAGGGACAGGTGTCGGAGATCAAGGCGCCATCAGAGTTTGACGCATCGGGAAATCGGGGTTTCCGAGGACAAGAGGAACGGGACATCGAAAGTCTCGAAATCCCAGAGGAATCAGACCGTCTATCTAGAAGGATGTGTGGCAGGAGATCGAACGCCATCGGTGAAAGTCCCGACAGGAGACTTCATCGGGAAATCGGGGATCCCGGTGACAAGTGAATGGTGTGCTTTGAATTCGCGACCCGTGAAAACCCGATCAGTGGGGGCCAGTTGTCAGCATAGTAGTGGAGGAGGACGGAGCTGTAAGGAAGATGCGTGTCAAGCATCCGGAGAGAGTCGGGAATCGGGATACCGCGAGTTCTGGGTACATGTGCACCCTGGCACCGTAAACCCCGAAACCCTGATGAGGAGTTGTCACTATGGTCATATAGGAACCGGTCGTGTGGACCAAAGGCTTAACCAAGTGGGGCTGAGGCAACCAAGGAGTGAATCAGAGATCGGAGATCGGTGATTGCAGTTGCCAAAACATCGTGGGTGTCAAAACCCCAATCGGAGAAACCCCAACAGGAGCAAGTGACTATGGTCATATGAACGCAGGTCACGTGTACCAGCAGTACGCTAGAGGGGGCTGAGAAAAGGGGGCGCGTCGAAAATTTGTTCCATCGGTGATCGGGGATTCGAGAGGACAGGGACCTTCGACACAGCAACCTCCGAAACCCCGAATCCCGATATTGAACCAGAGATTGGCATTTCGCTAATGCAGGTTGGTGGAGATTTCTCATTGGTGGGAGATTAACCCAAAAAAAATTTAAATTATGATAGTGGGTGTGTTACAATCTAACATTAGGGTGCATCAATGTCTTATCATGGCCACCCCTCCTCTTTTATTATACTTGTGCAATATTCCACATGCCTCTACATGCATAATTCATAATTTCTAAATTAACTAATATGCCTATTTTTCACCTAGCCGCATGTCTCTTCATGCATGATTTCTAATTTTTAATTAACTATTGTGCATATTATTCATCCATTTCCCAACTATTTTTCCTATTTTTGCTCATTCTCTTTCTCTCTCATATTTTAAATCTAACATGTGTTTGTGTGTGCGTGCACATAGTAACGTCCTTTTTAATTAAATAAAATCCTTTTAATAGAAAGTGAGTGTCCCTCTTAATTATAAATGAGTGCATCCTATGTACCTGAGCAATAATATCATGAATGCATTATTATTATTAAAAATATCATTTAAAAATATCGTGCATGTAAATGATACATTATCTCAAAATAGTAAATATTAACCAATATCGGTATCAAGGGTGAGCCCATGATCACTCCAACACTTTTCAACTTGTACCAAAGGTGAGGTCGTGTTCACTCCAACCCTTCAAGTACACATATTTTCAATAAGGGGTAACTAATATAACATGTGTGAGACCTCATTATCTCCATCATATTTACAATTGGTGAGAGGATAATTTCCATTGATGAATAAGGACTACATCCTTATTGTGTGCCCCTCAACTAAACCTCATGATTGACCAATTCCATGGTTTACCCTCATGGAAATATGTAACCTCTTGAGTGAGCACATGAATTCTCCATATCATTATATGGAGGGAGTTTCTAATAAGAGAGAAGTAGGAGTGGCCACTACACCTCTCCTGATAATACATAAATCAGGCTCGTGTTCATATAATCCATACACATATGCTTATATGAAAATATTCATAATAACAATATCCAAATTAAATAAAAATCATAATCATGTGTATGAAATATAATATCTAAATCGAGACGTAGGTATCCTAACCTCATTTTAAGTTCATATAACTCAACTTTCCCTAGAGTCCATATACAAGTAGTTCTTCCCTAACATACTCTATGGATCATTGATATGTTTGCAAAAATATGTCAATTATATCATACAAATCATGTGTATATATGATCGGATCAAATCATAAGTCCATACACCCAATCATAATATCCATTAACATTAATTAGGTTTCAATTTGTTCATAATTTATGCATAATCATCACAACATACATAAATAAAAGATCATGTCAACCAAAAGAATTTAAACATAAATATACTTGAAATGTATCCATCAACAAACTTAAGTCATTTGTACATAAAAAAAACACTCTCAAATAAATAATAATAATACAAAATAATAATAAGTATAGTCAAATAAAGACATTACATACACCTCCTCTTTAGGAAACTTTATCCTAAAGTTATTAAAAAAGATAAGAAAATCCATGATACAACAAGTCTATGTCTTCCCAAGTGGTAAAATTGGGAGTATAACTATCCCATTGGAACTTTACTTGGTCCACCAAGTGACACCAAAGCTATCAAGCTCACTAATACAGGATACTAACTGATTCAACATTCATGGCCCCTTTGTTTAATACCTACAACTTACTCATATCAAGTAAATGAGATGGATCTAAAATATAATGACATAAAAAGTAAACACGAAAAATACCATGCATATGATCTAGGATTTTTAGCAAGGTAACATGATAATAATTTGGTCCTAGTCTTTTCATGATATTTAAAGGTCCCACAAACCTTGGCTATAAATTGTTTTTTTACCAAATTTGATGGAACTCATTTTTGGGTCTTACCCACGTGAAACTTTAACTCCTTCCTTGTAACTTTTGTTTATTTGATGTGCTTTTGCACAACTATTCTAGTATATCATGTATTTTCTTCAACCCTTATCAAATTATTTTAATTTTTTCTTCCATATTTTGAATGATTTTAGGCCCAACCAACATTATATATATTCTAATCTATCCTAACTAATAGGGGTTCTACAAGGTATCCCATACAAAAACTCAAAATGTGTCATCTTGATCATACTATGATAATTGTTATTATAAGAAAATTCTACTAAGGGTAGATATCTTTTTCCAATGGTTTTGTTCGTCTATAGCATACATACGGAGAATATTCTCTAACACTTGATTTACTCTTTTAGTCTTACCATTTTTCTACATATTATATGTTGTACTAAATTTGATCTAAGTCCCTTCAACCTCTTGGAACCCTGTTCAAAATCTACCTATAAATACTAATCCATGGTTAGAAATTATTTTCTTATGACCTCCATGTAACCTTACTATTTCATTTGTGATCACTTTGACCACCTTTGGTTCTTGGTAAGTTGTTCTTACTGGAATAAAATGATTACTCTTTTTAAGGTGTCCACAACTACTAAGATAGAATCATGTGTTCTTGAGGTCATTGACAATGAATCACACTATGAAATGTATCGATATTACTTTGCATTTTTCTTTAGGAATTACTTGCAGATGTGGTAATCCTAGTAGGTGTTGATGTTCATCTTTTACTTATTGGAATTCTAATCATAAACAAACATAAATTACTACATCTTTGTTCATTCCTATCCAAAATAATAATGGTTTTAAATCTGCATACATCTTTTTCACTCTAGGATAATTTGTATGTACGATTAAGTGATCCTCACTTGATATTAGATTTTGAGTCTCTTCATCACATGGGACACAAATCGTTCTATAAAATCTTAGTAGACCATCCCCATCCAAGGTATATCCCTCATAATTATGGATTTTCATTGCAGTAATCTCCAAATCCATTTTTACTACTTCATACCATTTATCATGTTGTTGTAGGCCTAACATCCACTCTCTAAAATCAGTCTTCGAAGATAATACTAAAAATATACAAGCCATATGACTTAGAGAATTGACTACTTTGTTTAGGGGTCCTTTGATATAGGTTGTATCAAAGTCATGTTCACTTAAATATCTAACTGTTGATGTTGTTTAGAATTCAATTGATCTTGTGTAATAATATATTGAAGGCCATGATGATTGGTCTTAAGTTCAATTTCCCATCCCACTAAGTAATCTCTCCAAATATTTAATGCATGCACCACTACAGCCAATTCTAAATCATGAGTGGCATATTAAAATTCATGTGGTCCAAGCTTTTCCAAAGCATAGACAATTACTCAGTCATCTTGCATTAATACCCCACTAACCCTTCCTTTGATGCATTAGTGCATACTAATAAGTTGTGTTCCATATATGATACTTCCAATACTAGAGCCAATGTCGACCATTGTTTAAGTTTGTTGAAGTCTTATTCACACTTTTCTATCCACACATTTTTTTTTTGGTAATTCTATGATGGGGTTAGCCATTTTAGATAAACCTTCCATGAATCTCCAATGATACCCTACCAATCCCATAAAGCTATGCACCTCATGCACATTTGTGGGTGTTGGATAATCCATAATTTCCTCTATATTTATTGGATCCATACCGAGTCGGTTTCCAATAATGATATGTCATAAATAATGGATCTCAGCTTGAATGAGTGAACACTTAGAAATATTGGCATATAACTTATGCTCCCTTATCCATTTCAAAACTAGCCTCAAACATTCCTAATGCTCTTATGGTGTCCTTGAATATATAAGAATACCATCAAGAAGCACTTATACAAATTTATCAAGATATTATCGCAATACTCCATTTGTTAAAATCATAAATATTGTTATGGAATTAGTTGACCAAAAGGGCACTACCAAAAATTCATAGTTTCCAAATTATATTGTAAATTTGGTTTTAGGGATATCCTCCTCCTTAAACCTTAATTGATGGTATCTAGATTGCAAATGATTTTTTGAAAATATGGTGGCTCCTTTCATTTGATCAAAAAGATCATCAATTCGAGGCTATAGATATTGGACTATAATGGTGTCTTTATTTAATGGTATGTAATCAATTCAAAGCCTCCACAATCCATCCTTATTTCTTATGAAATCATTGTTGCTCCTCAAGTTGATGTGTTAGGTTGAATCAATCCTAAGTCTAGAAACTCTTAAATATGTATCTATAACTCTCACAATTTTGGAGTAGTCACACAACACAAAGCCTTGGAAATAATCTCTATTCCTAGTTTGAGCTCAACATTGAAATCCAACTCCTACTTTGGTGGTAATTTAGGAAAATCATCTAAAAATATATTGGGAAACTTTGATAGAATAGGATGTCGTACTACATCCATTGGATCGTCCTTTTTATTTATATCTACTACTGCATACATCCAACAATGTTTTCTAAGACTCCTTTTCAATTGTAAGGGTGAAATGAATCTTAGAAATACTTCCCTTTTGGTCCCCACTAAGGCTCCCCTTTGTCCTAAATTGTCTATGAAATGAAGCGTCTTACTTTGCAATATAGTATTGCTTCATGGGCTTCTAGCCAATCCATACCAATTATTAAATCATAAGATCCCAAAGTAGTATTATATAAAGATATATGGGTAACGCATGTCCCAAGATCGAGTTCACAATCCTTTGCCAACTATCATATCCCTTGTTTAGTACTTGAATCCATCTAAGTCAAAACCCATTTGCATGTTTTCCATTAAACTACATTTGGAGAAATAAAACTTTAGATAGCTCCTCTATCAACTAATTAAAAAAATAAAAATAAAAATCCATTCATTTACATGTGGTTTCTAACACTGTGGATTGATGTTATGTTTGGTGGTTGTTTACCATTGCATGATTCCTATGATCTCTACCCATATCTCCCACTATCATTTGATTGTGTTTCCTCTATGCCCATGTCCATAATCCCTCTAAAAATCGGGCTCTCTACAAGTCTAGCATCCCCTATTTGGAGGTTGCATCTATATTGAAGGTGTACATCACCCTGTTGCATGTGAGGCCTAAAAGGTGGTCCATGTATCCCTACCTATTGTCTTTGAACTCCTACAACATGTCCTCTTTACACTTTTAACAAAGTTACCAACTTAATGATAACTCTCCAAATTTCTCATTTTTTTAGAGGTTGCATTTAGTAGCTATTTGTACCTTTGTTTCCAAAAGTGGTGGTACCAGTAGCACCCTTTTTTGGGCAGGTGGTTAAAATTGTGACTTGTTTGAAATCGTAGCCTTGAAAAGTTGACAAAACGTTAAAATTGATTATTGAATTGAAAAGTGATGTTACCAGTAGCACCATTTTTATTTTTGGAGTTAATATTATGTCTTAATTGAAACCTGGCCTTAACAACTAGTACCATTGAAAATAAAAACTGAAAAATTGGCCCTTAAATCTAAAAGAGGTGTTAGCTGAATTTTTTTTTTTCTTAATAAATTTACATTAAAAATGAATAAATTGAAAAAATAATTCATGAAAAAACGAAAAAACAACCCTTTAAAAAATTGAAAAAAAATACCATTTTTTCTCAAAAACCCAATTTAAAAAAAAATATTTTAAGAGAACAAAAAATAAATTAAAATAAAAATGCGAAAAGGGGATATATATATATATCATGGTTAAGAACATGTGTTTCCTCCTTGGAGATCAGAGGTTCAAATTCATAGAGGGGTAGTGTATGTACACCTTCGTAGACTTTAGCATTCAAATCGCTACGTGGAGGGGGTCCCTTGTCCCAAAAACAAGGGAGTCTCATACACCAATTTGGTGTTTGTCTTGACCATGACCTTAAAATTAGATTATTATTATTATTATATGTGTGTGTGTGTGTGTGTGGTTCTAATCATATATTTTCCCTCTATTGTAGGTTGGCTATTAAAAAATATCAAAAAACCCTAGCTGGTCTACAGGGCTGAATGGGCTTGAATCCAATGTGGAGTGAAGGTTTAATGGTGATTCACATATCCTAGGCTACATGGGGGGGCACGCTAGGGGATTTTTCAGTGGTCATGGAATCACTAGAACAAATGTGAGGGTTTAATATTCACTAAACTAGATAACCCAGGTCTAATATGGTGTGGGGACAAAAGGTGGCCAAATGTGGTGGTAGGTCTGATAGGCACAGAATATGAGGAAAATAGGTCTAGTCTATGGTTGATGGATGACGTAGAAGTGTATTTCTCCAAGGATGAGAAGGATTTCGAGAGTTCTTTCCCCATGGATGAAACTTTCATTCATACTCAAAGTTTAAAGAGGGTGGTAAACATTGAAATCTCGGAACTATTGGATTGTGCAAGAAGGGATTCTTTGGTGGTAGTTCTCCTGAGGAAACATCCCATTCAATGTTGGAGGTTGGGAGGAACCAATGGTCATTATTATCAAATGATATGCTTGAGGAAAAAGGTTTTTTATCTCTAGAATAAGATAGTATAAGTAAGTCCCCACCACCTTTGTTGTGTGAGTTGTCAAGAGCTAGATGCAAAGGAGTAGGTTCATAGTTTCTATCTAGTTATTCTGAAGCACATGCATTGGTGTAGAGGGTAAATTTTGTTGTGTGATTCTTCAAGAGTCGAATGCAAAGGAGTAGGTTCTCATTTTTAGTCTGGTTCCTTTGAAGCACATGCATAGGTGCAGAGGGTAAATAAATATCATTTTTGGAAGGTCAAAAAGGAGTTTCATAGTATGGTGGTTGATGTAGACATAGAGATTGATTCCATCCCCGATATGTTTGGGAAAATAGCAATGGGTTTCTTCAGTGGGAATATTGTCTCTCCCTTGGTGTTAAAACGATGGCTAGCCAAGAACTGGGTTGGTATCATGGGATACTATCTAGAATAGTATACCTTATCACGGGGTTGGATAAGTTTCAAATTTGTATGCAGGAAGGATTTAGAGGAGTTTTTTAAGGAAGTGTGGGGGNATGTAGGAATGGCAGATTTATTTTGACCCCACTCGAGAATTGCAAACTCTAGCAAAAATTTGGGAAATTTTACCTAACATCCCTCTTATTTTTTGGGAAGAAGCAGTTCTTATTTCCATTTGAAAAAAGATAGGAAAGTATCTCATCTACAAGCCTAGATGGGAAGAGAAGGTGGATAGACTGTGGGAATGGGTTCCAATCGAAGTTAACCTGAAAGATGGGTTTATGGATGAAATAGAGTTGGTGTGGGGAGAATTCAAGTGGATGAAAAAAATTGATTATTGGTGTGTTCCATTCAGAGGTTTTGTGTTCCATCAAGTGGGAAACTTACAAGGGGAGTGTTGTATAATTATGTCATGTTCCTCCCCATTTTAAAAAATATGGAAACGAAAACGGTCGATGGAAGGGTCGAGAGAGGTGAAGGTTTCATCCTCAACCAGATGTTCAGACTCTCGAGACAAGGCTATGGGAAGGGAATCTGCAGGTGTGCCTCCTAAGAAGGCATGATCAAGCCTCTCTCCCAGTAAGTCTTGATCCATGACTAATTTGTTTTGTTCTCAATCACCCTCAATTTGTCATAATAAGGATATTTATGTAGTTCCCTCAATTCCAGATTCAAATTTCATTCCCTCTAAATCCATATACCAGGGGGAACAAAATGTCCTCTATCTAATTTGAATATTTAATACAAATCTAGTCAACTGGGGTCTCCTCAATTATCTTCCTAAGGATCCTTACCTCCAATTTCAGATGTTGGTTTAAAGGACAACTCAGATATTTTTCCTCCATTTCCTTTTCTTATAGATCGTTTGTTGAATCTAATTATCTTGTTCGTTACAATCCAAAGAAAGGATAGGATGTTTTTTCACTAGAGGATTGGCATTATAAAAAGGTGGGGGAATTCATGCTAGCCAGAAGTCATTGATATTGAAATCCCAATCCAAAGCGTTGAATAAAATTCAAAGCGGGAAGAAAACTACAATTGTTTGGGACCTCATAGCAAGGAGACCCCAAGATAGGGGTTGCAAATGATTTTCTTATCCGTTAACGCAAGGGGAGTTAGGGGTGTTCCTAAATTTCTATCCCTCAAGAGGCTTGTGTTGGAAAGTAGGCTAGATTTTGTTATGCTTCAAGATACGATGTGCAGTGTTCAAAAGAAGTTGATTTTTTTCTTAGTCTTTTAAGAGACTGGTCCTTCTGTTCCATCAACTCAATTGGTATTTCAGGAGGGCTTCTCTAAGCCTGGATCCCTAGGTTTAAGGATATTTCCTCCATGATTATCCCCTCTAGAATCATAGTGGATTTGGAGGACCACAATATCAAGTGCTCATTTAGGCTAATCAACATTTATGGGCCATATCCTGACACGATACCTTTTTGGGATGGGGTGAGTAGTTATGGGGTTATCGATGCCCCAATTATTATACTTGTCTTGGGCATGGTGTATATCCAAGGTTGGAATTTCATTTCGTTTTTACCCGTCAAACAATTTCTTTTTTGATGTTTTGGGTCTATATGTTACCCTTCAAAAAACGTTATGTCTAAATGTGTACCCGTCAACAATGAAGTTTTGATAAGAAATTGACTCTTCAAAATTAGAGTTTATGTTAAAGTTTTTAGTTCTTAACCCTATTTTTGCAAGGATGTACCTATTTCTATGGACTTAAGGTGCATGAGATGCCTCTTCTCTATCCTCCTAATTATAAATTGTCTCAAAGTGCCTTCTGCACTTTTACACAACTTTCACACCAAAGAGTTCGTCAAGGACTTGAAGATTAATTTTTACAGTCCTCTGAGTTAACTAACAAAACATGATTACACTATTTATTTCCATTGCATTTAATAGAACTATAATCCATCTCACGAATTTACATCTGTATTCAAAGAACAAGAAAGTTCAGTCATATGAAAAAACAAATAAGGAAGAGTACATGAACATAAGAGAAAAGAAACCACTACAATCAACTCCCAAATTTAAAAATTAGCACCGGATTTCATGCTATTGATAGTCCTGTGCATATAGAAAAATATTATTTTGAGAACTGATTGAATCTGAAGAATTTTCAACCATGTTCAAAATTTAAAGAAAAAAGGCTATAATAATCGACATCAGCTTTCATGCTACTAACAATTAAGTGGTTAACATAAACATATCATTTCAAGCGCTGGTCAATATTATTTCTTCAAGTTTCCACTTGAAGTTTCCGAGATTAAAGGAAGAAGAGACCTATATGCATAAAAATACACATCGATTGGTCTTCTTCAAGTCTTCATTGGATGAATCTTTAGTTGTCTTTGAAGTTAAAGGGAGAAAAGGCCCCTAAATGTATTAAAATCAACATCTAATTTCATGTTACAGTTCACTGCTTATGGTTATGAAAAGATATTATTTAGAGAGTTTCTCAAACAATTTTCAGTTGTATTTAAAGTTTAAGGAAGAAAAGAACTCTAAATGTATAAAAATCGGCTTTCAATGCATAAAAAAATTCTTTTAAGTTGTTGATAATTCAGCATATATGGAGGAGAGCTACTTACTGGCATAGGCGCTCTTCTCCACGCCGGGACTATCAATTAATTTGTTTTGTGTGTTAGCAGTCACCTGAGTAATATTAGTCATAACAACGACAAGCAATGATGCTATGCAACACTGGTTATTTTAGGTGTTGATATTAATTTCACTATTTCTATTCAGAAGGTATGGTGGCTCGTCCAATGAAAGACCCTCAAGAATGTTTTTTCACCAATAGGATTGAGCAAAACAAGATGATAAATTTGATTTATTGCTCCTTCATACAACAATTCGCTGACAATATTACTTCAGTTAAAAAAGCTATCTCAAAATGGGCCAAAGTTTTCAATGAAAAAGCTTCTCTGTAGCTTTGGGAAGTTGAGTCTCAGATTGGCTCTATATTTATTGAAGGCCAAATTGATCAAATGTATGAATAGGATGGTGTTAAGGTAATCAAGATTATGAAAATAATAAAGGATCTTTTGGATTATGAGGAATCTAAATGGAATTTAAAGAGAAGATCCATCTAGTTAAAATAGGGAGATGATAACATAAAAAAACACAATTTGGCTAAGCAACGAAAGTTCATTAACACTATATGGGAGTTAAAGGATATTTACTATATCCTCATTTGAAGATTTGGCAGGTTCAGGGTCTTCTCAAGAGTTCAAAGCATGGAAATGTATCTTGGACTCATTTTTTGAAACGAATGGTATGCAAATAAATATGGGCAAATCAGTTGTGATCATGGATGAATTGAAGGGATATTTAAAGGGGTAGCTTAAGGAACATCTTCCATTTGCATGCAAAAGTATTGACGAAGGAGTGAAGTACTTGGGATTTGAGCTCAAGCCTAACTCTTATTCCTTTGATTATTGGGCATGGTTAATAAAAAATATCTAAGTTAGGATTTCCTCTTAATACGATCAATGGATCTCTAAGGGTGGACATTTGGTATTGTCGAAATCTGTCCTTGGAATCATTCCAATGTGTTGGGAAACAATTGCCAAAATTCCCAAAGACATTCTATCTAAAGTAAGGAATATTTGTGTTCAGTTCCTATGGAGGGGAAGCAGGGAATCATGGGGTATTCCATTGGTAAAATGGAATCGTATTTCTATGCCTAAAGAGCTTGGAGGTTGGGGGGTAAAACTCATTTTCTAGTTCAGAAAATCTTTGGAAGAAAAAAGCTTATGGAGGCTAATTCACAATAAGGCGCTTTGGGTTTGAGTCTTATTTGCTAAATATTTGCTAGGTTTATCAAGGGAGGAATGGCTTAGATCACAAAATAATTATGGGTCAAATGGTTCTATTGGGTGGAAAGCAATGATGGAAGCATATCCTTTGATCAAAGATTAGGTAGTCTAGAAAATTGGTAGTGGTAAGAAAATAAGGATCAACGAAGACCTGTGGGTTAGCTCGGGCCCTGGTTTCAAACTTTTCAAATGAAATTATAGAAGATCTACAAGAAAATGGAATTTACTTTGTTTGGGATACTCGATAGAGCGCAACAGATGGTGCAGGAACATGTGAGTGGAAGGAGACATAAACTCAAGTATTTTACAAGGATTTTGTATGTCAATTTTATAAAATTAGATGAATAAGCTAAATATTTGATCTGCTAGGAAAGGAATAAGAAATTAGGAGCTTACACAACAAAATTGGGCTATCAATTGCTAGCATATGAAGACTTTGTAAGCAAGAAGAAATGGTGGTGGTCCCACATTTGGGGGGTCAATGCTCTGAGTAAAGTTAAAACATTGGTGTGGCTCGCTCTAGAAAATAAAATCCTTATGTGAGGCAATGGACTCAATATGGGTTAGACCGGTCCTGGACATTGTGCGTTGTGTATAATCAATGAATAATTAATCCAACATATGTTTCTATCATATTCCTACACACAAAAGGTGTTGTTAGAATTATTTTCCTTACTAAATTGTGGTTCTTTGATTCTAGAAGAAGGATTAAGTGCTTAGCTCTACAAGTGGAGATGTGATAGTAGTGTTGGCAGGTCCAAATGGCCTATCAGGAAGGTAAGGGAGAACATCCAATGGCAGGTCCCAATTAGACCTATTCTCATTTGGGACGGAATTTATGACCAGTATGTGGGACTAGTTGCCACTCTAAAATATTTTCAATAATGAACCTGAGAACATAATGTTCTCAAATGAATTAAAATATAAAATATATATACTTAACTACTTCTATCTAAAACTATACTAAGTTAACTCTATGTTAACCCATCCTATCCTATTTAGGAGAAAACTAAAAGAGTATGAGCACAATAGAAAACAAAATTACCGACAACAAAATAAATTTGTATATGCAAGTAATAAATGAACATAACAATGATATAGATACATTAACAATTAATTGCATATTATACCCATAACAACATTTTTGTACTCGTAAGGAAATAAATGACAACATAAACATCAAGAACAAAGTTAAGAAATAATCCATACAACAAAGTTCTATAACATTCAAGCAGTAGACAGATGCACAAAGAGAAATCTCATACACATTTGTCTAAATCAAAAATTTCCAAAGAGGCTCTTGCTCTTTATTCTCCAGCAATAATAGTACCATTCAAAATATACAATGGGAAAAAGTCATGCATCTATATTTCGAGCTCTCTTTTATAGAAATAATAGAGTATTTTCAGTTACTACTATTGTTTCAACTTCTAACTAAGGAAATTCATATTACATTAAGATTTTAATAAAAAATTAGGGAAATTAAAATAAAATAAATGACACGTCGGATTAGGTGGATGACTGCTCGGATGCCTTCTTTTCCATGTAGGCAGTCCATACTGTTAGGACCACACAATGTACCTTTTTGCCTATACTTTTTGCCACCATTATACTCTTGATCACCTACATTTAGACTCATACTATCACTTTATCTGATCATCTCAAACGTATTCAACGTCCCTTCTCATTACTATACGTTTAATCTGTTTTGCATGATATTTTACATCACTCTCGTACTTAACCATTGATTAGAAATGCATAAGTGTCCAAAACTGCAGATCTGCATTTAAGGCCTATTGCTGAAACACATAATTGTCCAAGGCCGTCGTTGCTGAAACACAGGACTGATGCTGAAACACGGATCTGCTACACAGTTCGAGGTCGCAGATGTTGAAACACGGAGCTGCCTTATAGTTCGAAGATGCAGATGCTGAAACATGGAGCTGTTACACAGTCCAGAGTTGAAGATGCTGAAACACAGAGGAAACCACCAGAACCGACAATGCTGAAACACAAGGCAGCCGCCACAGTCAGCAGTCAACGCAGTCAGAGCGCAATTCACGTGGTTGAAACAGCCCGCGAATTGCGATGCTGAAACAACATCAGCAACGATGAGAAGAAACTGTTACACCAGCCGTAACAGCAATACCTCGTTCAGTTCCTGTAATAGCATTCGGTTGCGTGAGACCAGGACATCCTATGTTGATTTA
>SNQJ01S0005543.1:100421-116354 GCA_010110895.2 Picea sitchensis | reverse complement strand
CTCTCCATTCATATCATTCTCTATCTACCCCACTCACTCTCTCCGCCTTATATCTATAACACACCCACCCCAATAAACTTACTTAGGCTGGTGGGATGATAGATTTCGTCTTTCTTCTTCTCTCACTACTTGGGTTTGAACCCTCGAAACATTCATTCATCAAGGAATACATGAGAACTTATGTTATCAAAAAATCCAACTGTGTTAAATCTTCTCACTCATCACCCAACTCTCAATGGAATCACTCCAAAATCTTATTACAAATACCAGGACCTAAACATTCTTGATCGGACCACTGGAGTTCACTTTGTGCAACCAGATCAATGGTCGATAGTAAATCAGGTTGTCTTCTCATTGAAAAAGTGGGTTACATGACTCACATTCCCATCCTAATGTCACCTCTATGATGGAACATTCCAATAGATTCAACGGTTCTCAGGGTTGTAAAAATGACAATTTTTATCGCATCAACAACTTAATCTACTCAACAACTATCACCCCTCTCATCACCTATTTGTAACATTAACAGGTGGGGCCCTCGACATATCTATGGTTGAGATTACACTAGACACCCTTCCCGTGAATCAACAGTTCATATCCACTCAGGGTTCCTTTCCTTCAAAATGCAATCACTCCGAGTGGTCACAAATTGTTCCAATCAAAGATATTTGATGAGACTGTTCTGATGGGTCTGACGGTCCTTGGTACATCCCATATAACAATTGGTATTTGATCAGATATACATAGTTTCATGTGAGTTAATCAACGCATCTCTTCAGTTGAGTCTTCTTTATCGAATTGGATCATTTCAGATACGACAGCTGGAAATCCATCAACATCCTTTATTATATATCTACAGTTCTCCAAGTATCAGAATCTTGATGTTGGGCTTCCCATCGTACTTTCCTATCAGAGACCTCTCTTACCACTCTTTTCCAAACTTCTATGATCATCCACCTTCTAATAGACTTGTTGGTGAAGTATTAGGAACCTACGACCCAAATCTCATCGGATTACCCTCCAAAAGATCAACGACCCATAATTACTTGAAGTCCTTCCATTGGATTCCCATTACAACTTCGCAACTTGGATACTACGATGACCTCACCTTTCAACCAATGTTCAGGATCTTCTTCCCCCATTAAATCAATGGTTTCCCATCTTCCTAATTAAATTATGGGTTTTTGTCATAGTTAAAGGCTCATTACTCTAGGGTATTTTTAGGTTCAGTGCATTGGAATTCTTCCCAACTCCTTGGTGTGATCAAGCTACTATGGAACATGAATGCATTATCTTCCCTTTAAGAACCTAATGAATACCTTGCATATTGTAATATTTACATTCCAGAAAAAGGGAAAATATACAATTCAAAAGGTTATCTAGGGCCTAAACCACCCCACACACTCTTCTGCAGGGGTTTATCTCACTTCCCTCAAGATACTAGACCACTTCCCAAAAATCAAGGTCCCTCTACTAGACACCCAAATGAAGATTTATGTTTTGTAAATTTACATTTTAAAGGGATGGAAAATTGTAGGAATACTAGTCTGTATAAATCTTTCTCATTTTTTCATGCACAGTTGACACAATTTTTAATGAACAAAAGTTCATTTAAATCCATTTTACTCAGGAATTCAACATTCTTTCATTTAACCACATTTACAACGTAAACAAAAACCAAATTATCTTCATTATTAATATTTTATCTATATTCACAAGAAAAAACAATTAATTGTTTAGCTAAGATTCTGACCATCCAACTAACTAAGTGGAAATGCCTTTCCACTCAATCGTAGGATAATTTGCACTATGTCTTTCTATAGCATGCCACCCCCATGCCAGGCCATGATACCACCATGGGACTAACTTAGTTTACTACCAAATGGTTCAGGAAAGTTACTCTCCTTTACTCCACTGGTAACATAAGAAGTTTCCCTCATCCCACTCATCTCAAGAACTCCACAAGTTTATCAGGTATTATCCCAACTGGATTTTCTCTACACAAGGGAGCTCCTTATCTACTACATAGTCCATCGGTGACCTCTCCTTACCAATGTCATTTTCTTTCCAGTAAGTACCAAGTCATGGCCCTCTATTGCTCTAGCCTGGATACATATCTTCTCTGTTCTAGGGTGACCATTAATCTCTTAGGAAATCTTCTTATTTTCCTCAAGAAATCCTCCCAATATTCCCTGCTACTCAAATTCGTGTGCATGAGTCTCTCTACTCACCTCACCATGTGTTTGTGAGTCTACAACTCACACTATTTACAATAAATGTTTGTGGAAGTCCAATGTTTTTCGCACCCACATGTCGGTTCTCTTCTATTCCACAGTTTTTTTGTTATCCTTCACGCGTTTTCTTGTTCTTTATCTCCTCCCATGCTCTCTCATTTACTGCAAACCTTGATGTTTTTCCACCTTTTCTTTCTTCTTCCTCTATCCTTGGGATCCCCGATGTTCATTATCATACACAAGTATTTCTATCAGGATCCCAAATTCAAAGGGGAAATCTAGTGCATCCTTGTGACTGGGGTCTCAGTTGACCATTCATCCTTCCAAGAATCAAATTTGCCAGCGGTTATAATTGCTCAACCACCAAATCCCGATCACCATAAATTGATTTTGTGGTTCTATGCAATCCAGGTACGTTGGCAGGTGGTGTATCCAATTCTTGCATGTGTAGGCTGGATTGTTGAGAAAGATTCCTATTTTCCTCATTAAAGATCCCCAATTCCACCTCACCAGTCCCACTCATGGTATCATGGTCGGTACTCAAGGCTTCCTTCCCAATCAATTGTTTGGTGTTTTCATTAATCAAAAACATAATTACATGCTTCATAATCGCAATACATGAAGTCTTAGTATAATTACAATCATGGGGGAAAAAAAGGTGTTACATTCCCCTCCCCCTTAAAGAAACACCATCCTCGGTGTTTAAAACACCATATATATACAAATTTATACATGAAACAAAAATGGGTATGCCATTGTCATGGAATTTTCCAGTTCCCAAGTAGCTTCATCTATTCCAAAGTGCTTCCATTGCACCTTTACATGCACGGCAACTCAATTCCATAGAAATTGTTCTCTTCTATCTAGGATGTGTTGAGGTTCGACCTGGAATTATCCTTTTAGTTCCACATGTATCGCATCCCAATCAATAACATGATTAGAATCATGAACATATTTCTTTAACAAAGATACACAGAACACATTGTGAGCTCTAACAGTAGGTGGCAGGGAAAGTCTACATGTTATTAGTCCCACTCTTTCCAAAACTTCAAATGTTCCACAATAGTGGGGTGTTAACTTGGAACAAGTACCCATCCTTAGGGAGATCTTATATGGTTTTACCCTAAGATATACATGTTCTCCCACCTTAAACTCTTTATGAGTTCTCTTTTTTTCTTCATAGCTCTTTTTCTATCCTAAGCTACTTTCAAATTCTTCCTTATCATGATCATTTCCTGCTCCATTTCCTTTAAAAATTATGGACCAAGTGTGATTATATCCATCGGATTGTCCCAAATAATTGGAACTATACACCTCCTGTCATACAGAGCCTTAAATGGACTCATCTTCAATGATTTCTCATAACCATTGTTATCAGAAAAATATACCAAGGGTAGATATTCTTCCAATTGTTTGGGTTGATGCATAACATGCATCCTCAACATGTCTTCCAGCACCATGTTCACTCTTTTGGTCTATCCATTTGTTTTAGGATGGTAGGCCATACTAAATACTAAATGTTTTATGAGTCCTGCAAACAAGCCCTTCCAAAAAATTGAAGAGAACTTTGCATCTCTATCTAAAATTATGGTCTTGGGTAGACCATGCAATCTGAAATTTTCCTTCATAAAAATGTTAGCAATGTCTATAGCTTTAAAAGTAGATTTAATGGGAATTAAGTGAGTTTCCTTTCTTAGTTTATCCATCGCTATTGTAATGGAATCATGTTGCCTAGTTGTCTTTGGAAAACTAGTAATAAATTCCATGAATATTATCTCCCATTTCCATTATGGAATTGGCAATGGCTGCAATAATTATGTAGGGTGTTTGTGTTCAACTTTGACTTGTTGACACTCCAAGCACTTGGAGATATAGTTACCAATGTCTTGCTTCATTTTTGGCCAATAATACAACTTCCTTATTGTTGTTATCATATTCTAATAATCAGGATGACCCACATAAGGTATCCTATGAAATTAATCCATGATTAGATGTTTTAGCTATGTCAAATCAGGCATATACAACCTATTGTTGTATAGAAGTAAATCATCAGCTACAATTTGATATCCTTCATACCTTTTATCACTAGGTTCTTACTGCAATCCCTCTCTTACCCGATTGAAAAAATTATCTTCCTGCAAGAGGATTCTAATTATCTACTTGATGTTAGACTTGTCTACACTTGTTGTTGTTGAGTGTATAATTTTCAGACTTCGGCTGAGTGCATATTCTACTTTGTTTTCCTTCCCTTTTATGTGTCTGATCTCAAAGTCAAACTCACTAAGCAACACCATCCACCTAGCTTTTCTTCCATTCAATCATGGTTGATCAAATAGATACTTTAGACCACAATGGTTCGCCATCAAGATGAACCTCCTTCTAAGAAAGTAATGTCTCCACATCATCAATGCATCCACAATCGTTCCAAGCTCCAAATCATGGGTGACATATCGTTTATCATGCTCATTTATCTTTCGTGACTCATAACATATCATTTTCCCTTCTTGCATAAAAAATCCATCGAGTCCTTCCTTCCAAGCATTATTGCATACCAAGAAATATTTTTTGGGGCCTGTTATGTTCAAAATGGGGGAATTAGTCAAAAGATGCTTCAGCTATCAAAAACTTGCTTTACACTTTGTTTACCATACAATCATCTTTCCTTTCCTCTGTAATGAAGTAATGTGATGGTCAATATTGGAAAATACCTTAATGAATCTTCTATATATCTAGCTAATCCCATAAAGGATCTTTCCTTAGTCACATTCTGAGGGGTAGGCCAATCCATGATCGCCTTGATCTTCTTCGGATCTACTACCACTTCCTTTGTTGATATTGTGTCGCCTAAATAAGGGATTTACCTCTTAAAGAAGTCACACTTGTTGAACTTAGCATATAGTTGGTGATTTCTTAGCACCTGTAAAACCATCCTAAGATTTTATTCGTGTTCCTTTTTAGTCTTGGAATACACTAGAATATCATAAAAAAACACTAGAACAAACTTATCAAAATATTTGTTGAGAATACTATTCATCAAACACATGAAAATGTCCATATCACTACCACAAAATCATAGTGTCCATATCTCATTCTAAAGGATTTTTTATGAATGTCTTCATCCTTAATCTTGACTTGGTGATCTCTATATCTCAAGTTAATCTTAGAGAAAATTGTAGCTCCTCCAAGATGATAAAAAATATCACCTATCTTGGGTAATGGATACTTGTTCTTAATGGTCATCTAGTTTAACTATTGGTAATCAATGCACAACTGAAATGTATCATCCTTTTTCTTCACAAACAATGTAGGTTCTCCACACAGGGATACACTTGGCCTGACATACCCTTTATCCAACATCTCCTTCAATTGCACCTTCAATTCCACCAGCTCTGTTGTGCTCATCCTATAGGGTACTTTTGATGTTGGTACCACTCTAGGCACAATAGCTATTGAAAAATCAAGATCTTGCTTAGGAGAAATTCCAAGTACCTCCTCTGGAAACACATCCTTAAAATCCCATAGCACTGGGTTATATTCAACCTTCATCTCTTTGCTTTCTGCTAAGTTGAGCACTTGTATTGCATACAAGGGATACCCTTTTCGACTAAATTTCTTAAGTTGCAGTGTTGGTATTTTTCTAACTGGGACTAGGTTTTGAATGCCTTGCAACTCCCTAATGTTTCCCTTTTCGTCTTTATACTCTAAGGTCTAATTGAAATATTTCAATATTTCCTTATGAACCACTAACCAGTCCATTCCTAGCATCACATCATATGATCCCAGGGGTAGGATATTCAAGGTTGCTTGAGTATGAAGTCCATTCATTTCAAATGGACAAGCCTCTATTACCTCTGTCGTGTTTCTCTTATTCCCCATGGCTAACTTCACCAACCATGCCTTCTCATGTTTCTTTCTCTATAAGGCACATGATTCAACAATTCAAGGTGAAACATAACTAAGATTAGAACCGAGATTAATCAAAATAGAAATGGGTTTCTTGGAAATTATACCTTCCATCTCCACTAAAAAATCTCGTTGGTTTTCTTGTCGATTTTCCATCGATGCATATATCCTGGGCACACTTTTGGCCACATCATTGACCGTAGTAGCCTACTGAACATGATAGACTCTTTTTTTTCAATGCTTCCTGTGAGGACAATCTCTTAATAGATGTGCCTCTCCACAACCCAAACACTGTAGAAGTCCTTTTTTTGGCTCCTCTACTCTTTCTCTTTCCTGTTTTGTTGGACTATTTCCACTCTGATATGGAAAGTTTTGTTGGTGCACACTTCTGCTCAGTTGATCGAAATGAGCACCTTTCTTCGAATTCTTATATGGGGATTATTTGAATCCCTTCTTCTAAAATATGGTCTTATCCTTTCTCTTCCAATCCTGAAGAGGCTCCTATCTATGCTTGGATTGATCATAGAAGCACTTATCCTTCATAATGGTATCTTCCAAGGTCTTAGGATCATCAAATTCAATCTTATCCTGATAATACTATGGTAATCCACTAAGTAAACGTTGTATTATTTCCTTCTCGTCCTTAAGGTAAGGAAAATACCTCAACAGCTCTAAGAATATGTTGGCATAAGCATCCATGGTAAGTTTCCCCAACTTGTGTTCATGGAATTCCTTGATCTTAAATCAAAGTACTTCTCCAATAGGTAGGCCTTCCTGAAATATTTCTCAAATTGCTTCCAGGTCAACTTACCCTCTTTCAATCCTTTAACTTCCTTGAGCTCCTCCCACCGTATGGAAGATCCTCCATTCAGATTGAAGATGGTTAGCTTTGCCTTTGTATTTTTTGATTAGTTGTGTACCCAAAAATAATTTCTTATCCCCAACAGTCAAGCCTTGTCTTTTTCTCCTTTCTTGATTTCTCCATCAAAGGTATGCGACTTACCCTTTTTGAATTCTTCTATAGTAGAACTCTATGAATCTCTTTTTTTCTTCTTCCAGGGAACACTTGATCCAATTTCACTACTGGATAGATCCTCAGTACTGGCCTTCCCACTAGATGAATCCGTGAAAGCACTTCCACCAACTCTTCCCTTCTTATTATCTCAATGCCTCTTCTTGGAATAACTTCTTCCTACATTGCTATGGGTCAATCTATGCTTCTAGGCATCTGAAGGGGTTTTCAAATTCTTTGATTGATGTAGCTCTACATTACTAGTGGCTAGACCTTACTATAGATTCTTATGAATCTCTGAAAAACTTTGCAATAGCACTGCATTCATCTCTTCCTACTCAGACTAAGCTCTCATGAGCCTCTCATTGTCTTCTTTAAAACTTCTAATGGTGGATACCATATTTAGAGGGGTTACTCCATCCCTTTGACCATTAAATTATTCATCTCTCAAGTTTGAGGTGTCCTCCATTTTATGCTACACAATTCTCCTCTACTTCATTTTCATTACGTCCTATGTGCTTAAACAATGAGATATTATTAGTCATTACATCAAAATTTTAAACATGCACTCTTCGTAAAATATTTTTTTTCTTAAATAGTAATGTGGTCTTGGCAACCCATTCAATCCTAGAGTTTTAACTATGCTCTAATACCACTTTGTAACACACTCAGCCCCTTAAAATTACTTAGGCGTGTGGGATGATCAATTTTTTCTTTCTTATTTTCTCAGAACTTAGGTTTGAACCCTCGTAACATTCGTTCATTAGGGCATCTGTGATAACTTCTCTTATCACAATATCCAATTGTGTTAAATATTCTCACTCATCACCCAACTCTTGACGGAATTTCCCCAGAATCTTATTACAAATGAGAGGAACTAAACATTCCTGATCGGACGACTAGAGTTCACTTTCTACAAAAAAATAAGCAGTCAACAGTAAATGGGGTTGTATGCTCATCAGAAAAGAAGGTTATGTGACTCACATTCCCATACCAATGGAACCTCTCTGATGGACCATTCTAATAGGTCCAATGGCTCTTGGGGTCGAGAAAATGACAATCTTGATTACATCGGCACCTCAATCTACTCAAAGGGCATCGTCCCTCTCATCACCTATTCCTCATGTGAACAGGTGGGGCCTTCGAAAAATATACGGCAGAGATTACACTAGACACCCTTCTACGAATCAACTTCTCATATACACTCAGGGTTCCTCACCATCAGAAAGAAATCACTCTTAGTGATTGCAGATCGTTTCGATCAGTACTCTTTGATGAGACTTTTCTGATGGATCTGACGATCCTTGGTATGTCCCATCTGATGGTTAGGACTTTATCAGAGATATATAGTTTCACACGAGTTAATCAACACCTCTCTTTAGCTAACTCTTCCTCATCGGATTGGATTACTAGATCTAATGGATGTAAATACATTGACATCATTTCTGATAGATCTATGGTTCTCTAGGCCTTGAACTCTTGACTTCAGGCTATTGAATTTTCACTAATCTAGGCTCAAGCATGAGGCTTATTTCATTTTAGCATTTACTTGAACCATGAACAAATGAAGATACACCATTCACAATTTTTGCAATAACCAAGATCACAAGAAGAAATAACATGCACAAGAACACAAGAAATATCATGGGAAACCATTCTCAACAAGGGAAAAAACCCAACAATCCTTTGTTATATTCTCAAGAGAAATACTTCTCACACCATAGACCTAGCACGCAAAAGGGTTCTCTCCAAAACCAAGAAGTTAGTGCCCAAGAGAGGTGTGCACTTCATCCCTAGAAGATGTACTTGCTGAAATTTCCAAATGACAAGTGACTTATGTGTGTTGTTTGTTTCCTCAATGGGGAAATTACCTTTATGTATACTAGACGAGACAGACCAAAAATGGTTTCTATTGGCACAACATGGCCGACCTCAATAACTCAGAAAATAATTAATTATTACAACAACATTAATTATCTTTTACATATGGTGGAGTCGACCTATACTCTTTACATCACAATTAGGATTATAGGTAAATATCATTCTTTGACAATATAGCAAGGGATATCACCTACCCACTAGTATTCATCCACTAGGGGCACGTCCACCTGTGCTCAGCCACAGGGACGTCCTACTCAACAGATCTCTATCTCATTGAGTCACACAGGAGAATCATCTAGAGTATCAAATTGTCTCAACTCTATACACAGAGGAGAATGATACACCCATCACATGGGCACCTTCACCTCTCATAGGGGTACACATCGTTTCATCTCAAACTACACACACATCTCATTTGCATCCTCACCCCACAGAGGGGCATACACATCGACACACCCATATAATGGGCATCCTCACCCCACACAGGGGCACACATCGTTTCATCTCAGTCTCAGAGAGGAATGACACACCCATCTCATGGGCTCTCTCATAGACCGACTCACTCAATTTGTATCCTGGAGGATTTCTCACAAAGTTGTGATCATGAACACTCCTTCTTAGCTAGGGAGGCATTCTCCACCAGGCCAAGTCTCTCACGGAAGTACTCGAACTTCGTCTTGACAAGCGATTTGGTGAAGATATATGCAATCTTCTCATGTGTAGGAATGTATTGCATGTGTACTTCTTTCCTCTGCACCATGTCTCTGATATAATGATATTTTATCTCAATGTGTTTCGATCTATCGTGAAACATGAGATTCTCAAATAGATTCACACAACTCTAGTTATCACAATGAATAATGGTAGGATCCATCTTATGATCAAATAAATATGTCAGGAGCTTGCGAAGCCACACTGCTTCACAGACTTCCACACTCAATTCTATATACTCTGCTTCTGTGGTACTCAAGGACACAGAGCTTTGTTTCCTACTGCACCAGGAAACCATAGCAGACCCCAAGGTAAAACAACAATCGAATGTGCTCTTCTGGTCCATTGTGCTCCCTGCCCAATCTACATCGACATATCCCTGCAAACTTAAGTCTACACTAGAGACATATCTCCGACCATATTCAAATGTGCCTCGTAGATATCTCAATACATGCTTCACTATTATCCAATTAGTCTGTCTCGGCTGACTCATGAACTGACTAAGTACATTCACTTCATAGAATATATTAGGTCTGGTGTTAACCAAATACATCAATGATCCAATCAGTTTTCGATACAAATGTGGATCAATATCGCCTGAATCAGTAGAAGCATCATTCATTTTCTTCAAATCCATCACCATTGGTGTAGGCATGGATTTTCAGTATGTCATACCAAACTTCTTCAATATTTCCACTGGATATTTTCCTTGACTCGAGAAAATATCATCAGTCCTCTTCCATACTTCTAGTCCCAAGAAGTAGTGCATCATACCTAGATCCTTCATCTCGAATTCATAAGTCAGTGCTCGCTTGCATTCAACAATAATTCTTTCTAAACCAATTAGGAATAAATCATCCACATGCAGGACCAATATTAGGCACTCGTTACCAACAATATGGTAATATAGGTTTGGATCAACAACACTCTTTCTGAATCCCAAACTCATCAAGGATCCATCAATATTCTCATACCAATCACAAGGTGCTTTCTTTAGTCCATATAGGGATTTCTTCAACTCGCACACATGATTTTTCTTGTCATGTATCATGAATCCTTCTGGCTACTCGATGTAAACTTCTTCATTAATCTCACCATTGAGAAATTTTGTCTTTAAATCCATCTGATTTATTTTCCAACCCATGGATGCAACTAGTGCAATGATAGTATGTATGGAAGTGTATCAGGCTACTAGAGAAAATGTCTCCTCATAGTCAATTCCCTCCACCTATGAGAATCCTTTGGCTACAAATATCATTTTGTATTTCTCCACACTTCCATCAGCTACATGTTTGATATTATAGATCCACTTGGAAGTTACTATAGTCTTCCCTTCTGGTCTTGGAACAATAACCCACACATCATTCTTCAAGATGGACTGATATTCTTCTGTCATGGCATCTTGCCATACCTGCTGACATGTCACTTCTCCATGACAAGAAGGCTCATAATCAATGATGTGTCTCATGGCTAAAAAGTAGCTCAAAAATTTATTCGGTCTCTTGCTCTCTCAGGATGTGCCTTGAGGAGCTGCATGGCCTTCTACCTCTTGCATATTTTTTCGAGCCCAGTAAGGCCTTTTATGGCCTACTGCAATGTCTCTGGGAACATCAACTGGAGCAACAGGATCAACTGGAATAATGGTTGTATCCCTATGAACTACTGAAGGGGGAGAAGGTACTGTCTCATTATCAATCTCTATCTGAGATTCCTTGTATCTTTGAAAGGTTGACTCTTCTTCAAAGATAACATCTTTGCTTACCACAATCTGTCTCTAAACAGGGATGAAGATCCGATATGCCTTCGAATATTCATTGTATCCCACAAATGTACCCTTTCTTTCCTAAAGGGTCTATCTTGGAGCTCTTCTATTTGGGTACATGAAAGTATATTGGACATCCAAATACCCTGAAGTGTACATCTCAGACTTCACTCCGGTGAAGGCTTCTTTGGGAGTTATTCTCTTCAAAATCTGGTGAGGAATTTTTTTCTGAACCTATACTAATGTCATGCATGCTTTTTCCCGTAGAACCATAGGTAGATGTTGATCATGTATCATTTATTTGGTTGCTTCAATGATGGTTATGTTCTTATTCCTTCTCAAATAGTTTTGACTCTCTCTAAAGTCTGAAGGATAAACATCTTCCTTTGTTGTTAACCTACCTGGAACAAGAAAAAAAATGAAAGGAAACAAGACAAGAATATCTCCTAGAGGAGAATAATGAGTACATATCTAGAATCAAAACAATTTAAGGATTGTTGTCATAGCTACAACGACTACTTGTAATGTAGAAAACTTAGAAATGTAGGTTAGAGGCATGATAATTAAAACAACAAACCTTGAGTCTTCACTTCCAGTGTGTTGTTCATCTGAATGCACTAAGATCCCTCTGGATCCATGATTTCAGCAAAAGTTCCTTCCTCCTGCAAGTACCCTCAAGACAATGATACAAATAATATATACAAGTGCATACCTGAGAGTGTTGATATGATTTCTTGAATGGCACCTAGTTAATTTCGGATCTCTGACATCTTCATGAAGAAGATAGCAACGGTGTCACCTTTTGTCATCTTGATATTTTGAAGCTAGCCCTTCAATGTACGAGCTTGAGTAGATTATCATATTCCTTTCCTTGACGTTATCTTCCTTCCTTTCTTTCTTATCTTCATTGATAGTTGTCTCTGGTAAAGCTTTTTATATCACCCATAATAAATCTTCCTCTTCAAGAGTGATCTAGGGCCAAAAATCCAAAATTCTTGGAATTACAATCAGAATCTTGTTGGAGGTGCATTGAAGGAGTTCATACACTCCCATACAATATTTAGACCCAACGCTCAAGTATAAGGTGCTGAAATAGCCAAACAAGAGAGGGTCGTATGGATTTTTGGAAACCCTAGAAGGTTGTACGGTTCTGCAGAAGAGAGGACGATTGGCTTTAATTCGTGTGCAATGGGTTCTTCAAGACCTATGCTCTGATACCATGTTGAATTTTCACTAAGCTAGGCTCAAGCATGAGGTTTATTTCATTTTAGAATTTACTTGAACCATGAACAAATGCAGCTACACCATTCACAATTGTTGCAATAACCAAGATGACAAGAAGAAATAACATGCACAATAACACAAGAAATATCATGGGAAACCCTTCTCAACAAGGGAAGAAAACCCAACAATCCTTTTCTTTATTCTCAAGAGAAAGACCTCTCACACCATAGAACTAGCAGACAAAAGGGTGCTCTCCAAAACCAAGAAGCTAGCACCCAAGAGAGGTGTGCACTTCAGCCCTAGAATATGTACTTGCTGAACTTTTCAAATGACAAGTGACTTGTGTGTGTTGTGTGTTTCCTCAATGTTGAAACTACCTTTATTTATAATAGACTGGACAGACCAAAAATGGTGTCTATTGCAACAATAGGCACGACCTCAATAACTCGGAAAATAATTAATTATTACAACAACATTAATTATCTTTTACATATGGTGGAGTCGTCCTATACCCTTTACATCACAATTAGGGTTACAGGTAAATATCATTCTATGAAAATATAGCAAGGGATCTCACCTACCCACTAGTGCTTAACAACTAGGGGCACGTCCACCTGTGCTCAACCATAGGGACGTCCTACTCAACAGATCTCTATCTCACTGAGTCACACAGGAGAATCATCTAGAGTACCACATCGTCTCAAATCTCTACACAGAGGAAAATGATACACCCATCACATGGGCACCTTCACCCCTCACAGGGGTAAACATCGTTTCATCTCAAATGACACACCCATCTCATGGGAATCCTCACCCCACACAGGGGCATACATATCGACACACCCATCTCATGGGCATCCTCACCCCACACAAGGGGAACACATCGTTTCATCTCATACTCAGAGAGGAATGACACACCCAAATCATGGGATCTCTCATAGGCCAACTCACTCAGTCTGTGTCTTGGAGGATGTCTCATGAAGCTGTAATCATCAACATGGGATTTCCATCGGACTTTCCCATTGGAGACCTCACTTACCACTCTTTTCCAAACTTGCCTGACCGTCCACCTTCTAATAGATTTTTTGGTGAAGTATTAGGCACTTATGACCCATATCTCATTGGATTGCTCTCCAATAAATCAACAACCCATAATTACTTAGAGTCCTTCCATATGAGTCCCATTACAACTTTTCAACTTAGATACTCTTATGGCCTCACCTTATGATTAATAGTCAATATATTCTTCCTATGTTGAATTGACGACTATCAATCTTCCTGATTAAATTATGGGTTTTCATCAGAGTTGAAGGCTTGTTCTAAGACTTAACAAATCTAGGGTCTTTTTAGGCATAATGCACTTGCATTCTTCCCAAATCCTTGGGGTGATCGAGCTACTCTGAAATAGGCATGCATACTCTGCCCTTTAATCACCTAATGAATACCTTGCATCTTGCAAGATTTCCATTCCAAAACGAGGGAAAATATACAATTTAAAAGGTTATCTAGAGCCTAAATCATCCCACACACTCTTCTATGAGGATTTATCTCACTTCCCTCTAGATACCAGACCACTTCCTAGAAACCAGAGTCCCTCTAACAGATACCCAAATGAAGATTTAAATCCTATAACTTTCCATTTCAAAGGAATGGAAAATTACAGGAATATTGGTCTATATAAACCTTTCTCATTTGTTCATGCACAATTGACACAATTGTCAATGAAAAAAAGTTAATTTTAATCCATTTTACTCAGGAATTCAACATTCTTTCATTCAACCACATTTACAACATAAACAAAAACCATATTATCTTCATTATTAATCATTCATCTATCTTCACAAGAAAAAACACTTATCTGTTTATCAAGTTTCTGATTAGCCAACTAGCTAATGGGGAATGAATTTCCACCCAACCGTAGCCTATGTTTCATTGTTCCTTTCTACAACATGCCATCCTTGTTCTAGGACATGTAACCACCAAGTGACTAGCTCAGATGACTTCCAAATTAAGAAATGGTTCAGGAAGGTTACTATCCTTCACTCCATTGATAACAATAGAAGTTTCCCTCCTCCCACTGAGCTCAAAACCTCCACGACTTTATCAGGTACCTTCCCAACTGTATTTCCTGTACACAATGGAGCTCCTTCTCTGCTACACAGTCCCTCGGTGACTTCCCCTTACCAGTGCCAATTTATTTCCAGTAAGTACCAAGTTGTGGCCCTTTATTGCTCCAGTCTAGATATGGGTCTTCTCTATTCCAGGGTGACCATTAATCTCTTGGTAAAGCTTCCTATTTTCCTTAAGAAATCCTCCCAATATTCTATGCTACTCATAGCCATGCGCATGAGTCCTTATACTCACTACACCATTTGTTTTTGAATCTGCAACTCACCCTGTTTACAATAAACCTCTATGGAATTCCATTTTTTTCGCACTCATGTGTTGGTTCCCTTCTATTTCATAGGATTTTGTGTTCTCCTTCACACGTTTTCTTTTTCTTCATCTCCTCTCGCACTCTCTCGTCTACTGCGAACCCTAATGATTTTCCACCTTTTCCCTCTTCTTTCTTTGTCCTTGGGATCCCTGATGTCCTTTTTCAGATGCAAGCCCTTCTGTCAAGATCCCAAATTTGAAGGGGAAATCTAGCGCATCCTTCTGAGTGGGGTCTCATTTGACCCTTCATTCTTCCAAGTATCAAATCCATCCGCAGTTATAACCGCTCAATCACCCAATCCTAATCAACATAAATTAATTTTGTGGTTCTATGCAATCCAGGATGCAGGTGGTGTATTCAATTCTTGCAGGTGTAGGCTATATTGTTTAACAAGCTTCTTATTTTCGTCATTGAATCTTCCCAATTCTACTTCTGCAGTCCCACCCATGGTATCATGGACAGTACTCAAGGCTTCCTTCCCAGTCACTTATCTAGTGTTTTCATTAATCACAAACATAATTACATGCTTCATAATCATAATACATGAATTCTTATTATAATTATAGTCATGAGGGGGAACATGGTGTTACTCTCTCTCTCTTTCTCTGACCTCTCTCTCACAGACACTTTCTTACTTTCTATGTTGATTTGTATTTCCCCCTCTCCCTCTCTCTCTCCCTCTTTCCCTCTATCTCTTCCCCACTCTTACCCCCCCTCTCTTTATGTCTCTCTCTCTCCCTCCCTCTCTTTCTCTCTATCCCCCTCCCTC
>SNQJ01S0005543.1:86842-99227 GCA_010110895.2 Picea sitchensis | reverse complement strand
GAGAGAGAGAGAGAGGTATGAGGGGGGAGAAAAATAAAGTGGAAAAGGGAGACATGGATAGAGGGGAATAAGGGGTAGAGAGACCAGGGGCAGAGATGGTGTGTTAGTAATAACATGTGCACGTGATTGTTCCTAATAATGTATGCACACATTAGGAACACACACACATTCCTAAACAGAGAACGCACTATTTTCATTTCAATTTTTTTCAGAACACATGTTTCTTAGGAATGTGTGCACATTCTTGAGCGCATGCATTCTCTNGGGAGAGAGAGGGAGGGAGAAAGAGAGGGTGAGTGGGGGGGCAGAGAGAGAGGAAGGTGGAGATAATACAAAGAGTGTGAGTGGGGTAGAGAGAGAGAGAGAGGTATGAGGGGGGAGAAAAATAAAGTGGAAAAGGGAGACATGGATAGAGGGGAATAAGGGGTAGAGAGACCAGGGGCAAAGATGGTGTGTTAGTAATAACATGTGAACGTGATTGTTCCTAATAATGTATGCACACATTAGGAACACACACACATTCCTAAACAGAGAACGCACTATTTTCATTTCAATTTTTTTCAGAACACATGTTTCTTAGGAATGTGTGCACATTCTTGAGCGCATGCATTCTCTTGCTCAAGAAAACGCATGTTTGTAAAAATCTGAGTTGGCAAGTGTGAGTGGCGGTTTGGTGAGTATCGAGGTTGTAGGATTAATAACATGCACATGTTTCTACGTGCGCGCACAAGTTCCTTAGCACCCCATTTCCATTTTTTTTTCCATCAACTTTGTGCGAGTGCCCTTAACTAATATATGTATTATTCATCTATTTCCCAACTAGGTTTCATATTTTTTCTCATTCACTTCCCTTCCATCTTTTAAAACTCACATGTGTATGTGCACATAGTGTTACCCTTTTTAATTAAAAAAGAGAGTTTTAATAGAAAGTGAGTGCCCCTCTTAATTTAAATGAATGTGTCCTATCTACATGAGAAGTAATATCATGAATGTATTTTTATTATTAAAAATATTATTTATAAATACTGTGCATGTAAAGCTTACTTTATCTCAAAATAGTATATATGAACTAATATTAGTATCAAGGATGAGACCATGATCACTCCAACCCTTGTCAATATGTACTAAATGTGAGGCCATGTTCACTCCAACTTTTCAAGTACACATATTTTCATAAAGGGAGAAGTGATGTAACATGCGTTAAACCTCATTAAATCCATCCCCTTTACTATTGGTGAAATACTAATGGTCATTGAGAAATAAGGACTCCATACTTATTATGTACCTCTCAACCAAACATCATGAGCAATTAATTACATGACCTTCTCTCACAACAACATGTAACCTCCTGGGTGAGCACATGAATTATTCATCCTATTATATAGATGGAGTTTCTAGTAGCCTAGGAGTAGGAACACTACTCTTTCTCTCTCGATGGTACATACATCACATGCCCCTTCATATAACCCTTACCTATATGTAAGCTTAATTGGAAATATTCATCCATGTCTTTTCGCACATATAGAGAAACATATTAAATAGCATTGCCCAAGGTCAATATAAATCAAAATCACATGTTTGCAATATAATATACAAATTGAGAAATAGGTCTCCTAACCCCAACTTGGATTTATATAATTCAACTCGCCCTAGAGTCCATATACATGCAGTTCTTACTTATCACACTTGGTAGATCATCGATAGTTTTTCAAAAATATAACAATTCAATCATACAAATCATATGTATCCATTATGAGATGAAATCATAAGTCTATGCATCCAAGCATAATATCTGATAACATCTAATATGTATTAATATGTTCATAATTTATACATAATCATCATATCAAACAAAATAAAAGATCAAGCCAATCAAAAGAGTTTTAAACATAAATTTAATCAAAGTGTATCCATCAACAACGACAAGTCATCCATACATCGTAAACACCCTCAAATATTAATAATGTCAAGTAATAATAAGTCTAGTTAAAGAGGGACATTGCAACTAATAGTACCTATTTTCCATTATAAAATTGATTTAAAGTTTTGTTCACAATGGCACAAGTTTTTAAGGCCATGGTTTCAAAAATATTGACATCTTTAACTCCATTCCAAAAAAGAGGTGCTACTAAGAACACCACATTGATATTGAGGGGTTGATTTTAAAGTTGTATTTACAAGATTACTAGTTTTTAAATCCATAGTTTAAAAAAAWTTGTAATTTTAAGGCAAAAAATACGTAGCTAGAAACACCATTTTTCAATTTGGAGGTTTGATTTTAAGGTTTCATAGAGGCAGAAGTGATGTAACATGTGTTAAACCTCATTAAATCCATCCCCTTTACTATTGGTGAAAGACTAATGGTCATTGAGAAATAAGGACTCCATACTTATTATGTACCTCTCAACCAAACATCATGAGCAATCAATTACATGACCTTCCCTCACAACAACATGTAACCTCTTGGGTGAGCACATGAATTATTCATCCTATTATATAGATAGAGTTTCTAGTAGCCTACGAGTAGGAACACTACTCCTTCTCTCTTGATGGTACATACATCACACACCCCTTCATATAACCCGTACCTATATGTAAGCTTAATTGGAAATATTCATCCATGTCTTTTCGCACATATAGAGAAACATATTAAATAGCATTTCCCAAGGTCAATATAAATCAAAATCACATGTTTTCAATATAATATACAAATTGAGACATAGGTCTCCTAACCCAAACTTGGATTTAGATAATTCAACTCGCCCTAGAGTCCATATACATGTAGTTATTACCTATCACACTTGGTAGATAATCGATAGTTTTTCAAAAATATAACAATTCGATCATACAAATCATATGTATCCATTATCAGATGAAATCATAAGTCTATGCATCCAAGAATAATATCTGATAACATCTAGTATGTATTAATATGTTCATAATTTATACATAATCATCATATCAAACAAAATAAAAGATCAAGCCAATCAAAAGAGTTTTAAACATAAATTTAATCAAAGTGTATCCATCAACAAAGACAAGTCATCCATACATCATAAACACCCTCAAATATTAATAATATCAAGTAATAATAAGTCTAGCTAAAGAGGGACATTGCAACTAATAGTACCTATTTTCCATTATAAAGTTGATTTTAAGTTGTGTTCACAATGACACAAGTTTTTAAGGCCATGGTTTCAAAAATCTTGACATATTAAACTCCATTCCAAAAAAGAGGTGCTACTAAGAACACCACTTTGATATTGAGGGGTTGATTTTAAATTTTTATTTGCAAGATACTAGTTTTTAAATTCATAGTTTCAAAAAAATTGTAAATTTAAGGCAAAAAATATGCAACTAGAAACACCATTTTTCAATTTGGAGGTTTGATTTTAAGGTTTCATAGAGGGAGAAGTGATGTAACATGCGTTAAACCTCATTAAATCCATCCTCTTTACTATTGGTGAAAGACTAATGGTCATTGAGAAATAAGGACTCCATACTTATTATGTACCTCTCAACCAAACATCATGAGCAATCAATTACATGACCTTCCCTCACAACAACATGTAACCTCTTGGGTGAGCACATGAATTATTCCTCCTATTATATAGATAGAGTTTCTAGTAGCCTAAGAGTAGGAACACTACTCCTTCTCTCTCGATGGTACATACATCACACACCCCTTCATATAACCCTTACCTATATGTAATCAAAGAGTTTTAAACATAAATTTAATCAAAGTGTATCCATCAACAAAGACAGGTCATCCATACATCGTAAACACCCTCAAATATTAATAATATCAAGTACTAATAAGTCTAGCTAAAGAGGGATATTGTAACAAATAGTACCTATTTTCCATTATAAAGTTGATTTAAAGTTTTGTTCACAATGGCACAAGTTTTTAAGGCCATGGTTTCAAAAATCTTGACATCTTAAACTCCCTTCCAAAAAAGAGGTGCTACTAAGAACACCACTTTGATATTGAGAGGTTGATTTTAAAGTTTTATTTGCAAGATTACTAGTTTTTAAATCCATAGTTTCAAAAAAATTGTAATTTTAAGGCAAACAATATAAAAACACCATTTTTCAATTTGAAGATTTGATTTTAAGATTTGATTTGCAAAATGTTAGTTTTTAATGCCTTAATTGCATAATGTTGTAATTTTAAAATAATAATAAATAATTAAAAATTTGATAATTAAAAATTTACAAAAGTTGTAATAATAATAACCTTGGAAACACCACAATCTGTAATAATAACCTTGGAAACAATGCTTACTTTTTAATTAGAATTGTCTTTAATGTAAAAATATGATTTTTTTTTAAGATTAGAGTTTTCATTTTTTAATAAAATTTTCATCAAATTTATAACTATATTATTATAAAATTAAAACATACTTACTTTTAAATTAGAGTTGTTTTTAATGTAAAAATATGAATTTTTAATACTCATTGGGCTTAATGGTTAAGAACATGTGTTTCCTCTTAAGAGTTTACAACTTCAAATCCAGAGGGGTAGGGTATGTATACCTCTGTAGACTTTACCAGTCGCTTAATGAAGTGGGGTCCCTTGTCCCACAAACAAGGGGGTCTCTTACACCAATTTGATGTGGCTTAACCTTGACCTTAAAAATAGATTATAATAATAATAATAATAATAATCTATTTTTAAGGTCACATAAAATTTGGTGAACCTATGACCTCTTAAGAGGAAACATATGTTCTTAACCATTATTATATTATATTAGAGTTTTCATCTTTTTAAATAAAATTCTCATCAAATCTATAATTATATTATTATAAAATTAAAACACATTGTAGATGCGTTCGATTTCTATAATTTAAAAATTAGAAAAACAATGAACATTTCCAAAATTTGCGAAATATTTTAACTTTCCTATTTCTAAATTTCTACGATTCTTTTAGATATACAGTTCATTTTTCAATGCCATCATATAAATGATAAGACATTGGCAATCAAATTTTCGATATACAGTTGCATTTCATTTTTCAATGCATATCTTAAAATTCATGAGAGGGAGTTGAACAAAAGCGTCCACACTGCTCGCCATCGTCCTGCACTACTGGTTTTGAAGACATGCAAAGACACAAGTGTAGGACTTATGCCTGCAACGCAATCTCTTTTATGCACCTTCTGCTCAATGTGCCTCTTAATGGACAGCCTGGCTTCCTGGAACCTTGGCACCTGGTAATCCATCGTAATTCGGTGGCTTCATGGCACTTGACACCTGGTAACTCCATCTTAATAATTTCATGGCGTGGGGATAGAAGCCCAGGTGAAGTGTTTGGCACCATTTTTCATGCACAAATGAGAAGCATGAAAATAGCCTGTTGGCCATTTTGCCATACCAGGAATCCTCTCACGCCCTTCCAACCTCCTGCTACAAGTGGATTGAATGGTACAATCTTGGAGAATTGTGCAGACTCACGTGTGTCCTTAGTAGCAATGACATCTCAATGTATGCAACAGATTGCACAAGCATAGACTGCAGCGCCAACAACTCATAGAATGATACCCCAAACTCTCGAAGAAACTGTACCAGGACTCAGTGATATCCTCGATTCGAAACCATCATGCGTTGAGTGGAAGCGTCTTTATAAATTCATTCATACTCCTATTCCCACGGATTGAAGCAATATTCTTGGCCACCATGAGCTTGTAGATTCCAGGACCCTGCACATGGGCCAGTGCACTCATGGCGTGTCTCACAATGTCAATAAGAAGGACTCGGATGAATTGACACAGGATCTTAAAAGTACGGAGTTGCATATCCATTGAATAACACAGGTCTTCTTTTTGTTCCAATCAAAGCCATATTTCCATTCAGATCATAGTCAAAATATAAATTTGGGAAGCTGTCACAGCACTGAACAGATCACAAAGATCATTATACTTACTCTGCAACGGTGGCTGCAAATTTTCCCGACTTTCTTAGTTGAGGTCTCCATTTCATGTTGGATGGCTGGATGGGAGCATGTTGAAGGTGAATCTTTCTTAGTTGAGGTCTCCATTTCATGTTGGATGGCTGGATGGGAGCATGTTGAAGGTGAATCTTTCTTAGTTGAGGTCTCCATGTTGGATGGCTGGATGGGAGCATGTTGAAGGTGAATGTAGTGAGTGTGAATTTTCTTATTTTCAGATCTGATGATATATTCAATTGAGACCCCCATATATATATTTGGCCGGACTGTCGTTTCATTAATTTACATGTCTTTTCCATTCTTGTGTTTTCATTATCAAATTTATTATTAATTATTAATGATTGATTATTTATATTTATATATTATATTATAAATATATTATTTATAATATAATGTAATTGTCGATCAATCTGGGAGAATGTTTGTTCGCTGAAATATCAACACTTTCTCTCAGTGAGGGAGACATTCTACATCACGTCAAGTTTGTCTCTGAAGTATATAAACTTCGCCCTAGACTCATGACACATGTCTGTCAGTCCTGGGAGATGTTTCTCTCACACATAAACTTAAGTGGGAACTTCCTCTACGACTCTCTCTCTGAGCAACTGACTCTCTCTTAGATCAGGCTCACTCTGGGTCTGCATGTGATAGCATCTAGCATTTAGAGTCTTTAACACTCATGGTCAAATCAGTGTGACTAAGAAGAAAGACTACACCTAGGTCATTCACCACAAGGAAAGCCTCATGAGTGAATGTATCATTTTCCCTTGGTCAAATCGGCATGACCAATCTGGGAGAATGTCTTCCCGATGTTGAAACATCAACTAGCATCTAGCATCTCGATAATGTATCATTCCTAATCAAATCAACATGACTAAGGAGAAATACTACACTTGAGCCATTCACCACTAGCAAAGCCCCGCTAGTGAATGTGTCATTCTCCTTTGGTCAAATCAGCATAACCAATCTGGGGGTATGTCCTCCCAATGCTGCTAACTGGATAATCATCAACATCCTAGGCGATTCACCATTAACATAGCTCCGTGAGTGAATGTACCATCCTCCCTTGGTCAAATCAGCGTGACTAATCTGAGAGAATGTATGCCTGATGTTGAAACATCAACACTCCCTCTCAGCGAGGGAGACATTCTACATCACGCCAAGCTTTTATTTGAAGTATTCAAAACTTCACTCTAGATAGAGGCTTGATGAGAATGTCTGCAATCTTCTCATCTGTGGATATGTACTAGAACTCCCTCTTGACCCCTGCTTCCTTGCAAAAATCACTGAGGTCAAAAGAAATACTCTTTTTGAATTTCATCTACAATCCCATCAAGCTTAGATTCATTTATCTTCTTTTGTGGTGGATCCTCATCAACATCGGTTGTTGATGCATGTTTATTTCCCTTCCTTTTATTCTGAGGACACTGAGAAGCATAATGACCAAATGTTTTACAATTGAAGCACTTGATCCTTGAAAAATCCTTCTTCTTCTGTTCTTCAATTGGGGTTGATCCTCCACTTGTATTTCTCTTTCCAAAATTTCTTTTTCCTTTTCATTTTCTTGCAGGAATTGCAAGAGCTTGAGTTCCTTCATCATAGAGTCTTTGCAAACTGTTCTTGGACAATACTATGACCTCCTCTTGGACACAATCAGTGCATAACCGATCAAACTTGGGAAACTAGCATTTCGTCCACAAAAAATCTGAACAAAYGACTCCCATGAAGAAGTTAATCCATTAAGAGTTACTGTAACAAGTTTTGCATCATCAATGGTGTCTCCAATGGCTTTAATYTGATCTCTCAACTGGGAGACCTTCATAAAATAAGTGGCAACTCAATCYGATGTGGTCATCATAATACACCAGAGTTGATTCTTCAACGCTAGTTTCCTRCTAGTGTTCTTACTCTCCAACAATCCCACCTACGCATCGATCATTCCCTTGATAGTCTTCAGCTCATCTGATCTAGGTGGATATTGGTGGCCACCCACCTATTCCAACTGGCTCCTCTTGACAGTATTTAGTTCAGCACGTTCTTTTGTACTTCTTTGTAATTGTGGGTTCTACACTTTCATGGATATCTGAAGCCCTGCACCTCTTCCAAGTCGATTTTGGTGGCCTCCCACCTAATCCAACTAGCTTATTTTGTATGGTTTCATGTCAATGCATCTTATTGTACTTCCAGATCCATTTTGGGACCCTAAACAATTTTTTTTTGGCTCGCCACAGTCAAACTATAGATGGAGTCAGAGTTTGACAACGTAATGTGTAGTTCTCTAAAAGACCTTTCCAACAGGAAATCACGCGCCTAAAACGGAGGTCGTATGCAAAAGTTACGACCATGGGAAGTTAAGGTACCAACTTACCCATAGGGGCCCACATAACTTTTGGTGTTTCATCTCCTAGGGTTAGGTTTTCGGATGTCTAGGGTTTTGGAATTCATGAGTAATATAAAAAAGGAATCATTCTACTCAGATAGATGGACGTAGTAGCCACATCTCTTCTCGGATATAGCTACCAACATTCGAGCAAGTGTTTCAGTTCTACAGTTTTACAGTTTCAGCCTATTTCATTTATTCAATACAAGATATTGTTCACTGGACATCTGTGTTTTTCTTCATATCTTTGTGTTTATTGTATTCAGTTCATTAATCAGTTTGTTCTGCTCCTAAATACAGATCAGTGGTATCAGAGCGGTCTTCCCTTCATTTATTTGTCTTCATGCATGTCCCCGACAAGATCTGGGTACAAGAAGTTGGGACTCGAACCAATCAAGTCGTTGCAAGATCGGCCACACTGAGCCTGACAACAACCCATGGGGGATGAAAATAAAGATGATGGAGAAGGAAATCCTTTTAAAATGTTGTTCAAGAAATCCCTCATGCGACTAAGGAACAAAATGATGGACAACTTTACGCAGATCCTTCGATGACTGCCCACAGGAGAAGCATATTCATCAAGCGACCATGCAACAACCTTCAAGGTACAGGTAAATTTTGATATTCCATTATTTGAAGGATTGATAGATGCGGATGTTGTAGATAAATGTTTGAATCTGCTCGAAGGGTATTTTTTGGTCCACAATTTTTCCGATAGGGAAAATATTACTTTTGCACTCCTCAAGGTTGTCCCCCATGTTAAGGATTGGTGGGATACTTACTCTGAGAAAAGGGCCATAGAGAAATATGCAATATTTGTGGTTGCCCCTACATGGGATTCCTTCTAGGATGCCATTAAAGAACAATACTACCCTGTTGGAAGCTACGAGGACCAATACACCCGATGGACCACCCTGCGTCAAGAAAGGGACCAGATAGTACCATATTTCACCAATATTTTCCTTACCCTACACACCAAATTGGGTATCAAAGACTTTGAGTGACATCTGGTGCTCAAATACCGTGGTTGTTTGCATAGATACATTCAAACAGAAATGGAGTTTATGGACATCGCCTCATTATGTACGACCTATAGATATGTTTTCAAGTTCGAGAAAAAATTTAAGCAGAAGAGGCGAGAGTTTGGATCTACAAACTCCTCACAGCCGAAGCAGGGCAAAGGCGGCCCCAACCTAGATGGAAAGGGACAGAGAAAAAATGGCCACTCTCAAGACAACCAATCCAAGCCGCAACATAAGAAGGGCAATGAAAAGACGAAGAAGGACATGGGAAATGGTGTGAATACCATAAAATCCCTTTGCACAACAATGAAGAATATTGCTCCAAGCAGTCACTTGTGGATGAGCTGAAGGCGTCCGAGTCCGAGGTCGATTCTGACTCCGAATAAAAYCCAGAAGGAGGGAAACGGATTATCGATGTTAAATCTAGTACCACTATCGTTGCCACTAAGTTCATCCAAGTGAACCAGAAGAACCAGAGGAAGGGGAATGCCTTTTTTCACTCACATATGTGGTTAAAGGGGGCTTCGCTTCATTTCATTGTTGATAGCATCAATCAAAATAAATTAATCTCAGCAGAGGTCGTCAAGCGATTGGACCTGTCGACGACACCGCACCCACAACCTTACACCATCGGTTGGCTTCGCCAAGGAAGAGATCTTCGTGTCAGCCAACAATTTCGTCTACCCTACGACATCAGGCCTTTCAAAGATAAGGTATTGTGTGATGTTGCTCCCATTGAAGTTTGTGATGTTATTTTAGGGAAACCATATTTGTGAAAGCATCGTGCAGTGTATGATTCTATACCCTGCAGTGATATTATTACTTTGGGTAGACAATTGTACAAGATACTAGAGGTAGTACCACCTACCACTATTTCTTTAATCTCTTCTAAGAAATGCAATAAGGTCATTTCATAGACCGAGAAGTTCGTCTTCTTTGTGATCCGTGCTCACAGTAAGCAAAAGCTCGCCGACACATCCATGGCCTCTACACAGAGCCTCTCTTTGCAGTAGAAGCAAGTGGACAGGATGGTGGAAGAGTAAAGATACATATTCTCCTCACCCACCAGGGTACCAATGCATTTCCAAGTCAAGCATCCAATTGATCTGACCCTCGGTGCACCTCTTCCTAATGGACCAGTCTATAGTCGATCCCTGGGTCAGATTAGACCCAACTCCTCCCCTTGTGGAAGCCCGATTGTACTAGTGCAAAAGAAGGACGGGACCTGGCAACTCTGCATTGATTATAGAGCATTAAACAAAATCACCGTCGGGAACCGGTACCCAATTCCCAAGATTGATGACCTTCTTGACCAACTTAAGGGGGAAAATTTCTTCAACAAGATTGACCTAAAGTCTGGCTACCACCAGGTTCCCATCAAACCAACTGATGTATGGAAGACAACTTTCAAATCTAAAGAAGGTATCTTCGAATGGTTGGTCATGCCCTTTGGCTTAACAAATGCACCAGCCACTTTCATGAGGTTGATGGATGATGTATTGAGACCCTTCACCAACTCTTTTGTGGTGGTATATTTGGATGAGATCCCCATCTTCAGCAGAACTTGGGAGGAGCACATGCGGCATATTCAACAGGTTTTGAGCACTCTGCGACAAAAAAAACTATATTCCAACTTGGAAAAATTATCCTTTGGCATGAACAGGGTCCAATACTTGGGCTACATTGTTGATGAGCCTGGGTACATTTTGATCCAACTAAGATCCAAGTCATCCTTGACTGGCTAGCCCTGACTACACTAACCAAACTTCGGAGCTTCTTGGGACTGGCCACCTTCTACCGACGGTTCGTGTTGGGATTCTCCCATATTGCATGGGCCCTCATCCTAGTGACCAAGAGAAATGGAAGGGAAAATTTCATGTGGGGGAAGGAACAACAATGAACATTCGATGATCTAAAGCATCGCTTGTTCTCAACTCAAGTACTCTCATTTCCCGATCTGCAACAATCACTCAAGATTGAGACTGATGCATCTCACTATGTTGTAGGCGTAGTTCTCACTCAACACAGTCATCCAGTGGCATACCATAGTGAGACACTCTCAGATACTGTCCGGAAATACCCCACCTATGACAAGGAAATGTATTCCATTGTACAAGCATGTCGTCAATGGAAACATTACATTTTGGGAAAGGAGATGATCATCCACACTGATTACAAACCTCTGCAGTCCATACAGATATAGGGGAAATTGCAGAATGACCGCCATCAGAAGTGGTCCACCTACCTACAACAATTCCATCTCAACATTAAGTATAAGACAAGGAGCTCAAATCATGTGGTTGACTTCCTCAGTCGACCTCACGTGGTTGCACTCACCACTGTGCTCCATTCTTGTGGACATGAGGCATCTGTATCAACAATATTTGGACTTCACCACCACCTATCATATCTTGGGTACAGGCATGACTGTCACCAATTTTCACATTTAGGATGGATTGTTATTCCATATGGGCCATCTCTGTGTTCCTGCAAGCGAGTGTGCAAAGATGATTTGGGAATCCCACTCCAGTCAAATGACAGGACATTTTGGCGTGGAGAAAACTGTGGTCATTCTACAAAAACATTTTTATTGGCCAAAACTTTGACAGGATGTCAACAAATATATCATATCTTGCACTGCTTGTTTCATTGTCAAGCCAACCATCAAGAAGAAAGGCTTATACACCCCTCTTTCTATTCCCGAGAATCCTTGGGAATCCATCTCAATGGATTACATTTTTGGCCTTTCGTCCACCAAGCAAGGAAATGATTGTGTATTTGTGCTCGTTGATCCATTTTCAAAGATGGCCGTCCTCACAGCCTGCAAGAACAATATCAAAGTGATAGATATTTCCAAGCTCTTATTCGAACGAGTGTGGGTCCATTTTGGGATACCACAGACCATCATCTCCGACTGGGACAATAGGTTCCTCAACACATTTTGGTTGAGTCTCTGGTCATTGTTGGACACCAAGCTCACTAAATCCACTTCTTTCCAACCCCAAACAGAAGACCAAATAGAGGTCGTCAATCA
>SNQJ01S0005543.1:22067-63593 GCA_010110895.2 Picea sitchensis | reverse complement strand
GTGGCGTGTGAAGTGGGACCCATCTCCTATCATGTCACCCACCATGTTGTGCTTCCCTATTTCCACATGTACTCCACTCAATCACGCAACAGGGCCCGTTCCTTTTGGCCATTTGCTAACCTTGTTGGGATTTGTCTCTATTGGCCAGTCGCTAGCCTTGTCGGGGTTCGACGGTTGCAGAGTCGAACGATTCGACATCTCTGTAGCGCTGAGTCATGAATTATTGAAAGGCACGATGGTCATTTGACTTGTGCTCATGACCCATGATCACATGGGAGCAGAGAGAGAGAGAGAACTAGTTTACGCTAGGCCTCCGTAGATATTTCGGGGGCTCTGATTCTGCAGGAAGCAACAAAAAAAAAATTGATTATGGTAGTGGGTGTGTGAAAAATTGGTATCAGAGCATGGTTACAACACTTGGCCTGCTTGGGCTCAGGCATGAGCTGCGTAAGAAGATGTTGTCATATGCATTTTCTCCTTAAAGAAGAAGGATTGCAGAATGAAATTTTAATCTAGGACATGAACTGCGTTGTCCTATTTTAGTGTTACAATGGCTACCTACTAAAGTAGGTAGAGTCTCTTGCAATTGAGATGGTTGGATAGATAAGGATTAAGAACCAAATGAAAAACCTCTGTTATATGGGTATACATGTGAAAATATGAATTTATGCGCAGGTTATAAAAATGTGTCTAACTCTTGACTAACAACCAGCGTTTGTCTTTTCTGCCAAGCAGACGATCAGCCGTGGGAATTTACAGATGCAGAAAATGGTGACTCACCAAGAGATGGGAGAAGGCTCCCATAATAGAGACGAAGAGTCTGACGAAATAAGAGCAATAGGAACCCCTCCAGATCTAGCCGAGACTGTGAGGAGTCTCATGGTTGAATTACAAAGATGCAAGGCCGACAATGAAAGGATGATGAAAGAATAAGAAAAGAAAACTAAAATTAATGTAGTTTTACTGCAGATCTTATCCGACCTACAACGACAAATGCAGAATGAACTTGAGATGCAGAAACAGGGTCGTATCAGTGGCCATACTGAGAGGAGCACCTCAAGGAAGGTCCACCCCAGAGGTAAAGGATCAGTGCCAGACGATTCCTCTGAGAAGGAAGATGGCGATTCAGAAGGATATTCCAGCAGTAGGACCAGTTCCTATTCTCGAAGAAAATAGAAGAAGAAAAAGAATTCCAAGGGTCATAAATTTGAGGAATTCAGAAAGGCCAAACCTACCTCCTTCGATGGTGAGATAAAGAAGAGAGAGGAAGTCGAGGCCTGGCTACTTGGACTGAAGAAATATTTCAGAGTCCATGATTTTTCAGAGAATTTGAAGGCCCGAGTGGCCACTTTCAATATGAATGGAAAAGATTCCATCTAGTGGGAAGATCTTAAGAATATGAAAGGGGTCTGCGAGGAGGACCTGTCCTGGAAACAGTTTGAGAAGTACTTCCGGAAGAAGTATTTGTCGGAAAAATATTTCGACGAGAAGGCTAAAGAGTTTTATGAACTCAAACTGGGGAAACTCACTATAGAGAAATATGCCAACAAATTCCTCGACTTATTGAGATATGTACCCTACATCAAGGTAGAGAAGGAGAAGGTGCAACGCTTCATCAGTGGGCTACCCAAGGAATACCGGAACCGAATTGAATTTGACGAGCCAAAGACCTTAGAAGACACTATTCGAAAGGCAATATATTGTCATGAACAATATGGACATTGGGCAGAGTCTCGTGGAGACTGGAAACAGAAGAGTGGTTCAAGATTTTAGAAAAAGGGGATCAAATCCTCAGGATTTAAGAACTACAAGAAGAACCCCAGAATGAACATTCCATCTCAGAGTGTACTCCAGCAGAACTTTCCCTCATCGGGTGGAAATAAAACTTCTGGACCTATACCAGTAAAGACTGATAACCCAAAGAGAGGACCTCTGAAATGTTGGGGTTGCGGAGAAGAGCATCTCCTGAGAGATTGTCCACACCGACAACGGAACAGTCGGAAAGTTTATAACATTCAGGAAGCTACCACAGTCAATGATGTGGCAGGGAATGTGCTGCGAATTTATGCAGCCTTGGATAATAACCAAGTTGACCACCAAGCTTCAGTGGTGGAAATAGAAGGTATGATTTTCAACCATCTGGTGTCTGTTTTGATTGACCCTGGTTCAAATTTGAGTTATATATCCCCTAAAGCTGTTGATAATTGTAAACTATAGCCACAAAAACACACCAAGCCATGGTTAGTATAGTTAGCTACTGGAACTAAAAGAAGAGTAGCAGAGGCCATACCAGCCTACCAATTAATGTTGGGTGAATTCCCCACCCAAGCAACCCTTAGCATATTACCCCTAGGATCATACGATCTATTGATTGGTATGGAATCACTAGCCGCCCATAAAGCCAGATTGGACTGTTACCATAAAACCTTAGAATGTGTGAGAAAAGAAGGAAAAAGGATAACCCTTCAAGGGATCCAAAACCTGTCTCGGTGAGGCAAATATCAACCCTGCAAATGAGAAATTATTGCCGAAAAGGATGTCCCCTAGATGCAATACAGGTGTTGAAAACAATCGAAGGTGATAAACCAAGCCCTGATGATCACCCTATCCTGAGAGAATACAGATATGTGTTTCCAGAAGAGGTACCGGGTCTACCTCCGAGAAGAGACATTGACTTCTCGATAGAACTTGCACCAGGAGCGCTGCCGGTGTCTAGGACACCCTACCAGATGAGCACACTTGAGTTAGTGGAACTCAAATTGTAATTGAAATAAATGATGGATAAGCGTTATATTTGACCCAGCGTGTCCCCATGGGGAGCACCAGTCATGTTTGTGAAAAAGAAGGATGGCACCCTTAGACTGTGCATAGATTATAGACAACTCAATAAAGTAACCTTAAAGAACAAGTACCCCTTGCTCAGGATCGATGATCTATTCGATCAGTTGGGAGGTGCATCTATTTTCTCAAAGATTGACTTGAGGTCGGGATACCATCAAGTCTAAATCAAAGGTGAAGACATCCATAAAACCGCTTTCCGGACATGGTATGGTCACTATGAGTTTGTGGTAGTGCCATTTGGGTTAACCAATGCCCCTGCCACTTTCATGTGCTTAATGAACAATGTANATGAACCCCGAAAATTGAACGAACATGAAGTCAACTATGTGACTCATGATCTAGAACTGGCTGCCATAGTGCATGCCTTGAAAATGTGGAGGCATTACCTCTTGGGAAGAAAATTTGTACTTATGACAGATCATTGTGGATTGTGATATTTGTTTGACCAACCAAATCTCAATGCCAGACAAGCTAGATGGATGGCCCTCCTTAGGGAATTTGATTTTGAAATCAAACACATCAAAGGGAATGAAAATAGGGTGGCCGATGCCCTTAGCAGAAGAATGAAAACAATTCACCTAGCAACGGTGACTACTTGCGAGACAGATGTCAAGAACAGAGTCAGAAATGCACATGAGACAGATCCTTTCATTCAGACTGTGACCCTGTACCTACAGCAAGAACCCGCTGGAGAAAAATGTGAAGGATACCAGATGACTGAAGGAGGTCTTCTCACTTACAGAGATAGACTGTACATTCCAAATTGTGATGACTTGAAGAGGGTCATTATGGATGAACTACATAAAATACCATACAATGGTCAGCCAGGATACCAGAAAATGATCACTGCCACCCGGAAACAATTTTATTGGCCTGGATTGAAGAAAGACATAGCCAAATATTTGGCCCAATGCATAGAGTGCCAATAGGTTAAAGTAGAACATCGACACCCAACAGGACTATTACACCCTTTACCCATCCCAGAATGGAAATGGGAAACCATCTCCATGGATTTTATCACTGGATTGCCAACTTCAACCAAACAGAATGATGCCATTATGGTAGTGGTGGATAAACTGAGAAAGTCTGCTCATTTCATCCCCATCAAATCAACCTGCAAGACGATATATATCGCCCAGGTATTCATGAAAGAGGTGTTCAGATTACACGATATGCCGAAAGAGATAGTGTCTGACAGAGACACCAAATTTACTTCCAATTTTTGGAAATCACTGATGGTTGGTTTAGAGACCAAATTGTTGTTTAGAACCGCCTATCACCCTCAAACTGACGGACAGACAGAAAGAGTGAATCAAATATTAGAGGATATGTTAAGAATGCATGTAATGCATCAACCCAGGAAATGGGAAGACTACCTGCCATTGGTAGAATTCGCCTACAACAATGACTACCAAGCATCTTTAAAGATGAGTCCCTTCGAGGTGCTCTATGGTAGGTCATGTAATACTCCAGTCATCTGAAGTAATCCTATAAATAGGATTTCTTTTGGAACCAACATGTTGAAAGAAATGGAATAGCAAGTGACTCAGATAAAACAAAATCTGAAGGTCGCTTAGAACCGACAGAAAAGTTATGCTAATCAAAAGAGAACTCTAAGAGAGTTCAAAATGAGAGATCATGTATATCTCAGAATTAAGCCCAGAAGGAGCTCCCTGAAAATGGGAGCTTGTGCCAAGTTGGCACTCCGGTATTGTGGACCCTTTGAGGTTCTAGATAGAGTGGGGCCTGTAGCCTATCGTCTAGCACTTCCTCCCACAGTAAAAGAACATAATGTTTTCCATGTTTCATTATTGAAGAAATATGTACATGATGCTAATCATATAATTGACTGGTCTGTGATCCAGGTGGAACTGGAGGGAGAATTTCAACCAGAACCCCAATGCACATTGGACAGGAAGGAAACCCCGCTCCATAACTGAACCATTACATAGGTCAAGGTGCAGTGGAAACATTTTGGCCCAGATGAGGCTACATGGGAAATGGAGGATGCCATGAAACAAGCATATCCGATTTTGTTTACTTCTGTACATGCAATTCATGTTAATAGATCAGAACATAGAGGACGATATTCCTTTTAAGGGGGAGGGAATTGTAACACCCTGTTTCCCCCAGTTTGTAAAAATAACTGGACTGGCCAAGAACTGTGGCAAACTCAGAGATGTGAATATGTGATGTGAATGGACCTTGTGGAAAAGGTCGATGAATGTGAATAATATTATGAATTTATATTGCAGGACTGTTGAGAGGGGATATGATGAAAAAGAGACCACGATAGCTGCAGAAAGGTGGTGGAGGGAACCTGGAAAGGTGGCGTTAACTTCCACCAACAATCAATACCATATTTGGACTCCACTGGCCCGGAGAACCAAAAGCGACTCGCTGGCCTCGAATTAAATGCTTCGCAGGCTGGTAGGTAGATGGATCCTCAGAAATTAATGAGGGATGGGGAGGTGAACCGCACATTTGTAGAGCCGTCAGACCTGACCAACGCAAGGGAAATCGCGCCACACGCAACCTCACAAGAGGATAAGGTGTGGGGGAGAAGCGATTGGGGGGAAGACATGAGGGGAGAACTCTGGCGATATGCAGAGTGAGTGATAGCAGAGAGGAAGGAGAGGAACCTTCGCTCCTGGTCACTAGAAAACTGAGACGCAGTCTCACAACATCGTGGTCTCATCTCGGGGGTGGCTAGTGGTAAATTCGATGGGAGTTGCTGAGCCTACGGTTGGGTGGAAACGAGCACCCCTCTCAGCAGTTACATAACTCCTGGTGTTACTTTCTGATAAGTGTTTTTCCTTTGGCATCTTGAAATATATGTATTCTGACAATTATGCTCATACACTGTGAAATTGTGAATAATTTCAGTATAAGAATGTCTGTATGATATTTTGATCAGTATTGGTAGTTGTATGTTTATAATGGAAAGACTACGTATGGATTCTTATTTCATAAGTTGTTATTTATATACATAACGATCTAATTCAGACTTCACGTATGTTTCTCGGGAGAGCGATACCCTTATCTACTTCAGATAGTACCCTGGGTAAACTTCCCCATAGAGATACCCTTCTCAAACGCCCATCAAGAACCTGGAGAAAGGACGTGAAGGAGCAAGGCCTTAAGAAATCCCTGATAAGTATCGAATCGACGGACGAAATCCCATCGGGAGATCGGTGGTCACTCACGACCGTCAGATCGGAAGGAGAAATTGGAGTGTTAAGCGCCTTAACCCGGAATAGGTGTTGATCGACAAACAAGATCCCGTCGGGAAATTTGTGGTCACCCATGACCGTTAGATTGGTAGGAGAAAGTAGGATGTTAAGGAATTACCACCCTGTCTTTCTGTGTCTTCATGGGTAGCGAAGAGATCGGGATCGTAGATCCCCAAGGTCCAGGAGAACATCTGGACCGTTTATTTTTCCACGTCCAGGAAGTCGTGGGAGAATGCACAAGTTAGGAACCTGTCTGAGCCATCAGATCTTGGCTGGAAAACCCGACAGTCGTTGGATCTGTCAGGAGATACCTGAGGGTCAAACCCCCAGTGAATAGGGGTGAAAACCCTGAAGGAGATCTGGACTGTTCGATTTAGGGAGGCCACGTGTCGCGAGATTACCCATTTCACGAAATCGGGAATCGTGGATTCGGAAGTCCTGATGACGAGAGATTGGGACTTTCCATGGTGGAAACCCCGAAGCAGTCGTGGACCATCCGATTTAAGGAGGCTACATGTCACGAGATTACCAGTTTCAGGAAATCAGGAATCGCGAATTCGAAAGTCCTGATGATGAGAGATCAGGACTTTCCATGGTGGAAACCCCGAAGCAGTCGTGGATTGTCCGATTTAAGGAGGATATGTGTCGTGAGATTAACCGTTTTGGGAAATCGAGAATCGCGAATTCGGAAGTCCTGATGATGAGAGATTGGGACTTTCCATGGTGGAAACCCTGAAGCAGTCGTGGACCGTCCGATTTAAGGAGGCTACGTGTCGCAAGATTACCCGTTTCAGGAAAATAGGAATCGTGAATTCGAAATTCCTAGTGACGAGAGATTGGGACTTTCCATGGTGGAAACCTCGAAGCAGTCGTGGACCATTCGATTTAAGGAGGCTACGTGTCAAGAGAATAACCACATTGGGAAATCGGGGATCAAGAATTTGGGAGCCCCGTGGTCGAGAGTTCGGACTCTCGTGATGATAAGTCCCGATGAACGGACGAGATTCTTTCAGAGGATCTCAGGGTCTATACGACCATCAGATGTGAGGAAGATATGTCATATTTAAGCTGGGGTATGAATGCGCATTAGAGTAAGTAGCGAGTAGATCTAGGCAGCCAGAGTCCACCTGCCCAGATCGATGGTTGAGGCTTCATTCCGGAGCCCCCCTGCGATTATGCCTTTAACGGGGGGGGGGGTCCGACATCGAACACGCAACTCTTGAACAGTCAGGATTAATTCACCTTGATCAATGGTGCTCAGGCGAATTCCAGACTCCCCTTGCCATTCTGCCTTTAATGGGGGTGGTCCGGAATGGTGTGGCGTGTGAAGTGGGACCCGTCTCCTGTCACGTCACCCACTGTGTCATGCTTCCCTATTTCCACCTGTACTCCACTCAATTGCATGACAGGGCCCATTCCTATTGGCTATTCGCTAACCCTGTTGGGATTTTTCCCTATTGTCCAGTTGCTAGCCTTGTCGGGGTTTGACAGTTGCAGAGTCGAACGATTTGACATCTCTGTAGCACCGAGTCACGAATTATTGAGATGCACCATGTTCATTTGACATGTGCTCATGACCCACGATCACATGGGGGCAAAGAGAGAGAGAGAGAACTAGTTTATGCTAGGCCTCCGTAGATATTTCGGGGGCTCTGATTTTGTAGGAAGCAACACAAAAAAATTGATTATGGTAGTGGGTGTGTGACAAATGCACCTAGAAGTCTTCATTGTTAATCTGGAAACAACTGGATACGATCTGGGAGAAGAGACTTTAATTATGTGCATCTCTACACTTTCGGCAGCTAACACATATAGAACAGAGCATATTTAGCTACTGAAAGTCTAGGGATCGGGAAGCTAACAACACCTCTGTGGACAAAAATAAGTTGTCGAAAGTTCTAAGTTTTTCAAAACTGTTCAGAATTGCAAAACTGTTCAAAATTGAAAAACTTGATACCTTTACCCTGTCTAGCCTTCATGGTTCTTCATTGCATTGACTTCCTGTGATGTTTTCATATCCCATACAAAAATATGACAATCCATTCCTCGTGACACAAAACAATCTTATCTCTTGAACTTGTGGCGATGCCACTATCTCTGCACATCTGAAACTTACAATTCGGGATAAAAAAAACATTTTGACAGTGGTGAGGACTGCACTTCAAACATGAAACTTTCCAATGACAACTGTTGTAAGTGGAGGGAAGAATACCAACAAATAAAGGATTATTTCTAGACTGTGTACTTGGATAAGAAGTGGATTCCACATGCAGCATCCACTATGGATGCTCCAAAAGTGCACAAAAAAGATACAAAAGAAGATGTAAATCCATTGTATTGTGTAATCTGCATGAACACTGCTCTATGGTAACAACCCTTTACCCACTCTCCTTTCATTAATGCACGCAACCTCTAGTGTTCAGTCACAACATCCAAACATCTTTGAATAAGAGGATTGAAAGATTTCTCTTTGGGAGGTTGGAGGCCCAGTAAAGATGGTTGTGGAGTTGGAGTAAAGATGGTTGTGGAGTTGGAGTAAATATGGCTGTGGAGTTGGAGCATCTCGTGCTTGTATGAGAATAACACACAACTGATGAAGAAATCCATCCTTTCTTTTAATTCGAATGATCAACCTATACAAGTTTGATGATTGTACCTTGCTTAACAAAGGAAGAATATTCGAGCATCAAGAATAGAGTGCTTACAAGAACCAGTGGCTTACATGCACTATGGTACATCGCCTTCAGATTGTTGTTCAAAAACTGAGAGAATATTAAAAGCAGAGGATCCAAAACTAATTCTTCAAACCATCCCTCCACCTATCCTCCTCCATGACAAGCTGTGAAATGTGTGTTATTGATTTCCTCTCATAGTAGGCAATCTCCTTTTAATTTACTTCGGAGAGATTTTCTAATACCCATGAGGAACACAAGTCATTCCATCCAACAATATTTAAGTTCAGGCTTCCCGAGTCATATGTGATTGTTGTTATGACATTAATCACCTCCTTTGGGAAGAGAGAGTCAATTCTCTCTATTGAACTCTGATTTCTGCAATCGTCTTCCTGTTCCGTTTTAACAGATCCATCTCCTGAGAAATTATGACCTGCAGGAATAGACGTAGATGCAGAAAGGCGAGCCCTAGCTGATAGAAAAACCAATTGTGTAACCACAAGGAATATAAGGAACCATGTTAAAGTTATTTGATGATTTATTACCCCAACTGCCTTCGTAAGCTAAAACCCTTGCCAATTTGTTGTAGAAACATGGACCCTGTCCATTCTAGAATAAATCATAGCATTCTCATGGCACATGGCCTCAAGCTATCCACCGCGAAACATAACATTTGTAAACCCGAGCTCCACATCTTTGGCCAAAACAATCCTAGTTTTATATATATTCTTTATTTGAAAATAAAGAACTTATCCAAATAGAGGTTTAGGAAAGCTAATGAAAATCTTATTTTTTTATGCAGGTCAAAAACAATAATCTGGGCCAAAGGCAATCAAATGGGAGTTTTACCAAGGCTTAGTAGAAAATTTGAATGTTATAACAATGGCCAGTTATCAAGACATTTGGCACTTCGTCTGTAACTGATCTTTTTGTAGCACCTGAAGATTTCGTAGGACACCTCTGATTTCATAGCACACTGGTGTTTTTGCCCCTCCTCATGGCTTTCTACCATTTCTATGTCAATTTCTTTGAGCGCTGACTTGTGTGACTAAATGTTGATATGTGTTGTTGTTGGTGCAGGTGATGATAGCTGACAGTTTGGGAGATCGGTCCCTCGGGTGTTTATTGAACAAAAAACAATTTTACATCCATGTTGCTCAAAGACTCCAGCTTTGGTAGCGCTTTGTGGAATTCACAGTGCCATTGTTTCACCAGTACTAGGAGATTTGGTAGCACTTTCGGCAGTGACTTTCCAGGAATATATTTGACTAATGTCTTACGCCAATTTGGTAGATGCAAATTCTTGTGCTAACATAGGCTCCATGGGGGATAGAGACCTCCCTGTGAGGCTCTAAGAACTCTTGTAGTTTCAATGCCTTATCCATAGGGATGCTCCCAACCTTTAACCTCTGTAACTTGCTCTATAAACCTTTAACCTTTAATAGCATTCCAATCTGATCCAAGCTTTTGCAACTTATTCTAACAACAAACGGCTGAAAACAAACTTAAATAATCTACATGCTTGTATGGTGAGCTTATTCTTCTATATATTCCTACTTCTAACCAGTAAAAATTGGTCAATCATGTGAAATCATGCTTCCAATGAATCCATACAAATATCTGACCAGCTAGTAAAATTCTTGATCTAGAAATGACGAATGAAGGAACCCATGGAATACAAAAATGCCATTTAAAAAGACAACAGAACCAACTGTCATTTGAAAAGAACAATATGACATCTATGTTGTTCAAAGACTCTAGATAATCACCAATAGGATCATAAAATCCACAAAGAAATACCTCTTCTTGTTGTTGTTCCAACTGAAAACTGGAATGCTTCTACTGATGACTATCTTTATAATTGTTTCCAATTTCCTCCATGTGTAAAATTGAAAATGACTGTTGACTTTCTTCACTTTTCTCAAGTTCCTTCTGACTTAAAGAAAAATGATCTTCATGATTTGAATCTAGAGGAAAAATATCTTCAGATCCATAATAATCAGAAATAATAGCTGGTAAATGTTCAACATCTTGTTTATCATGAATAATATCTTCTACTACAATATCCTCTTCAACAAACAAGGATTTTTCATGGTTATTAGATCCTTTACACAACAAATCAAAGTCATGACAACATTTTGGATAAAGTAAGTTAGCTGCAAATTTTTCTTTGCAAAACAAATGAAAGGAAACATGAAAACCCTTCAAAGAATGAATGCTAGCAGCTAGAAGGGATTGACACCATTCACGAGCATGTCCTTCTAAAGAAAATATAAACAACTTGATCAAGACATCCTCGTGAACAAAATCATGTTCAAGCATGCATTCATGAAAATTTAATTAGTGCTCACTGGGATGATCATGCTTGCTTCCTTTGAATCTCGGAAGATAATTGTCCCACTCAGTTATAGTCGGCACTAGATGTGGAAAACCGACTATATTTGAGAAATAGTAGAAAGCATACCTCCGAGCTAAGATAGTTTCCATTTCCATGGTTTTCCCGTATCAGTGATGTTGCCAACAGGTTCTTCCTTCATGAAGTGGAGTCTCCAGGTGAAAGATGTAGTCCTGAATATGTGACCAACCCTTGTTCACTATCAAAATCTAGATCTAATTATTGTTGTTCTCCCAAGGAAGATTTGTCATTCACTTCTGTCCCCGACAACAATCCCAAAAAATTTTAGCGCTAGAAGTTTCTCTTGGACTGCTTAAGTGCAAGCCTAGCACATTTTGAAAATAAAATGACTTGATTGGATAAGTTGGGTTTTAGGAAACTTTGAGAGTGGTAAGATTAATCAAGAAGGCAATGAAGCCATTGGGCATGGAGTCCATGAAATATGACAATCTTGACTTAAAATCCTATGGGAAACAAATAAGGTCGAATAAGGCCCTAGATTAGTTCTGAGATTAAATAAGTGTGAATGCAACAATCAAGAAAAACACAAAGTGTAGCTAATGATAAAAATAAACTTGTTTTTAGTCGCTATAAGAAGAATCTATAATAGTTAGGAAACCTTTCAAAACATCACATAATGAAAAAGATATGTATGTGGCAGTTGTTGTAATAATCCTTATCACAACATCCTCAGCACAAAATCTGTTCATATAATCCTTATATAAACAAAAACACATCTAATAGAAGAAAATCGTAGAAGTATGATAACACATAAAGAATAAACTATCTGATCAAAAGTATTACTCATCATCTTAGATCTTTCACATAAAAACTAAGACAAGTCTTTGAGGAAAACATCAAGCTTCCATACCCCTACAGCTCATTGTCATTTCATGAAAAATTTACAATAGACCTCTCTGGTCTCTCCTCTCTGTTCTCCCCCCCCCCCTGCCATTACATTGTAATTCAATGGGCTTTAAATAACCTTTACATCACAAACTGTGATACTATAAGGAAGGCTCAAAAATACTAAGAATAGGATAATATCAAACTAATTACAAAATTATATGAACATATCCTATATAAAAGGAGTCAAAACCTTATCCAAATCTAGGGTCTTCAATAGCTGTTCTTCTCAAGGATGACAATCATTTTAGAATATTTAATTGACATCTGGATCCTGATCTATTCATCCTTCAACCAAATAAGAGTTCAAGTTTGACTTTTCTTCTTTAAAGCTTTCCTCAAAATCTAAAAAGACATTTATCTTCTATATTTTGGAGTTGGGCTACACCTAGTAGTCTTTATTGTTAATATGGAAACAACTGTATACGATCTAGGAGAAGAGTCTTTAATTCTCTACATCTCTTTACTTTCGGCAGCTAACACGTATAGAACAAAGCAAATTTAGCTACCAGAAGTCTAGGGATTCAACAACTAACAACACCTCTGTGGACCAAAATAAGCTGACGAAAGTTTTGAGTTTTTCAAAACTGTTCAGAATTGCAAAACTTGATTCCTTTACCCTGTCTAGCCTTCATGGTTCTTCATTGCATTGGCGACATGTGTTGTGCTCACATCCCATACAAAAATATGAGTATCCATTCCTCGTGACGCAAAACAGTCTTATCTCTTGAACTTGTGCTGATGTCATTGTCTCTGCACATCTGAAACTTACAATTTGGGATTAAAAAACCATTTTGATAGTGGCGAGGAGTGCACTTCAAACAAGAAACTTTCCAACGACAATTGTTGTAAGTGGAGGGAAGAATACCAACAAATAAAGGATTATTGCTAGACTGTGTACTTGGATAAGAAGTGGATTCCACATGCAACATCCACTGTGGATGCTCCAAAAGTGCACAGAAAATATACAGAAGAAGATGTGAATCCATTGTACCGTGTAATATGCATGAACACTACTCTATAGTAACAACCCTTTAACCCACTGTCATTTCATTAATGTGCACAACCTCTAGTGTTCAATCACATCATCCAAACATATTTGAATAAGAGGATTGAAAGATTTCTCTTTTGGAGGTTGGAGGCCTAGTAAAGATGGTTGTGGAGTTGGATCATCTTGTGCTTGTACAAGAATAGCACGCAATTGATGAAGAACTCCATCCTTTCTATTAATTCGAATGATCAACCTATACAAGTTTGATGATTTTACCTTGCTTAACAAAGGAAGAATATTCGAGAATCAAGCATCAAGTGCTTACAAGCACCACTGGCTTACATGCACTATGGTACATCGCCTTCAGACTGTTGTTCAAAAAATGAGAGAATATTAAAAGTAGAGGATCCAAAATTAATTCTTCGAACCACCCTCCACCTATCCTCCTCCGTGACAAGCTGTGAGCTGTGTATTATTGATTGCCTCTCATAGTAGGCAATCTCCTTTTAATTTACTTCGGAGAGCTTTTCTAATACCCATGAGGAAGACAAGTCATTTCGTCCAACAATATTTAAGTTCATGCTTCCCGAGTCATCTGTGCTTGTTGTTGTGAAATCCATCACCTCCTTTGGGAAGAGAGAGTCAATTCTCTCTATTGAACTTTGATTTCTCTAATCATCTGCCTGTTCTGTTTTAATAGATCCATCTCCTGAGAAATTGTGACCTGCAGGAATAGACGTAGATGCAGAAAAGAGAGCCCTAGTTGCTAGAAAAACCAATGGCATAACCACAAGGAATACAAGGAACCTTGTTGAAGGTATTAAATGATTTATAACCCTGACTGACTTCCTAGTCTAAAACCCTCGCCAATTTGTTGCAGAAACTCGGACCCCGTGCATTCTAGAAGAAATCATGGCGTTCTCATGGCACCCGGCCTCAAGCTATCCACCACGAAACTTAACATTTGTAAACCCGAGCTCCACATCTTTGGACAAAACAATCCTATTTATATATATATATTCTTTATTTGAAAATAAAGAACTTATCCAACTAGAGGTTTAGGAAAGCTAATGAAAAACGTATTTTTGCTATGCAGGTCAAAAAAAATAATCCGGGCCGAAGGAAATCAAATGGGAGTTCTATCAAGGCTTAATAGGAAATATAAATGTTATTAATGATGGGAAGTTATCAAGACATTTGGCACTTCCTCTTTAACTGATCTTTTTGTAGCGCCCGAAGATTTCGTAGCGCACTGGTGTTTTTGGCACCTCCTTGTGGTCTTTCTACCATGGATCTGTCAATTGCTTTGAGCGCTAAATTGTGTAATTAACTGCCGATATGTGTTTTTGTTGGTGCAGGTGCTGATAGCTGGAAGTTTTGGAGATTTGTCCCTCGGGCCTTTATTCAACAAAAACCAATTTTACATCCATGCTTCTCAAAGACTCCATCTTTGGTAGCGCTCTTTGGAATTTGTAGCACCATAGTTTCACTAGTCCTAGGATATTTGGTAGCACTTTCGGCAGTGACTTTCCAGGAATAGATTTGAAATCCAAAATGGAAATCCAAAAGAAAAACATATGTACCATATTGATCTTCAAATCTTTAAAATTTTTAATAGGCTTGACATCAGCTTGTTTGTTTTGGATATTATTTGTTGGAACCTACAATATTTTATCAAGTTAACATTGATGAAATTATTCTTGTTGTTATTATTTTTAGAATTAATTAACCTTCTCCCTTTGAAGACATCCATGGAGTTGTAATATGGTGATTTCGCATAAAAATAGATCCTTATGGATCTCATCATCCTTTTTCTTTGCATGAGACCACCTATCTAATGTTTGTTCATATGCTTCATTTGAAAGTGTCCTCATCTTGTAAAGTTAAGTGAGTCGCACCATATGGTAGCATGATCCTATAAATATCTATATAGATATATTTTCCATGTGATTGGAGATCATTTCTTCCAATCCTTTATGATTTCTTAAATAATAATACCATCAAATTTTCCTATAAAATGCATCTTCTTACTATGACCCAAAAATATAACTAGATTTTTGAATAAATAACTTCATTGAAGCTCCTTTATGTGTCTATGGTCTTCATATGAGAAATTTGAAATAATCATAACTCCATCAATATTAATTAAAATCTCTATTATGATGATACTTATGAAATGTGATGATCATTGTGCATCTAGTAGAAGTGATCTAGCAAATATACAAAGAGTCTTTCAAAATATATTTTCTTTGCAATACTCATGTTCATCACAAAACAAAACATAAAATAATTGATTTTATATTAGTGATATCTTCACTTCCTAGACTTCGATTGGAATGATTTTTATTTTTAATATTTTTTTTTTTAATTTTAATATTTTTTAAGATAAAATAATATATAAAACTAGTTTGTTTAGATTTGGACATAGTAAGGACCCCCCTTGGCATGAAATTTGAGAAAAAGGTACAACTCTTGCACACTGTCAAAATTCCCACCATGGGATATCTTCCTGTATGTCTTACAGACCTCTGCACCTTTTCACCTCTTTGTGTCTACAAATTGTCGGGCACTTGGTTTATATAGGGGAAATCGATGGCTCAAAACCCACCCGACCCCCTATATGCTCAGTTGGGAATGAAATGCAATTTAAATTAAAAAAAATTGGTTGGATTAACCAAGATAGTGGTTTGGAACAATGGTCAGCGGATTTGTAGTTCATCAACATATCTAGAGGTCATTGGTTCCAATCCACATAAATCCAACCCCATTTGTTATTTATTACAATAACACACTTAAATATAATAAAGCTCGAGAGGATTTACAAGTGACATTGTAGCATAGTTCGTTCGGATGGTTAATTGAAGTCATTGGTTTGATTCAGATAGGTCATGGGTTTGATTCCCTTTGACTCCATCAACTTTTGATGTTTCTTTATCCAACATTGGACAATCGGAGGGTTCCACCTTCAAACTTATGATTGGTCCACATCACCGCCACATAACTTGTACAGTCACTTTCCTGCATTAGTTGCCACATCAACATCTAGTCAACATTGTACAACAACATCATATCCCTGCCACATCAATACCTTACTTGTCATGTCAACCTACCACATGTTGTTTGTATTACCATGTGCCATCCTTTCAATGATGCCATGTGTCTTGCCCTATTTTACTTTTTCCTTATTGGTCAAAATATTCATAACATCATAATTTCTTCATACGACATCTGTTTGAGGTTGTTCAAATTGCATTGGAAAGATCTCGTCTAATTGTTTGCAATGAATTCATTTTAATTATCATTTGAGTTTATCATTTTTTTTTATCATTATGGATACTCTAGGGTCACACCTCCCCACTGAAAAACTTTTGGACGTACAAAAGTATGTATTACTCAACAACTTAGTGATGACAAATATTCCTTTGGTCTCTATGCACTTTGCTAAAATTCACTTCAAGTGATTTGCATCCTGGAACTGATCTCTGTCGTGGAACTCCATCTTGAATCTCCATCTTGAAATTTTTTCTTGGATGTCCATATTGGAACCCCATCTTTGATCTTCATCTTGGACCTCCATATTGAATCAACATCTTGAACTTTCACCTTGTATCACCATCTTGGATCTCTGTCTTGGAACTCCATCTTGGATCTTCATCTTGGAACTTCATCTTGAATCTCCATCTTGAACTTTGATCTTGGATCACCATCTGGGATCTCGATCTTGGAACTCCATATTGGATATTCATATTGGAACTCCATCTTGGATCTTCATCTTGGATATTCATCTTGAATATCCATCTTGAACTTCCATCTTGGATATCCATATTGGAACTCCATATTGGATCTTCATAATGAGTCTCCATATTGAAATTCCATCTTGGATTTCCATCTTCTATCTCCATCTTGGAACTCCATCTTGGATCTTCATATTGGACTTCCATCTTGAATCTCCATCTTGAAATTCCATCTCAGATCATCATCTTGGATATCCATCTTGGAACTCCATCCTATATCTTCATCTTGGACCTCCATCTTGAATATCCATCTTGAACTTCCATTTTGGATCACCATATTGGATCTCCATCTTGGAACTCTATATTGGATCTTCATCTTGGACCTCCATCTTGAATGTCCATTTTGAACTTCCATCTTGGATCACCATCGTGGATATCTATCTTGGAACTCCATCTTTGATCTTCATCTTGGACCTCCATATTGAATCTCCATATTGAAATTCCATCTTGGATCTCTATCATGGAACTCCATCTTTGATCTTCATCTTGGATACAAATTTGATCTCCATTTTGGATTTCATCATTCTAGTGCTAGTCATGTCAAGGGCCATCTTCTCTTCATCGTCCTTGTACTTCTTGATGTATCTGTTGGAGCCTATGGATGAACTTATTGTTCATTTCCTTCACTCACATACTTTAAATGAAAATCCAAACATGTTTTCCCAAGCAATTGTATTGTTTGACTTTCTTCTTTACATGGCATTACGAATACATGTTACATGAACATGGAATTAACATAACATATTTATCATCTACATAGCATAAAGCATGCATTTTACATGGCATTTAATCAGCAAGCACCTATACTTATTTCACTCTTTTAATATGTATTGTACCTCCTTACTTCATACAAATAATATTATTTCCATCCTACTTTACAAAAATGGGGAAACAATTTAGAAGGACTACATATGCTTGCTAACTTTGCTCTTTACAAATGATAAACCTTAATTTTCCATTTTAGGTTTCTTCCCCAAAATGGAATATTCAAAGTTACCTATCCTAGGAAGGGATAGGTGGGATTCTTCATGGACTCCTTATTTTGATGGTACTGGAAGGAGTCTCACAATTTCTTGTCTCTGACACACTCTCTGATTCTATTTCTAACTTCGTCTCTAACTCTGTATCTGACACTATCTCTGACACTGAATCCAAGAAACCACTAGATCCTATTATAGGTCATCCAAGCAACCTATATAATCTCTCATTTATGAAACCAAGCACCATTGTTGTGTCTTGAGTAGATTTATATTAATATATGAGTACCTTTACATCCTAGAACACAACTCCATATCCGTCATCTTCGAAATATGATACTGAGAGAAATTTCACTTTCAATTCTAGAACATACAACATATGTTCTATCCCCAGAAATCCTCCTGACTTGAGATGGAATCTCACATATCCAACTCCCTTCACTGCATTCCTGGTATTAGTCCTAGATCCCACATAGCAGTCTAAGTTTATTTCTGAAAAGATAAGGAATACTTACCTCGTCCTTGTCATGTGACGAGATAAACCATTTCCCTCAAATCATACCTCAATGTATTCATGCACTATACTACTAAGACAAGCCATAAAAAATAATTCATTCTCGAATTTCTCAGCAACTTTATCAACTTTAATCGAGGCTTCTACCTATATATTTGTAAGTTCTCTCACATATTCCTAGTTATTCTTTGGATGAAGTTTCCAACACTTTTCAATCCAATCACCATTGACACCACAATGATTGCAAAGGTTCTTATTCATGTCCTGGAATCACAATCCTTTCTTGTCATCCCCCCTATTCTTCTTTGGGACATGACATTTTCTTCTTTCCTCCTTCTTGGATGACTTCTTCTCCAAGGATTCTCTCTTCCAACATGTTTCCATACAATGGTTATTAAATCCACAAAAAACACATGGATACGTAGACCATAAGTTTCGTTTTATTTGACTATTATTTCCATGATTAAAGAAAAAATTGGGATGATTACCAAAACTTTTAGGACTTACCTTTATGCCAGTCTCATGAGTGGAAAATGTCTTCATTCCTTCCTTGGAATGCTCACCTCTTCTTGAATATGCTTCTCATTTGATGCATTTCTTAGGGATGGAAGGTTTTTCTAGTAGAACTAATGGATTATGAAGTATTTGAAACTCTTCATTTGAATATTCCCTTACTTCAATTGTATTAAATAATTCTCCATCTCCTTCTTTTCCATATCCCAATCATGCTTAACGAGGTATTCCCTCAATATGGATGGGATTAGTCATTCCTTGGCCATTGATGCCAAGACCTTTTCCATCATATCCCATCTTGGTTAGTATCTTAAATCCAATACCATAAGTATTCTCCTTAAATTCATTCAAATAATCATTTTCACCTTGATGGGAAGAAAAAGAACATGATGGATCATTTTCATGGAATACCTCAGTTATCATTTGTAAACATTTTGTAGAAGATGGCTTCTTTTTCATGGTATCCTTTTCCTTATCCACTTGCTCATCTTTATGGAATTGTTCCAACATCCTATCTTTGTCTTGCAACTCAATTTCCAATTGTCGAATAATGCCCATGAGAAATTATTCATGGCATACCAACCGGTCTTGAAGCACTTTCTTCTCATCTTCAAGGTATTGTAGTTTCATTCTCATTTCATATTTATCCTTCTAAATATGTCGTTTCATGTATTTATGAAGCCTTAATTTCATTAGTTATTTTCTCATGGAGCCCCTTTGCAACAAAGAGTTTTTTGCTCTCATACAAGGAGTCTTCAAGTGTGCCTTGACCTAGATTTAATTTTGGACTCATAAGAATTCACTTGAAAATACTTGTAAAACCTGCTTTGATACCAACTTGATATGAAAATAATTATATGTCAAATTACTCTTTAAATGCACATCAACATCTAACCTAATTCATAAATTATGACTATCTTGACTATTTGCAAAAACACATGTGAATCCCCTTACTTATCCAAAACTTCATTAAGTGGAGATTAACTTGCAAAACAATGAGAGATAACACAATAGAAAATAGAAGAACTAAGAAGACAAGAGTTGATAATAGAGTTCACCCCTCCTTGGATACATCTCTGGGTCCACTTCCAAAAAGTGAGACCGCTCTATAATGCTCAAATGCCAAAAATTACAATGAATGGACTTACAATTTGAAGACACCCTTTAATCTGCTACTCATCCCCAAAAACAAAGGACATCACTGAATTCCTCTCGAAATTTTGAGAAGAATGAGTATAAACTCAACTATATTCTAAATAGGTTCCCAAAGACCCCCTTTGACACACGCTAAACGCGACTATGGCTCTCATACATAGAAAAATATACTAATATTTTTCGTACACAATAATTTATCACAGAACTAACGTCACCATCATATTCCTCTCGAGAAACTGAAAAAAAAATTAGTATAAACTTGCCCATATTTGTATACAGTGCCAAGGACCCCCCTTTGCATGAACTTCGAGAAAAAGGTACAACTCCTGCATACTATTAAAATTTCCACCTCGAGATCCATCCCTATATGTCAAACAAAAAATTGCACCTTTTCACCTCTCTATGTCTACAAATGGTCAAGCGATTGGTTTATATAGGGGAAATCAGTAGTTCAAAATCCACTCAACCCCCTCTATGCTCGGTTGGGAATTCAATGCAATTTAAATAAATTTTCGTTGGTTGGCTTAAACAACAAAGTGGTTTGGCACAATGGTCGAAGGATTTTTAGTTCATTGGCATATCCAGTGGTTGCAGGTTCTAATACACAAACCTACAAACCCATTTTCTATTTATTACAATAACAAACTTTAATATAATAAATCTCGAGAGGATTTAAAGTTACACGATAGCATAGTTGGTTCAAGTGGTTAGTTGAAGTCATTGGTTTGATGCAGATAGGTCAGGGGTTGGATTCCCTTCGAATCCAACAAATTTTGATGCTCCTTCAGATAACATTGGCCAATCGTAGTATGCCACATGGTAGTACGAATGAAAAGTGGTAGTACAGATGACACGTGGTAGGATGACATGGAAGGTAGTGTGTTGACGTGGAAAGCAGGGTGTTGATGTGGTTGTACAGAAATGATTGGATGATGAGGTGGAAAATGAAATAGGCAAGTGACTATACATGTTATATGGTAGTGATTTGGACCAATAATAAGGTGTTGATGGTTAGTTGAAGTTGTTGGTTTGATGCAGATAGGTTGGGGGTTCAATTCCCTTCGACTCCAACAAATTTTGATGTTCCTTTATCCAACATTAATCAATCAGAGGGTGCCACGTGGAACCCTCCAATTGGTCAATGTTGGATAAAGAAGCATCATAATTTGTTTTAGTTGAAGAGAATCGAACCCCCAACCTATCCTTATCAAACCAACAAATTCAAATAACCATCGACACCTTATCATTGGTCGACATCACTACCATGTAACCTGCACAGTCTCCTGCCTGCATCATCTGCCACCTCAACATCTAGTTAGTTCCATACAACCGCATCATCTACCTTCCACAACAAAACCGTTCCTACCACTTCAACCTACCACATATCATTCTTACTTCCATGTGTAATCATTTCAGTGATGCCACATGTCTTGTCCTTTTTGGCATTTTCCCTGTTGGTCAAAATCTTCAGAATATCATAACTTCTTCATACGATGTTTGTTTGAGGATGTTCAAATTGAATTGGAAATATCTCGTAGAGATATTCACAATGAAATTATTTTAGTTAGCATTTGATTCTATCATTTTTTTATCATTCTGGATCCTTCTAGATCAAAAGGTTGGTAAAAAACATGTCTTGAAGCCATTGCAACAATATACTCATTAACATCTCAACATGTCACTTGCAAGAATTGAAAATGGATGTGTGCTAGCGGGAAAACACCCCTTTAACTACACTAGGGTTTAAGATGTAGATAGAGAAAATGATTGTCTAAAAGTTAATCAATTTTACTCTACCTCAAACATACCAAAACTAATGTAAAGAAAGAAAATAAGAGAAGAGATTAGGTAACTATACATTTTATCCCACATCCAGTGATGATCTCCTCAAGCTTGGTAGTTCCAATGACTGCACGTCTCCTCCCAAGGATTAAATGCATCCAAAGATAGGAAAACAATGACTACAAGCATGATATTATATTCATGATTTAGGGTTAGATATTAAATGCTAAGTATAAATCAATGAAAATACTCAAAACATCATCATTTGGGACAAACAAATGTTATTCTTTTATTCATCATACAAACATTACAACTTACAATTTGTGTCGGCCACGGTTCCGCGAACCTGGTCTAGGATCTTCTTTACCATGCTCCAAGTGCACCTTGAAAGGACTTATTCTCTCCACCTTTTGATTACCTCAATGGAAGGGAATGGATTGAATGGAGGAAGAAGGAGTTTATGGGGGAATGATGAGGCAATATCTAACAAAAGGAAGCAAAATCTTGGGCAAGGAGGGGAAGTTAAATTGGGCAGAGTTTCACTGTTCGTATGCTTGAATTTGAAATGAGACCCCAACACCTCCTTTTATATGAAAAAAGGATGGTTATTCAATTGGGTGACTAACTATAGAAGGTGTATTAGTTGGGAAACTTCCAATAGCCCGTGAATTTCAACGAATTCCTTGCAACTTTTTATTTTTTGCAACTTTTGCAAGCATACGTGGACTGTAATGGTGCAAAAAGCATATGTACGCTAGTTGTAGTGGTGTAGAAAGCGTATGTACGCTGAATGTAATGGTACAGGGTGTGTACATTTTCTAAAAAATGGTTTTTTAAGAAGAGCTTCTCAACAGTGCTTTGGCAAAATATGCAAGTAAGAGGGTCAAGGCCATATATGCATGGATAAGGAATAATAGGGCTATAACAGATGCCCCCTAATGTGTGAGTTTAGAAGAGAAATTGATGGCCGAAATAAATTACATTATCTTCACCAATGTATGAAATGGAGTGAGTCTCGGACCAGAGTTCAGGAGGTGCCATTTGCAAAACAACAATTGTATCTCCGAGGTGGCCATACCCATGCTTGGGATGAACTAAATAATTTTTGTCAATCAAATACATTGCAGATCCATGCCATATTACTATATAAAGTGTAGCTGCAAGAAATACACAATATATATATATATATATATATATATATATATATATATCTCAAAATCAATCAAATATATATAAGCATAGTATTCATCTTCAAGAAGCTAGTGATTCCTGATGACTGGAGATGAGGTATTCATAGCTCGAGAAACAACTTCAATATATTCAAAACTTAGGTAGGAGTACAATGGGAGTGTATAAATCACTACCCTGAGTTCTTTGATGGCTCATTGGGAAAATACATGAGGATTTCGATGATCAGACAGAGAACTTTGTCTATTTCGAATCTGGACTTGACTAGACTCTCGGGATGGCCAACTCATGAAGTTCAAGTGACAAACTATAGAAAGGTTGACTTAGGTTGAGTGAAAATTCCCTTGGACAAAAGAACAAAATATGATCAGACTCAGGAAACATTGTTACACATCAAAATTCCTCACTTCGATAATGTCTCATTGTCATTATCACAAGTGTTGCACTTTTGTCGCAAGTGTCACAAGTGTCGCAAAAGTCATATTGTCATCCCACATGTGTCACATTGTGGATGACATCATAAGAACACTTGGTACATCCTATAAGAATTGTTAGAAGAGGAAAACATGCCATTTGGGAAAGTTTACAAACTTTTAACTTGAATAATAATCATCTCAAATGAATTTTTGGAGATCAACGCTCCCTTACCTACATGCAGGGAGCGCTGGCACTCCTTGTCCTCTTAGAAGGGAGCGCTATAACACTCTGTGCCCAACTTTGAGGGAGTGTCGATCTGTTGAGAGAATTTTGGGGAAGAATCCCCCTTATCTCTAAGGACAACTAAGAAGCATCTGATTTAGTTTGGCTCGAATCCAAGCTAAAGGCTGGATCTAAGGGAAATATCACAACTGATGGAGTCATATGTTCAACTTATTGCAATAATAGCTAAGGTGGTTGAGCCTCTCAAAGCCTATATAAGGAGGCATTATCATGGTGAAAGGGGAGGTGAATATCATTGAAAAGTATTGTCATTTTGATCATGGATCTTTCGAGCAATGGGTTGGATGATGAGGCCTTGGTGAGGCTACTGCATCTGCATCTACAGATTGTAAGTACCTTGTTATGTTCTCATTAATATATATGCTTTGCATGTTTCCTTCAAGTTTGTGTATGTTTTCATGGGCTTGTATCTTCTTGATAAATTTAGTTTAAATTAATCTTGGTAGAATAGGAAGCATGCACTGTCCTTGTTGTCTATTGAATTGCAGAACTCATTAAATGGGCTTGAAGATCAAGTTCAACTTGGACCAAGCAAGGATAAACTTTGGAAAAAGGTAATCATGATTTTTTCCTCTTTTCCTTTGACTAGTTTAGCTACATTTAAAGGAATTTCATTGTTCAATGTTAGCTTTTTTCTGTCTTGGTCATAGGGTCTAAGATCCAAGAGGAAATTCACCTGTCCGCAGGGGAATTTTCCTACAACAAAAATTGGTGACTCCACTGGGGATCGAATATTTCAGTTTCAATTTCTTTCCTTGGTTTTGTCTTAGCTTTTTCTTGTCTTCAGATCCTACTCACTGTATTTTTCCTTTGTTATACATGTGTTTCCAGTCCTGAAGTCATCTTACACAGGCTGATGATCAATCCTTTCTAAGTTTTTGTTTTCTGGGTTGATTGTTTTTCATTATCAGAAAACAATGCCCCTCTTCCTTTATATCCAGAGCATTGATTTTAGTATCGGTGCTCCCCTACAGTGCTTTAGGGAGCATTGTAGTGCTATGGTACACATACAACCAGAGAGTCGATTTTTCTCTCTGTTGAAAATTGTTGGATATTTGTACTGGGTGAGATTTTTTTGTTTTTTCCTCTAACTCAGGAGTTTTTCTATCAACTTGTGTCTTCTACAAAACTTGCAACTTGTTTCTTTCTAATATTTTTTGATCTTTGTTTGTTTTTTTTTAGATATTTCCTTGTTTCGAAATTACTCTTTCTCTTCAAAATTTTGATTTATTTTTCATTACTTTCTCGTTCATCTGATCAGTCAAAAGTTGTCACAAGGAAGTCCAGAGATATTTGTACTCTTCCATTCGGTCTTTTATTTTTATCTTTCCAAACAAATTTCTTGATTGGGTTTTGGTCTTTTGGCTTTCTTTTTGAAAAGCTTAAACTTAGATATTATTTTTGGGATTAACTGCGTAGTGTAAGTCATTAATCTATGACCCATATCCATGAGTATTAGTCGCAACTAATAAAAAATTATCATGATTTGAATAGCCCACTTAGCACTCATTGCATCGGGCGATGCAATGAGTGCTAAGTGCTAAGTTTAAACTTGTTTTCACTTCTTATTCGATTGTCGTGAGAGTGTTCTTTTTGTTTATATGATACTTGCTTCCGATTGTCTGAAACTACAAATAATGAAATCTTGTTGGAATAATAAGCATTGAACCAAATCAATTTATGTTCATATTTAAACAAAAAAGGTATTTTTCATGATTGAATTTTGGATATTAGAATCAATTTCTGAATAGTTTAGCATTGAATTGGATTCTTGTTGAAAGCGATTGCATGAAATTTTCTGCATTTTTGTGTTTGATAGTTAAAGAAAGAAAATTATTCTCCTTCCCATAGATAGAAGTTCATTGAAAAGAAACGATTCCTTATCATATTTCTTTTACTTCTTTGGGATTCAATTCATAATATCATCAATTTCACTCTCATTCACCTCTGAGTAAAGAAAAACCACTAAAATCAACGCTAATTAAAATTGATCTAGAAACTTTTTATTTATAGATTCTTTCACCAACAATAGATTAGGATTAGAGCTTTGGATTAGGATGTGAGTACAACTCTCCAAATCATTCAAAACAAACTTAGCATCTTGCAATAGGGAGAGAAAATCTAATTTTTGTATAAACATAGCTGGGATCCCCCTCTCACACAAGGGTTACGCACAAGGTTGCGTTCGGGAGAGACACAAAGATTATCCCTCCGTGGTTTAACCATTCGTAGTATTAAGATCGTATATTGGGGTTTCTTCTTGAGGTTCAATTTTTTTCATTTGGTCTCGATGCTTCATGAATTCTAAATCTGTTCGAGGTCCTCTGGAGTTCTACTGGTCCACTTGTCCTCAGTTCTCTTGAAGAATTTCAGACTTATTATCATGCCCATATGTTCGAACTAGACTGTCGAATGTACCCACCCAAAGGTTGATTGCGAGTTGGTGTCTTTAGTAGCCATAATATTTAGGGTATTTACTCAAGGTGATGGTGAAGGGAAGTCTTCATTGTACCTGGAAGAGATGGTGGTCAAATTCACTCGGGCTCCTTATAGGGTAAATCCACAATTACTGTGTGGAAGCTTTCACCAAGGCATAAGTCCATTAAGTAGGTCACCATCGTAAATATTCCACCCATTCATACCCTATCCCCTTCTCAATTTGATCACGCGAGTTGGATTTTATCGCCAACTAGTACAGTCATTGAGAGAAGTTTTTTTTTTTCTTTTTGTTTTTTCTAGATTTTTTAGCACGTGTTGTTGTTTTAATAATTTTTCAAGATTGAGTCTGTAGATGATAAATATATTCATAGATCACGTAGGATGAAAGGGTTTCCTCTGGAAGAAGGCTACGAACCCTTACCTCCTAATTCACTTGAAGACATTTACCGTGAAGAGTTAGAAAATCGTTCTGACGCTCGGAGCATTGCTACACCTTTGTTAGATAATTCAGAAAGAGCCTTGGTTACCATTGAGGATCCCACTCCTCATACTACACCTGTGTTAGAATATCCTATTGAACGACTCCTCATTCGATTGGACTTGTTCGGTAATATTATAGAAGAAGAAGTCACTGATTTTCCATTGAGACCCGTTGCTGAGACATATATGGGATCCACATAAACGATTTTTAATGATGAGTTTAGGACCCCCGTTCGTCCTACTAACGCAGTAGATCCACATTAGACACCTTATCGTTACATATGGAGGACTCCATCGGGACATGATATTTATGAACATTTTGAATTTATTAAATAACCTCTTGATCCTCATGACCCGCTTGCCACTGAGGCAGGACCTTCCAGTCAGACTATTGATCGTCCCATCAAATAGGTCGTAGATCCTACTTCTACGTCAACATGAATCCACCTCATTGATAGAGTCATCACTCCTAATCATACACAAGGTAGTTCAACTGTTACTCCCACCGTTACACCTTTTCACACTACAACTCCTCATGTTCCATAAGATCCCGTTGGAACACCAGGGATTATTTTAGGGGATAAATTTCACTCATGGGATAATTTTCCATGGTTTTTCCAAAAACGAGATTCCCTATTTTAAAAATGATTCACCCAAATTCTATAGGATAAAATTAGTTTACCTCAAAAATCGCCAAAAATTTATAAAAACTATATAAAATACTTAGAAATTTGAATATTTTTACAAAAAAATCGCCAAACATTTATAGTTGACATATGAAGGATTAGTAATATTTGCTAAGGTTTCTACATTTTAAAATAAATCTCCATCCTTAAAATCATCCCTGTGGAACAACTTTATAACAGAGAATGCAAAACCTTGACAAACATACACAACCAACCGCGGGACATATCCCGATTGGGGAGAAACCATCATCTAGTGGACCTATCCCTCCTGGGGGAAAACCATCCTTTACCGAGCCTACCCCTCATAGGGGACAACCACCTTTGCACGTTCCTTCCAGGGGACAACCCCCCGTTACTGGTCAAACCATAGTTGTAAATCAACCTATGGCAGAGGGGCAACCCTATTTTTCCAGAAACCCTTCACAATCCTAGGGAGTACCTCAAGGAGGTACTTTTAATAAACCTTACCATGGGGGGGAATCATACAATAACCCATAGGGAGGAGTATAAAATCCTTCTCCTTCCGTATTATATTTAGGACAACCTTATCCGACTGTCCCAAATCCCACCTAGGGTCCTCAAGGAAAACAACCTTATCCTCCCCAAGGTTCTAACGTTTACCCTCCTTAGGTACAAATTGTTTACCCTCCTCAAGGGAAAACTATTTGTCCCCCACAACCAAATCAAATGACTTATACTCCTTAGAATCTACCCGGTTTTCCCCCACTTATGAATGTTCCTCAACAACAATCGAATCCTACCTATACTTGTAAAAAAAACCATATATAGGAGGGCCTACTGGATATAATTATCCACCTCAACCAGTTTATGGCCCCACTGTTGTTCCTATGACAGATTAGTATCACCCTCAGGTTAGCTGACAATTACCCTTTCTTTCCACACTGTATCTCCCAGACCTGTCTCGGTTGACAAATGATCCCATATTGCATTTTAATTTTTTTCCAGTAATTCCTGCTAAATTACCTTCTGACATCCCCAAATTTGACAGTAAACCTGGGGAAGACCCAAACGACCATGTGATGACATTCCATTTATGGTGTTCATCAAACTCATTGATGGATGATTCTATACGTATGCATCTCTTCCAGCGTACACTCACGGGCTCTGCAGCCAAATGGTACATTGAACTTCAGCGTGGTTCCTTTCAAGACTTCAACTCGCTAGCTATGGAATTTCTCACCCATTTTCAATTACCCATCCGTTACGAGACGAGTACTGAAATTTTAACCTCTCTTCATCAAACAAAATCTGTACATATCTTTGATCACATTCATGAATGGAGACGACAATGAAGGTTGATTAAAGCGACCATTCCTGACCAACTATTGGCAGAATAGTTTACTAAATCTCTTTTACCCCCAATTTCTCATGACGTCGTTATGGGTTGTGTATTCACTAAGGAAGAGGCCATTTCCTGAGATCAATACTTAGATTTGGTTTACTCCCAATATGGTACTTTGTATGAGTTGATTCCAAATGCTACCTGTACTCTGACCGATCCATCCAAACCTTCTTCCACAAAACATGCGGATGGAGTTATCAGTACCGTCAAAACCCAATATTCATCATAGTCAACTAGAACGCCAAATCGCTTTGTTTCTGCACCCGTCACCGGTTCGACCTCACTCTCCTCTACCTCCCTCCTAACTCAAATTTTTGAGGTGAATGTAGTTTAATCTGCCTCTTCACAACAATCCAAGGGTAAGAATAAAACAGATAATAAACCCAAAAATAATAACAATAATAATGAACATCCCAAAACAAAAACTCCACCACCTTTGGCTGAAAAGAAACCATAGTGAAAACTCAAATTCCCATGTCTTATTTGTGGTGAAGATCATTTCACCCAAGACTATCCACATCGTGACGAAGTTGCCAAAATTTTCAAAGGGAATTCCCAACCCACCATGTTAACACAACCTTTTCCTCAGCAATATTCCATGGTTGATAAAGCACTTTCTCCTCCCTCAGGGGGCAGTTCCAACCACCTAGTAATGAAACCTCGTCGAGTGCTCAAATTTATATGTTCAATGGGTTTGATTTAACTACTCGCACCACCACGTATGACACACTGGCTAAACTTGATAAATAAAAGGTCACTAAAAGTACCCCACCAGATCCATCTCTTGTCTCTGTTAGTCCTCCATCTAGGTCACTTCAGATAGAGAAACTGAATTTTGACTCTATTTTACGCCCTCCCAAGAGCACTATTCGCAATTCAACTTTTAATCCTAGTTCACGTGCCACCCAAAACTACAACATAGTTGAATATTTGGCTCAAGCACCGTGTGCTATGCCCTCTCTTGAAGTTATACATCATTTACCAAGTCAACATAGAATTCTCTTAGATGCCATCAGTGCCATTGATCCTGAGTGGTCAAATAATATCACATTTAACCTCGACAACTTCAAGTCACGACTTTCTCACTAGATTTCTTTTCAAATTGATGTAGTGGTTCATAACCAACACATTCAATGCCGCATATTGGATGAGGGATATTCCACTTGTTTCATGTCATTATCTTGTTGGAAAGTTTTAAAATCACCTATGCTTAACCAATCCCCTACCATGTTACGAGCAATCGACGGGTGAGGTTTTCATCCTCACATACCTTTGTAGTCCTTAGCCATCCATTTCAGGGGTAAGACTGTATCCGTTGATGTAGAGGTAGTCTATGCTCCCCTTGATGAAAAATTGTTATTAGGAAGAAGATGTTTCTATGACATGACTGTTGTCACTTCATCGGTGTTTCTATGTGTACAATTCCCTCATCAAGGTAAGGTTGTCACTATTGACTAGCTAGATTACTTCACATCCGACACTCGCACTGCCACCACCAAAAATATTCCTTTATTGTCAGATAGTAAGATCACTTATTAAAGTGTTGGTGTAGGTATTTTAAAATATTCTTCCCTTATGGGTACTTTCCCTGCACCAATTCCTCCCACCACACAACATATTTCCACAATCAATATGATCTCGACTATGGCCTATCAGTATTTAGAATCATCTGATCTTTGGGTTGTGCCTAGTCCGTTAGAATTCGATGTACTAGGTGACACTATGACACTTAGTCCAGCTAAGTCTTCATACGATGTTATCCAATCTACCTCTCCCTAATTGGATGACCAACATCTATTGGCATCCAACACTTATTCTTTTCCATCTTGGTTGAATTCCTTGTCCTGTTATTTTGACTACATCTCACATATTTTTCCATCGGACGAATCCATTATGGAAATTCTTAGTATCGAAGAGGTACCTTGGGATGACAACCAACATCGATCATCTTTTCTTCCTAGTCTAGATGAAATTCAAAAAGATATACACTCCTTCTTCCCCCCTGATGTTGTTGATTCTCCCCAATCTCCTATACTTACCCAGTATACTACTTCTGAGGGGAATTTAGGAAACATCTCTTCTACCATTGCTATCAATATTTCAATCAAAGAAGGTATTGTGGAAAATGTTCATCTTGGTGCTAATTGTTCACCTGAGGAAGTGGAAGCTTACACCACTTTATTTAAAGAATTATGCGATGTATTATCTTAGAGATACGAGGAAATGACAAGGATCGATCTATTGACCATTGTGCATGAGATAAATACTTACTCAAGGTTTAAACATGTACGACAAAAACTTCACCTGGTTCATCCTAAGAGAACCGCGACCATAATGGCAGAAGTTGAAAAACTATTGAAATATGGCTTTATCTATCCTGTCCCCTTGACGAAATGGGTTTCTAACATTGTTTTTGTTGCTAAAAAACAAGGAACCATTTGTGTCTACGTCGATTATAGGGATCTCAACAAGGATTTTCCCAAAGACAATTACCCTACACCCTTCATCGACCAAATCATTGATAATTGTGCTGGCAGCGTCATTTTCTCTTTCATGGATGGATTTTCGAGATATAACTAGATTGACATTCTTCCAGCTGATCAACATAAGACAACATTCATATTCCCATGGAGAACATTTTCTTATTGTAAATTACCTTTTGGTCTCAAAGATGCTAGTGTCACTTTCCAGCGGGCCATGTCGGGCAAGTGTCATTGTCGTCCAGAGATTTCGCCATAAAATCCTATTACACACTACCACGGTCATTGTGGACTCAAACCCCATTTATCATATTCTGACACGTCAAGTCCTTGGGGTAAAATATTCCAAATGGATCGTTATTCTTCAAGAGTTTGATCTCGAGTTTTCCAAGTCAAAATCTAAAAATTCCTTGGTTTTTGCGGAACTTATATACGATCTTCCCCATGATGATGAAGAAACTGATACCAGTGATTCTCTTCCTAATGAATCTTTTTTCCTCATCAACACATCTAACCCTTGGTATGGAGATATTCTTCTCTATCTTCAGACCCAACGTTTTCAACCCGATATCTCCCGTGAAGAATGTTGTTGTATTATCCACCATTCTAAACGCTACCTTATCATCGGCGACACTTTGTATCATCGTGGTATTGCCACTATCCTACGAGGTTTTTTAATCCATGATGAGGTTGAAGATGTTTTGAATGACTGTCACCTTGGAGCTTGTGGTGGTCACATTTTTGGGATGGATACAACTCAGAAAATCCTACGTACCGGTTATTTTTGGCCCTCCATCTTCAAGGATTGTATTGAGGCTATCAAAAAATTCCCACCTTGCCAAGTCTTTCACAACAAGGATCACACCCACCTTGATCTGCTGCATCCCATTATTTCCATCAGCCCATTTGCCAAATTGGGCATTTATTTCATGAAATGTAAGCCTACCTCAACCAGGGGGCACAATTATATCATCGTTGTCGTTGATTATTTCACTAAATGGTCCGAGGCTATGCCTACATTTATTAACGATGTTCGTACTTCATATCTCTTCATCTTTAACCACATCATCACTTGCTTTGGTGTTCCACAAGCCATTGTCACTAATCACAATTCACATTTTCAAAATCAGATGATGAGTGAGTTATATGTCAAGTTGGGGTTTCTCCATTAAAACTCATCCCCCTACCGATATAGGTGGATATTGGTGGCCACCCACCTTTTCCAACTGGCTCAAAATAGTTTTCTGGCAATTTTGGTAATTTACTATTTTTAGCAGTTTTCACGTTCGGAGCCGTTTCAAGGCCCTAAACGATGTTTTTTGGAAAACAAGTTTTCAATATGGAAGTTATTTATATATTTCCCCTAAAATTAATCTCCTCGAGGATACCTTTCCAACGGGCTATCATATGCCTAAAATGGAGATCGTATGCAAAAATTACGACCCCAAGAAGTTCATGTACTAACTTTAACAGATAAAAATTCAACCTGGATATTCATAATATTACAATATTTCCATAACAAGTAGAGGCATATCAAATTAATCAAACCTGGGGTTCATGGTTCCTTTGAATGTGATGGATCTGATATCACTCTAGATCTACAATTATTGTTTAGACAAAAGATCCTTTCTCCTGCAAAAAACCTTTAAAATAATGATGAAATTTAAACATATATAACTACATATCTCTGACAACATCGGCAGGTAGTGTTACCATCCAATGACAATGGAAAAAAATAACGAACCTTTATAAATTCAAATGTGCTTCAACTTGTAACTTAAATTTAGTTGGATATTTTCTAAGGTAAGGCGCACTGGGACAATAAAAATCAGTCCCAACACTTCACAAAAACTTTCACTGCAACTGGTGTTGCAACTGGTGTTGCAACTAGCTTGAAGGAACTAGCATGAAGGAACTTGCACTGCAACTGCAACTGCAACTTAGGGTTTTATGAGGAAACCCTAATTTCTCAAACTTCAAATTTAGGAATTCCGATCCAGGGACTAGATGCGCCCTCCTAGGGAGAGTTCCTAGGTGTGGTTACTTTCTCCAACATCCCAGTCTAACAAAGAAAATGTCACACTTAGGTTTTATGCAGAAACCCCAATTCTGTAGTAGCTGGAACATTGAAAACTGAATCTAGGAGAGGGTGCATTGAGGCTAGTTACTTCTTTATAAATCGTGAATTGGTCTCTTTCTGTCCTACTCTAATACCATGTTGAATTTTTAGTTACACAAATAGCAATTATGGTTCTTCTTTATTATTACAATCATTTATCACATTAGTTGTATAAATAAAATCATTGAAAGAGAGGCAATCATAGAAACAATAGAGACACACAAATTGTCTTGGGAAACCCTCATGGGGGATAAAACCCAGCAAAAACAACCTTAATATAGATAGACCAAATACCAAACAAAAGATCCTCCTCTATTCCTTCACTAGGAAGAGTAGTGAACCACTTAACCAAGAAATACCAAGAGATAAACCAAAACCCTCCTTGATGTCACCCCCAGTTGCAGTAGCAGTTCCTCCAATACTTGTGCACTTCTTCATAGATGCGGAGCTAGTGTGGTGAGTGTGTCCAAATGAGGCATTGTCTCTCTTATAAATAGTGGTATGGCCAGCCTATAATTAGTTCTGGGCCGACCTGTCACTTTAGCCTCTTAATTTACATTTAGTTGTCAAGGCACAATAGGGTCGACTTTTACTAAGGCGTAATAGGGCCTAATTAAATATAATATAATATTATTCAACTCTCTCTCAAGTAGAATATTCTTCAAAGTTACAATATTTCAACAGAACATGTGTTTTGTAATGATTATTGTATATGTAATGTGTCAAGTCTTGTCTCTAGTTCCAAGGCTGCTATCAAACTGGCCGTGAAATTTTATTTGTTTATATCTTCCATTATGGTTATGATGTATGCATATAATATTTTATAGTCTTATGCTTAGGTATGGTTGGGTTGGGTTCTTCCTACAACTGCATTCGATTTGACCTCACTCCATTCCACATATGCCTTGGCAACGCTTCAAGTGATATCTCCTTCCCTTGCGGAAGGTTGAACATGCCAGTGCTCTAGACTACAGTGGTGTCTTTTTTGGCAAACTCCAAGAACCTCGGTCTCCAATCAAGCTCCAACAAAATCAATAAGAGTTTAGAGTGAGAAAAGTGTTCTTTTCTCCATATTTGCTTCTGCAATATATCCCTTTTGGGATCTACCCGCTCCATTTCCTTGAGAAGTTTCAGTTAAGTTTGTCTTGAGTTTTATTTATTTAGAGAATCCTCTTTTCCTTGAATGCAAAAACACAATGTACTATCAAAATTATCTTGTAAATTAATCATAGACAAGTGCATTATGCACATTGATGAAATATAATTAGAATTGTCAAGGTTCCACGATATGCAAGTATTCCACATATGCATTATCTTTTAAAATGTAATCCAAGATTCTTAGAAAAATAGCCTTTGCATCCAATTACTTAATTTCCCAGCAGTCATTAATTTTATGGCTTTGTTCTCATGAAAAAGTCTTTACATAGTTCCTTCGCATGGAACTTCCTCAACATGAAACTATCTTGTTGCATGTCCATCATCACTTGAAATGATCTCAACCCATGATTTAGCAGAAAATTTATCATTTCAATTGTGTACCCAATATTCCATAAAGAATATAGGCATGCATACATGCAGACCAAACTTCAAAACATGTGCATATATTTTATCATCTTGCATTCACAATGTCCTTTCATGAACTTAACCATATGCATCAACACAATGTGTGTGTCTGTAGCTGACACACTTTATAATATGCACATCTACTTCTATATGAAATCATTTCAACTTATGATTTTTCTCAATCATTTACATGAAATTTATAAAGGTGTAAGCATATTGCCTTATTTTTCTAACAATAGATCATTCTTTCTCATTTTACTTTTCAACATTTTACACTAGCTCTCTCTTAGGAATGAAGGTTAATAAAGAATCAAATATAAAGGAATAAGTGGAGAGATTCTCCATCATTCTCATGGTTGCACTGCTTGTCAATGGTTTTCATTAGTAAGCACTCTGACTCTGCCTTCCATTAATCTTTAGCTGCACTTTTCTAGATAATTCCAATCCTATCAAACCTCCTTAAAAGAGGCCCATCACCTTTGCAAAAAATATGGGGCCCCTTTACAACCCTTCTTATCAGACAAAAATCCATTTATTCACTCTTAATGGATAGCCAACAACAAGCCTCTTCCATTACCATACCAAATGGATAGACCAAATCAAATTACCTCATTCAATTCCTTAACCATAGGGAATTGTTCATAAGGGTCTTATCCCTGATACAAATGACAATCATATTTTCTAGGGATTCTGTCCACCCATGATAATATGCATCATTATAACTTATTAAACAACTCATCCATCCACTCTCTTGACTCATGAAACCCTATAATAGATTTAGTTACCAATGCATGTGAGAATATTCACACTCCTGTAGGAGTATTTATCATTTCAGCAAAGAAAAAATAAATATTTCTTCTATTGTAAATCAACATGTAAATTTTCTACTGTAATAAATTCTGAAACAATATTTTGATCTGCATTCCTTCTTCTCAAGGAACCTGTGCATCAAATAATAATAAAAAAAAATATACAAAAAGACACTTTCCAATAAGCTCATATTAGCCTTGGTATATCAATCTTGTGACTATTTTGTATCTCATTCAGGCCTAGTGTTTGAACTTCTACCTTGATACCATTTTGTAACACACTTGACCTCCTAACCTCTCTTAGGCTAGTGGAATGTACAAAATTTCTCTTTTCTTTTCTCAAAACCACCTTTATTAATTACCCCACTAAATATAATTTTGATCTCATAATCTAGTTCTTCTCATCGATATCGTCCCAACATCTGTAACCATGCTCAAAACTGATCTTGAGATAAACAATTATGGACCATTTAAGTTTTCAAGCCTTCTTTCGCCTACCTCCACGTGGCTCCCATGTGGCTTCACGTCACCTATTCCATCCAACAGTTATTTATATGGAGGGACACATCACCGTCCAACATGGAACACCCCGACCAATGGATGAAAAACACATACAAAACTGGTGATGGAACGGTTCCATGCCCAACTGGGCACTGGAATCCCATGGAAGCCTACACTAACACAACTAAAGGTCCTCTTGGTTTTCAGTTATTTGGTGGTCTGAACCCCAGGACATACCCCAACCGGGGACACACTCCCACTGGGAATTGCAACCCATAGTTAACACAACCAAGTATTCCTAGTTGTTGATGATATGGTGCTTTGGGCCTTGGTACCATACCTCTATTGGGACTTCACCCAACCAAAAACCTCACTCCACCATGCACTGATCTCCTAACCCTACTAGGAAATTTACCTCACGAGGCAATGGGCCCCTGAGGTAATCCTTAAGCACTCATTCCTTGAACACCCGATCTAGTGTTCCAACTAGCACTGAGGAAAAGTGACCCTAATGTGGAATGCCACCTAGCATGACACCTCATACTATAATGAACGCTAGTTTGACTTGACACAATGACATGGCTCAACATGTGGCACAACATGTGGTCATTGATGTCATCCTGTCCTCATGCCTTGTACAGAACTATGATATGGAACCTTGACTATCCGAGACACGTGGTACATCATACTTGTGACATGTGGACTAACCACAACACAACACGTCATCATAATGAAGAAGGATCCTCCACTCAGGTGTTTACACATGTCCACTTTCTAATGGTTCAACTACGTCATATTGACATCATATACATGACTTATTTCAGTTTCTCACAATGAAGGAGATGGGTCGAAACCCTACCCTAGAACTTTATCATGAAAATCTTGGTTAAATGAAAGTATGAAGGAAAGGAAACAGGAAACAAAGGGGATTACAATATTCCTTGAAGGCATAAAATCTACATTTAAATGTTTTATATAACCATCCTCAACAATAAATATTAGGCATCTCTCACACGGTTTCATGTTTTTCACTAAATTATAAAGTTACATTACGAGATGAGAATGCATCCTCTAAAATTACATGGAGTCTGAAATAGATTTATAAGAGGTAATAACCAAAGGATAAACCCCTATTGGACATTGCATAACATAGAACACACAATTCCCTTATGTCCATTCCAAAACTCAAAGAGGTGAAACCACTAAGAATACAAAGAATACTCTACATGTATTTATTTTATTCTTTTCATGGTTACTCAATGAACCATACATTTTCATACAATTTATAGAGATACACATATCCTTACAAGCTCGTTCAAACACAAGAGAGGCTTATACATGCATATCATGTTTATATAATTTACAACATAACAAAGAGTAAGCAAGGGACTTATCTGTGTATAAATTATTTTTCAAGATAACTAACTGAGGGTGTACACATTTCCACCCAACTATAGGCTCATATGCATTGGCTTTCTATTGTATGCTCACTCCCATGCCAAGCCATGATACCACCTGGGAAAATCTTTGATTCTCAAAGTAATTTGGAAAATTGAAGGTCATTTTTCTTCACACAACCACTGGTAGAAATACCTTACACCCATTCTATCCTAGGGCCTCAACTAGGTTTATCATATTCCCTCCCATCATCAATCTCGTGGCCTCCTAGGCTCAGGTCGATATTTCAAATTAGTTACACAACACTCTCTTGTTTTTAATTCCATTCAACTTCCTCTCACATAATCTCTACACCCTTGTGCACGAGCTCTTATATTTTGTGCGATATCCCTCCTAAGCGCATACAAAACATACTTTCTCATGGTCCCCCTTCCATTCCTGAACTTACTTCCTCTTCATGCACCCGTGTGGTTATCCCCTTATGTCTCAAATATTATTGCATCTTATCCATGCAATTGGGTGGTTCACATTTTTCCATGGATGTACCAATCCATTCCTCCCATGCATTTATGTGGGAGGTCCTTTTTAAACTTCCCAACCATCCTTCATAAATATTTTTTTTTATCTTTAAGCAAGAGGGAATTAAGTATCACTTTTCCAAAATTAATTTAACAAGGTGGCTTGGGATTCCTTGACATAATGAATCCATTTCTCTTTCCTCTAGTAGTATCATGGGTAGTACTTTAAGATTATTCAAAAACACATGTATTCCAATAGAGGATGGACACCTTCAGTAACCACTCACACAACCAGATCAAATAACAACACATTGATGTTTTGATCCGGACGGATTTCCACACGCGGAAAGTACTTTACTTTGTTTACCAAGTTGATTTGAAGTTGGTGAAAAAGTGGTGAAAGGGTGAACTTATGAGTTTATGTGTTTTATTTTCTCATGCATTTTATTAATTCTTTGTGAGGAAAAGGTCTCATGCATTCTTATGTTTTTATGAGGAGCTCATGTATTTAATTATGCTTTACGAGCTTTTGAAAAACACATACATTATTATTCACTTTTGATGTAAAATGATTAATAATTTGTGAGGGAAATTAGACTCACATATTTATCATTAAATTATAATTTTGGAAATTGGTTTTTATGTGAGAAACCACCTCACACCAATTTTCCATTATTCTCAATTATAGTTTGAGAGAATAAGGACATGGATGAACAATATTTGGGTGGTTTTGAGACTTTTCCCATTATGTTCTTGAAGATAGTTTGAGATCCTACATTCATGGATCTTGTCTTTCCTCTTTTGTAATTAGATCCTATTATTGTGGATCTAAGAAATAATGCTCTTTTTCAAGAGTGTGAGGAAAAATGTATAAGGCCTTATGTGACCCCTATGTAAGGGAGAGAGTAATGAGGAATTAATGAGTGGAGTTAGAGAGCCATACTGCGACTACTCCAAAGCATTGGGAGACTTATTCATGCAAGGTATTATCCTTCTTGATGTATGGAGAGATGAGTGTGAGAAGTATTCTTGAATCGTCAATGAAGGAGAATGCATCTCTTATGTAGTCACTTATGAGAAGGTCCAAACATCTTTTGAAGAAGGAATGAAAGCAATCTAAATTCCAATTGAAGCGGATCCGGAGACGTAGCCCAAGAGGGGTGAATTTCGTTACCAACATTGGTTGTCTCTCTCTTGTCTTTTCAAGTGCTTTATTCCATTTGAGTTCATGTATGTTATGTATTTTCATTTAAAATCATGGTTAATCATGGATTCATATGCCTTTTAATCCTTATGAAAATACTTCGTCAAAAAATGATTCTCGATTGAAAACTTGCATAGCGAAAATAATTCGATTAGTTTCAGATCAAGTGGTATCAGAGCTAGGATGACTTCTTTGCAGTATGGGAAAAGGAGAAAAGCGAGCAGGGAGACTTCAAGAGTTAGAAGAGATAAATCAAAACATTCAAGATGAAAACTCAGAGTTGAGGAGACTTTTGCAGGCTGCAGAAGAAGAGAAGCAATAGCTTCAAGAGAGATCTTAGCTTCATGGAGAAGTTCTCAATGGAATTATTGAAGAATTGTAACTCGAATTGAAAACCAAGGATGATCTCTTGGCTAAGTTGCAGCATGGTAAATGAATGGAAGACAAAGAGCCTTCTATCGTGGATGCTCAAAATCAAACCGAGGTATATGATGTTTCTTCATGTTTAATGTTTTCTCAGTATGAAACTAACGTGGGCATGAAGCTCCTCACGAAGATGAGATACAAAGGAGGTGGACTTGGAATTCATGGCCAAGGAGTCATTCAACCATTAGAGGTGGTACAAAGACCATGATTTGTAGGTTTGGGATATGGTCAAGAGGAGATTGGAGAGTGCTCAAATTCCATTGAAGCAAGATCCAATTCAAAAAACATTTTACATCATCGGGTTCCAAGAGAGGAGACCAATAATCTAGTCCTAGTCCTTGTCATATCTACAACAAGGATAATCCTGGAAGGTATAAGATTCATGTTCATTCAAATTATTTCTTTGATTTAAAGAAGCATGATTCCTACAAAATGCACTCTTGCACTCGACCTTCTAAATGTGATGTAGCCAAGGATCACAAAAAGGAAGTTTTGATAGTGAAGACAAGCATGTCCACCGGAAGTGAGACAAGACAAAAAGAACCTCTTTCATGTCCTTGTGACAGGGAGATTATGTTAAAGGAGAAGCAAAGGAACTATTGCACTCATTGCGAGATGAGTGGCCATTGGATTGGCAAATGTTAGAAATTTCATCCTCATCTTTGTCCAAAATGTGGCAAGAGAGTCATACAAGATCCTACAAAGAATAAGGAAGCAGATGAAGGATTTAGTCCAGCGACAATAATCCCAAAAGCAGTTCTTCAAAAAGATCAACTATCCAAGGAGCATCCATTTGAATGGCTTAGTAAGCAGTGGTTATTATTTCTGCAAAATTGAAATATTTCTATGAGTTAACATGTTCTGCAACTAAGAAGAAAATTTATGGCATCCACCAAGAGCATGGATGACTGTTGTCGTTGAAGGAACCACTGTCATTTTTCTCAGAGAAGGCCGACCTTGCATCCCAAGCACTCGTGAAAATGAAGTCTTTGATGGAGTAATTGTTCGAGCATTCCATATTTATGAGGCAAATGGAGATTACGTCTTCAACATATTGGATGGAATGTCCTCTTTGACACCCGTGACAATAGTTTTAGTGATTTTTATGGTGTCTCTGGTATTGAGTTTTCAAAGAAAGAAAAAATTGAATTAGAGGTCATGGGCATATGCAATCTAGATCTAAAGAGTCTTTGAAGCCTTGACAAATCCATGTATTGCAACCCTAGGTTTTTCCATGACAATTTTATCTTTGATGTTATGTGCCAATATTGCAGCGAGATGAGGAGTGGAAATTATAAAAATAAGGAAACCACATAGTCGAACTAGCCCATAGTGAAGCAAATGTTATCGGGCCTCTTGATGCACATGCTTGTGAGAATAGATACCTTGATGCCAAGAGATGTAACAAGAAGTGGTTCCATCCTTGGTTTCTTCCATGAGATGAGGAACACTACAGTTATGAAGGTGGATTTGTATACATGCGTACAGGTTTGGCGAGGCCATAGATGATGTACGTTAGTCCTCTTGGCGGCCATTCCCAGTGATTGATCGACTACTGTGAGGCCATTCCAAGCATTCCAAAAATCACGCAAAGATTCCATTTTCTTCAACGCATATTTCCTTCAATGCGGATGATGTAAATGGTGATAAATTGTGAAGGACAGAGAAATGCAGAGAGAAAAGAATAGTATATTCAAATGTATGAAGAAGTACAGAACAGAACTGAAGCATATCAAACAATAGGAAATAGCTGAGCTTATATATGCTCGAGCAAGACAGAAATAGAAAGTACAACTGTCCAGTACAACTGGCAGTGTACGGTTAGTCTGTTGAGGATACAATATATTTAACACTCCCTC